>JABSTQ010010876.1:0-490000 GCA_013358835.2 Ixodes persulcatus | reverse complement strand
GAGATATTTCGGTGGCGCCCTCTTATGGTTTCCGTTCGTCGTCACATCCAGGATTCGCCTCGCTGTGATTAGCAGGATTTGTTTTGCCGTGATCCGGCGATTGGACAGGCATCATCTGTATAATGAAGCCATGGTTTGGCTAATCGCGAATGCCGACGGCAGCGACGCTTTTGGTCACGCACGTCGTTAATGCAAAACAAATCACGGCGCTCACTTACCTTGGGGTAAGTACTTCAGGATGGGAAAGGCGGACCGCATCAGCCTGTGTGTGTAGTTGGTTTTGGGGCCGTACAGCGCAAGAGTCCATTCCAGATTCTGTTGCGTCGTCACTTGGACGGGTGGGCTTACAATAGGATTTTCGACGTGAACGCTGTGGGGGTAAGGCCTAAAAATGACAAAAACAAAGAATAGGCTGCAGAGCAGCACGTAGAGAAACTCGAGGCCCGTGATCAAGTAGTGACGACGAAGGGCCTGGGTGTACAGGATCCTGCCGAGCAGGGTCGGCAGCAGGTTCAGAAACCTGTGAGCAAAGCGAACCCTCGAGTGAATAAGCAGATTCGTTGCAGGAGTACGACCACCTAGATAACGACATTAATAAATCTGGAGCGTCTGCTTCCACGCATAGCGCTCGGGATCACCAATCGATGCAATCAACGAATGGATCTCGGCGAATGAAGGAGATGAGTTTATATGTATAAGCCTGAAAATACAGTCTGCGCTGTCTGTGTACATGATGAAAACGTTTATGCTCTAGGCTGGTTCATGCAATGGTTGCTTTCACAACAACAAAAACAACAGAAACAACCAGAACACCGAAACAACCGGGGCTCATGATTGCTTCGCGAAGCTAGCTCTTGTATCCCTTGCCACGTGGTGTACGGCGAACACTTGTCCCGGTGAATTTGTCGTTGAGGTCGTTGTTGCTGCGAACGCAACCGTCATAAATGTCTGAACTAGCCTCACCTATCTGGTGACTTTAGATTCGCCGGGATTTTTCCGTAGATTGAGCGAATGGCCCTCTTATGGGGTATCCACACGAAGGAGAAATCCGCCACATTCCTCCGTGGAGCGCGCATCACGTGAGACATACGTCATCCCTTTTTGACGCCTCGCGGCGCGTTCTCCTCCGTGGCGGAGGCGCGGAGGCTTCGTGCTGACAGCACGGAAGCTCCGCAAGTTATCTACAGGGGGAACAGCGCACCAGCAAAACAGTCACTCGAGTCAACACACATACAAAAGAAAGAGACACTTACACAGCGCTGACTGTCAACTCTCGGGTGTATTTACACTTCTTTGTATTTTTCTATTTGTATTATAGGAGGTATTCTCTGGCCGCCATATTTGAGGTCACTGTTTAGAGCGCATGCTCAGAATGAGCTCGCATTAATAGGCTCCCAAGACCGGCAAGCTTGATGGTGCGGGGTGCACGTTGCAAGATAACTGTGGAAGCTCGCCATCAGCACGTGCTCAGCATTAGCGCACACAGATATGGCCGCCAGTGAATACACCCTATAGGCTAGAGCATGAGATAATGACTGGTCTTTTTTTTTTCTCTTTCGATATGAAGCTAAATTTAAAGCTAACTAAATTTAAATTAATGTAGGGCTAAGTAGTCTAGTTCTTTTTGCGATAAGGTTATTGAGGGAGTACTAACATATCTGTCGTTAAGTATAGCGATATTCTCTGCCTCGATGATTTCTCTGGTGAGCTGGTTGTGGTGCTTGCCAAGCACAGCGCAGTTACTCAGCAGCACTGAGCAGCAACAGTCCCGACAGTGAATGCCTAAATGTCCGGAGTTTTTGTTGGTGTATGTGTTCTTGTGCTCACGAAGGCGATCGTTGAGACATCTTCCGGTTTGACCTATGTAGAGTTTTCCACAAGAGAGGGGAAAGGAGTACACCACATTCTCTGTATAAGGGACAAAGGTGTTCTTATGCTTCTTTTTGCAGCCGACAGTTGTAATTGGTGGGGTATTTACTTTTTTGCACAAACTGCGAAGTTTGTTAGGGGCTGAGAAGATGACATCTACGTTTACTCGGTTAGCTATTTTCTTCAGTCCGTGAGAAAAATTATGAATATAAGGCACAATGATGGGTCTCTTTGTTTTGTCTCTTTGTTTTTGTTGAGTGCAAAAGTCTTGCCTGCTTTCGTTGATGAGCTTTTCGGCCACTGATGTTAGTAACGAGATGGGGTATCCTGCACTCTTTAGTCGTGAGACTTGCCCGTTGAAGCTTGTTGGGATGGAATGCGAGCAGGATTTTGTGAGTGAGTTTTTGAGGCATAATCGCACGATGCTCCTTTTAACCAGTTTTGAATGGGCCGAGTTGAATGGTAATAGCGGTTTGTTTCCCCTGGGCTCATAGGACCAGCATAGATGGTAAGGTAACATGAAGAGCCGAAGATCCAGGAATCTTAAGGAGCGCTCGTTTGGAAGTTCATGAGTAATTTCCAATGGACTCATGCAGATTTTAAAGCTGTCGAGTACGTCGGCAACCATGCTGGTAAAGTTGCTATCGTCGGATGCTAGAACGATTAAATAATCATCGACGTACCGGAAAACTCTTATAACTTTGGAGGTGTCTAATGAATCTTTTAACTTCCTGTCGAGGTGCGCTAGATATAGATCGCTGAGGACAGGTGCAATGCACGATCCGATGCAGACACCTCTCTTCTGTAGGTAGGGTTGACCATCCCAGGTAGCGAAGGTCGACTTGAGGTAGATCTTGATCAAGGTCAAAAACTTACTTTGGGATAAGCCCGACGCATTTTGAAAGGCAATAGCGCCGTAGGTGTCTATGCTGTCCTCTAGGTACCTTAAGAGACGGTCGTGGGGCAAGGAATAGTACAGAGGCCAGATTCACGAAGAGCTTCTTAGTTTACGACAACTTAGCTAAGAAGTTCGTAAGTTAAGAACATCGTAAGAAGAGGAGAAATCGGTATTCACGAACGCGTTCTTAAGTGAGAGGAGGAAAGCGGCGTTCTCGTACGGAAAAACTAGAACATACCGGTGCTGTTGCTATGGCGACGCGTCTTCGGCAGCACGAACAACCAATCGGAGAGCTCGGCATGGTTCGGAGCCGTTCGGAGCACGTGGATTTTTAAATAACAAACACAGGCGGCCTTCCGGCCTTCCTGCCACCGCTTGTCTG
This sequence comes from Ixodes persulcatus, assembly GCA_013358835.2. NCBI lineage: Eukaryota > Metazoa > Arthropoda > Arachnida > Ixodida > Ixodidae > Ixodes > Ixodes persulcatus. Next base: position 486,851 of record JABSTQ010010876.1, on the reverse strand, counting down.
GGGTTCGTGTCCGTGCAGTGATATGTCGACGCTAACATGATTTAAACGCGCCCGAATGCCGAGGCCGGGATGCGTAACCACCTCCGTTGACTGCTACGAACTCGATCGCTACGAAGTCAACACAGCTGTCATCGTTGGTAAAAGACGGCCCGTGTCAGTCGTTTGCAAAGCGACGTAGATGGTAACAAATTGCCGCGGCGTTTTTCGCGGCCTCGGAGATGCAGGAGCGAGCCGACGTTAAAAAAGATACTTTTGAACTACGAGAGTGTCAGCAAGAGCCACGTAATACCTGTTCACACTCGGAGCGAATGCGCGCGTTTGATCGAAGTGCTGGATTCGCGCTGTTGGACCGCGAAATGGAATGCTAATAACAAAGTGCACATACCGTGTGGCGAAGGTAATCCATACGGCGTTTATTTGAGCTCTATATCACACAAAACAAAGAGATAGAATCGATGAGAGCCCCTTTTCGACGACAGCGTTCGTCACCGCTGCCTCGGAAAACTAGGAGATGACAAGAGAAAGAGATTGACCTCTTAATCTAAAATTGAGGTCAGCGATACGGGAAGGGTTCACAAGGGTCGCGCGGGCATATTCCATTCAGCACGCCAGCCGGTCGTGGGCAGACGGTCTTGGCCAAGGACCGTCAGAGCACCGCTGCGCCGAGAGTGCCTGCTAGGCCTATCTGCCGAGCTCGCCTGGTCAGCTTTTCCCGGGTGTTTGTGGATCCAGCGTTCTTGTTCGTCGTGGTCTGTTTCAAGTAATTTTACTTTTTTCTTGCTGCTTGAAGCCGGGACGCGTGAGAAGCGCACGTAGAAAAATAAACGCCCGTTGGTCGTCGCGACCGTGACGCTGTCGGCCATGCAGATTTGATCGTAAGAAGTGCGTAAGACAGCTTCGGAGCTGTCGTAGGATTTCGTCGTAACCTGCGCAAAACTTACGAACATTTTGTTTCGTGAATACGAATTTGTTCGTAAGTTTTGTCTTACGCATATTTTTTGCGTAAGATCGTTTCGTGAATCTGGCCTCAGATCCTTAATGTCGATGGAGAACACCTTTAGGTCTTGGTCAGGATGCTCTTCTAAGAAGTTGAAAACTTCGTAGGAGCTGCGGATCAGGTATGGATCATCTATGACCAGTAGGTTGAGCCGTGTTTGCAGAAATAAGGCAACAGACTTTTGCCATGTTCCCTTTTCTGAAACGATAACCCGGAGGGGGCAGTCTACTTTGTGAGTTTTAGCGCTGAAGAATAACTCTAGACTCAGATTTTTACTGCGATCGATGTAGGAGCAGAGTTGTTTTAAATCGTTCGAGTGACAAAATTGTTTTGCTTCCCTTTTAACGTTTTCCAGAGAGATCTCAGAATGTTTGTTGAAAACAGATTCGACTGCTGTTAAAGCCTTTTCCCCAAACGTGTCTGTATGCATCAGTACAAAACCCCCTTCCTTGTCAGCGGGCAGAAGATATAATGAATTCTCTTTCAGGTACGTTTCAACTCTCTTGATGGGCAGAGGAGTGGATGGTGGTTTGTAACGCATAAGCATGTCTACACCTTCAGAGGTGCAGCGATCCATTTCGGTCTCTGGAGCTCGTCTCGAGACTTGTTTCACAAGGGAGAGTAACTCCGGTGCCGTCTTCTTAGGTTCCACCGCGAACTTAGGGCCTAGACTGAGAACTTGCTGTACAGAGTTTGGTAAATGGATGTCTCCTATTGTACATACAGAGTTACTCAACGCCCGTTCTTTCCTTGGTCTGTTTTTACGGAGATGCCACAAAGTGAGTCTCCACAGATGGTCTGTCGTTCTCTCTGTGAGGGAGGCGATTTCTCGCCTGGTCCTTCTGCCGAAGGGACTTGTCAGGTTTTCACGCAGCTGCACAAATAGGTAGTTTCGGTAGTGCCGTGTCTGACGATGCCACTCGGCTTGAAAGATTTTGCAGATTCTCTTTCCATGTCCTACGGATGGTGTGAAGCCTCCGAATAGGGCCTTGACCTCCGCAGGCAACATGTGTACTCGTAGACAATACCCGAAACTCCTTGCTTGACATACGCAGATGGCTATTAAGATGACCAGAACGTCGGGGCTCAAGGGGTGATGCTTAAAAGGGCCCGCAGTACTAGAAATGAAACTTGTTAACACTGAGGTTCGGGCGAGTTGGTTGCTCATGATCTACAGGGGGAACAGCGCACCAGAAAAACAGTCGCTCGGGTCAACACACATACAAAAGAAAGAGACACTTACACAGCGCTGACTGCCAACTCTCGGGTGTATTTACACTTCTTTGTCTTTTTCTATTTGTATTATAGGCTAGGGCATGGGATAATGACTGGTCTTTTTTCTCTTTTTTCTTCTCTTTCGATATGAAGCTAAATTTAAAGCTAACTAAATTGAAATTAATGTAGGGCTAAGTAGTCTAGTTCTTTTTGCGATAAGGTTATTGAGGGAGTATTAACACATCTGTCGTTAAGTATAGCAATATTCTCTGCCTCGATGATTTCTCTGGTGAGCTGGTTGTGGTGCTTGCCAAGCACAGCGCAGTTACTCAGCAGCACTGAGCAGCAACAGTCCCGACAGTGAATGCCTAAATGTCCGGAGTTTTTGTTGGTGTATGTGTTCTTGTGCTCCCGAAGGCGATTGCTGGTGCGCTGTTCCCCCTGTAGATCATGAGCAACCAACTCGCCCGAACCTCTGTGTTAACTCCGCAAGTGCACGCGGCGGAGCCGGGGATGGAGTTTCCCGGGATGTTGACGTCACGACATCCGTCCGCGGAGTTCTCCTTCGTGTGGATACCCCTTATGGGGTATCCACACGAAGGAGAAATCCGCCACTTTCCTCCGCGGAGCGCGCATCACGTGCGACATACGTCATCCCTTTTTGATGCCTCGCGGTGCCGTTCTCCTCCGTGGCGGAGGCGCGGAGGCTTCGTGCTGACTGCACGAAAGCTCCGCAGGTGCACGCGGCGGAGCCGGGGACGGAGTTTCCCGGGTTGTTGACGTCACGCATCCGTCCGCGGAGTTCTCCTTCGTGTGGATACCCCGGGTATCCACACGAAGGAGAACTCCGTCACTTTCCTCCGCGGATCGCGCATCACGTGAGACATACGTCATCCCTTTTTGACGCCTCGCGGCGCCGTTCTCCTCCGTGGCGGAGGCGCGGAGGCTTCGTTCTGTCAGCACTAAAGCTCCGCAGGTGGGCGGCAGAGCCGGGGACGGAGTTTCCCGGAATGTTGACGTCACGACATCTGTCCGTGGAGTTCTCCTTCGTGTGGATACCCCTTTAATGGGGTATCCACACGAAGGAGAAATCCGCCACTTTCCTCCGCGGTGCGCGCATCACGTGAGACATACGTCATCCCTTTTTGACGTCGCACGGCGCCGTTCTCCTCCGTGGCGGAGGCGCGGAGTCTTAGTACTGTTAGCACGAAAGCTCCGCAGGCGCGTGGCGAAGCCGAACACGGAGTTTCCCGGGTTGTTGACGTCACGACATCCGTCCGCGGAGTTCTCCTTCGTGTGGATACCCCAGGCCGCGGAGTTCTCCTTCGTGTGGATACCCCTGGGGTATCCACACGAAGGAGAACTCCGCGGACGGATGTCGTGACGTCAACAACCCGGGAAACTCCGTGTTCGGCTCCGCCACGCGCCTGCGGAGCTTTCGTGCTAACAGTACTATACTTCGTCTCACCTTAGCATGGACTAACCGCGAAAGCTGTGCTAGCGCGAGCGGCTAGCCTTGACTGTCTTGACTGGAGCACTCGCTGCACGAGCGCTCGTGCAGCCGCCGAGGCTTCACTCAAAGCAACTAGCTCGCGCTTTTAGCACGCGCAGCTAACAATAGTTCATACTAAGGTGAGATGAAGTATAAGACTCCGCGCCTCCGCCACGGAGGAGAACGGCGCCACGCGACGTCAAAAAGGGATGACTGTATGTCTCACGTAATGCGCGCACCGCGGAGGAAAGTGGCGGATTTCTCCTTCGTGTGGATACCCCTGGGGTATCCACACGAAGGAGAACTCCGCGGACGGATGTCATGACGTCAACAACCCGGGAATCTCCGCCCCCGGCTCCGCCGCGTGCACCTGCGGAGCTTTCGTGCTGACAGTACGAAGGCTCCGCGCCTCCGCCACGGAGGAGAACGGCGCCGCGAGGCGTCAAAAAGGGATGACGTATGTCTCACGTGATGCGCACTCCGCGGAGGAAAGGGGCGGATTTCTCCTTCATGTGGATACCCCATTAAAAGTGCTTCGGGGGAAAGTAAACGTTCCAGGTTTCTTATTTCAACGTCGCCTACCGAAGGCCAGCGCGAGGTGCAGATTGGACACGCGAGAGCCGCGTTCTCCGTAACTGAATACGAGTCCCAGCGGAACGCTGAAGAAGCACTCCTATCCGATCTCAGCCCCGCGCTGCCCCCAAATTCGTGACGTAGAAAAATCAGCAGTACGAGCTCGTTATCCATAGGGTGGTACAGGCGTATCTTCCGCCGTAGAACGAGCAGGAAAACTTAGTGCATGCACATGCTCACACATTCACCAAATATGCACCGAGCAGGAGAGTTTTACCGTGTGAAATTTGAAGCCGCAGTTCTCTTCCTGTGAAATAAATGGAAGCAACAAACCTGCCAAAGTCAGCGTCGCGCGCGTTCACAAAAAAGACCGAGTTAGTAAAAGCCGGTTCAGACACTTGCGTTTGAGTGCGTTTGACTGCGTTGCGGCGAGAACCGAAAGCGAGTCACCGGCACATCTGTGCTTCGTATGAAGCGTGGAATCCAATTCAAGGAATCTTTTTGGCACGCGATATAAGCAGCAGGGATGTCCTGGTGTCTCGCTGCCGCAACGCAGTCAAACGCAACTGTGTGAACCGGGCTTTACGCTATTAACTTGCGGCGCCATGTCCCAATAGGCGCAGCGAACAGACAACAGAGTACGTCGTCTGCTCGCTGCTCCTATCGAGAGATGGCGCCACGAGTAAATAGCGGCCCTAAATCGGTCGTCTGTGAATGCGTTGGACGCGGACTTTGACAAGTTTGATGCTTTGGTTGTTGTTTTTTTACAGGAAGAAAACTCAACGCCTTGAAATTTCACGTTGTAGGACTGACCTGCTCAGTGCACAATCGGTGACAGTTTGAGCTTATCTATGTGCAGGCGCCATATTTTTCCGGCTAGTTTTACAGCGAAAGATCCGCTTGTGCCACCCTATATATCTACTGAGACAATAAGAAACGTAGTGCGTGACTTATTATGTTCGCGCCTTTCGATTCGTTCATCGGCGTTTCTTTCGGCTAACGCCAGAATCTCATTGACTGCGCAACGATAAGAAGATGCCCCGAACATGACACAACCTGCGTTTCTTGGAAGGTTTGGGACTATGCGAGACGTGAGTGAATTGGGAGCGAAGAGGTTCATCGCTTCGCATTCATTCATGGCTCTAAGATTTTCCGTTAGCTTCAGGAAGTCTAAGACGCCTCGTGTTATTTGCACGCTCGTCTCGCATTCTTATAAAAAGCGTAGTTAAAGATCTATTACTGAGTGCTGGAGAGGAGTAGAGAAGCCTGAGAAGCTAAATATTTAGCAAAAAATTGACCGCATCTCCACGTAGTGAATGATGTTGCTTGGGGCGAAGCTCTGGTGGTGCTTGTCTGCGTAGACGCCGAGCCGCAGCATGCCGAGCCTTTTCATTCATATCAGTAGGAGAATGTGTGGTTTTCTTCTTTTTCTTTTTTTAAGCAGACAGATGGGATGGCATATCAGAACCCCCTACTCTTTTTTTTTTCTTTTTCTTTTTTCATAATTTTTTCATCTTTTTTTTCCAATTTTTTTTTTTTGCCCTACACGAGCACGTGAGCATGTGCTCACGTGCTCGTGAGCACGTGATCTCACGAGCAGAAGCACGAGCACCCGACGCCGGCCTACGGCGGACAACGGACGGCGGACGGACATGGCTAGCCCCTCTTCGCCCCTAAAAAAGCTTGATTTACCACATAATTATGGTAGACTCTGAAGAAAAAATGAAAGCCGTTTACAACTCCCTGTAACGCCGAATTAGAGCGCAGCTCTTGAGGAGGAGGAGGGGAAGAGTACTGAGGGGAAAGTATATCCTTCCTCCCTCCTCCTCACCTCCTCATCCTGTCTGCTACTCCTCCCTCCGAGCGGCGTCGCCGTCGCCTCACGAAGGTCACTTGACCTCACGGGGGTCACGTGATTTCACCGGGGTCACGTGACGTCACCGGGGTCACGTGACCTCACGGGGGTCACGTGACCCTATGAGGTCACGTGACGATGACGTCATCTGTGGCGTCACCAGTGACATCATCATCACTAGTGACGTCCTCAGTGACGACGCCGATGACGATGCGAATGCCGATTACGTCATCAGTGACGTCACTGATGACGTCATCAGTGACGATGACGATGCCGATGGCGTCATCAGTGACATCACTGATGACGTCATCAGGGACAATGACGATGCCGATAACGACGCCGATGACGTCACTGATGACATCACTGATGACGTCATCAGTGACGTCACGCGTCCCATAATGCACCACGCGGTTACGCCGACGGCGACGCCGACGCCGACGCCGCTCAAGCCAGAAACGGGCGCCTAAGAGCTGCGCTGTAAAAGCTCTACACGCAGCTTGATGGGTCCTCAGGCCCTTACAGGCGCACAACAGATGAAAAAAAAGAAAAAAAAATGTAGGGTTGGAATAGTGTTAACTTGAACGAAAAATAAAGGAGAGTGTGTTGGAGTTGACCCTACTCGTCTTCTATTTGGTTGATTATCGCGCCATTTGAACCATTATTAGATAGGTATCTTAACTAAAAAGGAAGCATATATGTTCCACATCGCGCTCTCGATTGACAGAAGACCGTCGGGTGCGATTAGACCACTGTGCTGCTACGTCTCTGGTGAAAAAATGGGCCAGCTATTGAAGCAAGAGGAGCATGAACGCTTTATTTTTTGTTTTTTTCAATGGGCAAGCAGGACACAAGTGCTACTAATCTGTGACTTTTTTAAAACCTTGAAACACTTGGGCTAATCTTGCCATTTAAAGGGATACTCTGGCATTTTCTTCATAGTCCCAGCTTTGCCTAAAAATTCGGTAAACACACAAACAAACATCGCAAAAATATTAATAATAATCTTTATTTTCAGACATTCGTGTGGCCGAGGGGCTGCTTCAAAACAAGACAACAAGTCTCTGATGAGGTCATCAGACCCTTTTTACAGATGCCAATTAGCAGTGGGCAGGATCAGTTTGAGCATACAAAATATAAATAAATATTCAAATTTACATTAGCTAAGCACCGTAGTCATAATAAATAACATCAACGTCATCAATTTTTTAAGAACAAGATAATTCACATTGATATAATTGAGATCATATTCATTAACGTACAATGTTAGCAAAACGTTTTAATTTAAAAATGATCAACTTCTGCAGTATTCAAACGGCAGAAAAAAAATATTAACCCAAATATTGGGCCAAAATACATTTTGTTCGCGAAGTTATTGAATTTACATTTTTTGGCCCTCACCGTATTTTTTAAATTGAAAGTCTTTACTGGCAACAATGATAAAATGATATCAAGGGAAGACAGGGGTTGATTCTTTGGAGTGTAGAATTCGTTACCAACTGATTACAAGCCGTTTCAAGGTGTCAAATGAATGCTATGGACGCTCACTCCAGCTCCCGCGCAGAAGAACGAAACAAGCACTCTGCATAGTCCATTTTTAGACTGACCGCTTAACCTGCAAGCCTACCCCCCCCCCCCCCCCCTGATGTCACGCGACTGAAAAGCGCGGGTATATTTAATTGTTGATTTTGGCATCATTTCCACTGGCCGATCTCACAATAACTATTCTGAATTTCAGGATAGTAAATAGCATACCGGGAAGAGTAAAGGCTGGTGATTCCGAAAATAGAGTTTGTTTGGGTAGCTCAAAAAATCGCCGGAGTAGCACTTAACTGAAAACTATTATACAAGGAGCAGCGCTGACGCTCGGCTCCTGTTTGCTTTGGTTTGGTGGACTATCGTTTTACTTACACCTTCGTGCATATCTTTCAGAAACAACTCGGGGCGAACTACGGTGTTTCGTAATTTTCTTATGAACTAGGTGTCTGTGAAAACGCTTAAAACATTCGAGAATATTGTATTCAAATATTTTGCTGTTTGTGTTCGCAACCCCTGAATTTGAGATTGAATCCCTTATTTTATAATTTTCTTAATATTATAATGTAGCCTACTTTACTCAGCTGTATTAGTTCATAGTCAAACAACTTAAAAAAGGCAGGGTGAAGCTTAATGTATTTACGCTTCTTGCATCGTGATCCGCTCTTCGGATTTCTCATTACAATGGAGCGATAATAATATTCTCGTAACACGCCCCGTCCTACATTTCTGAAGTTGTAGCTTGTCAGGGACTATGGTTATGTACAAGATCATGGTTATATGAGTAGTTTGCAATGCCCGTAGCACAGTGGGTGCTCTGAGTATTGTCACCACATCTATACTCTGTTTCATACTTATCGTGCAACGCTGTCAAAGCTACTGGCGCGAGCATGATGCTTGATCTCGTTGGTCATTTGCACGCGTTTTCGCGCAAACAAAACCATAGATGAAGTCACGCGCTCGCGCCAGTAGCTTTTGCAGCGTTGTATATTAAGTATAAAACGAAGTATAGATGTCTGTGATGAATATGGGCGACACGAGCCAGAAAAAGATAATCTGGCAACATGGCGTGACCACGAGTTAAGGAGGTTAATGCTGCTCAATTCTTTACACCGTTGTCTGTAAGAAGAGCGTGGAGCTGATAATGAACCCATATCTAATACGTTATGATAATCAGTAACGACATTAAAGCAGCATTCTGTTAAATTGAAACCGATTTCGAAATCGTGTGATAATTTTTTTTTAGTTCTGTAACCATCGCATTATTTTTAAAACAGCCGCAACCGTGAAAGACGCATGCTTCAAAAGGGCACTGTCATTAAAACACGTCACATAGTTTGTTGTCTCAAATGCCAAGTATAAATTTCACCGCCAAGAAATGTTTTCACCACCTCTGGGTTTTCGCGCAAAAGCTCACTTTCAAGTTATTGCCATCCTCCTCTCTCAATAACTTTCTCTCTTACATTGCTTGCACTGTCGTCACATCAGTGACCGTCGTCCTGAATTTGCTGCTGAGCACGTACTTTCTGTAGCATACGTTTCGCACTCTCGAACCTTTATTTCTCGTCAAGAGCAAGTAGAAATAACTACAAGTATGATGCCTTGAACGCTTCTCGAGGAATTGAGACGCCGTGACGAGAGCGACACTAGCGTTCGGTCGTGCTTTTCGCTATAATTTCTACGCCACACCGCCAGGATCGCGGTATCCGACAGCATGAAACTCCGGCTTTTGTGACATAGAGTTATAATAATGTACGCTAGAGGTTCAACTGGCGCTAGTGTGCTGACGCAAACTGAAGCAGACAGCAACCAGTCAAAAATTGACTTCCGGTGATGCATTTCTATGGGAAAAAGTGAGTGCATTTTCGCCCTGCCCTCGATCATAAGAGCAAATATCCCAAATAATTCCTACGTACTAGGTAACTTGAAACAGTTCTCAGTCAGGCAGACGAAATGATTGGCCAGTTACAGCGTTTTCTTACAAATTCATTGAATTAAAAACGGTGCTAAAACGGCTTCGTACATGTATTTATGTGCACTGTCGGACAGTGTTAGCGCGAACAAGACGTCAGCGCTTTTCAGCGTGAGGGATATACGTGCCAAACGAACGAAGGGCATCTGGAAACCAAGAGAGACGGCAAGAACTACGCAGTAACACGGGATCAGTAACTACCCGTGCATGTACGATTAAAATAAATTAAAGGCCACGTAATATGTTCCGATTTTAAAGAAGTAAGTACCGCTTTATTTTTTCAGCTCTGTGCGAAGATGCTTGTTCTACGTTCGAAACACTCGCACGCTCAACACCTTTGAGAAGAAGTGGCCGATAAAAGCTGCCCGGCAGAGAAAACAGTTAAAAAGGAGACACCTTTCATTGTCCACGTACTTTATTTTTTACGTATTTAGTGTTTTTATCTCTCATAAAGTTACACGGCGGGGTCATTTTCATATAGTGACAGGACGGGCATATCAGCAATATATAAGTGTCACCAGAATGCTGGCGAACCTTGAACACACTCTATATTCCCTTTTATTGTTATTTTGCTTTAAAACGTCGCTTGTTTTTACAGACCTGCTGCGGAACACATGTTTGGGACTGAAATGTAGCGCAGCTAAACATCGTTCGCTGATAAAGAAAAATGCGCTAACTAAAGCAATTACACTTTTACAGTTAATAAGGGTATACATATACTATTCTGTAAGACCCAAATAACCAAAGTGTTCCGCGTTATTTTCCGGTGAAGAAACAAAACACACGCGTGTTTTCCCATAGGAATGCACGGGAGCACCGCAAAAGGAGACTGGTTGCTGTCTGCTTCAATTTGCGTCACGGCGGTCGCATAGACACTAGCGCCAGTTGAACCTCTAGCGTACATTATAACAACTCTATGTTTTGTGACGTCATTTGTTTCCCCTTCGGGACCATTTTCGATGCATGTGCGGAATAGTACACTAAACACACCAGTCGGAGACGCCTTCCAGGCACCGTGCTACAGGCCAACGATAGAGAGTTTTAGGGAACCGTTTTCGCACATCCGGTACGGTATACGATGGGCCCTCCTGTACGAACTGCGCATGTGCGAGTCTTCTGTGGCAGCGCATGCGCAGTTTGTACTGGAGGGTTCATCATACCGTATCAGATGTGCAAGAACGGTTACCTAAAACTCGCCATTACTAGGTTAGCTCAGTTACGGAACTGCGCATAGACGGTGCTTTCACGAGCAGCGCCCCCCCCCCCCCCCTTTCCCTTCTTCTCCCCCCTGTCCGCCTCCCGTCGTTCGAAACACCACCGTTTTGAGGAGGCTACGGTAGCCGCAGTGTATTCTATGGAGTACGTATGTTTTAAAGCGCAATGTCTAGATGGCGCTGGACCATGTTCTATGGCTCAGTTCTATGGAACACGCAGTTTTGAAAGCAAAATCTGGATGGCGCTTCAAACGACGGGCGGCCAGAGCCGTGCGGGTGGCAAACTGAAAGGGGTGAGTGAGAGTATCCACCTCCGAGGAAGTTTTACAACCAAAACAATATAAAATATGTCTAAGCTTCCTAATCACAATAAAGCGTTGCATTATACCTTTTTTTTTTTTTCCAAAGTTCATCCTTGTTTTATGTTTGATGTGCATGATTCGCCTTGTTATATTTTGTTGGGTATATACTGTTCACTTTCCGTAAAGTGAGCGATGATGAGGTTTGTTATTTGTGTGTTCCTTAATGACTTTTTTTTTTCGTTTTATGTTGATGATAATCTGTATTCTCGTTTTTTTTTTGCATTCAGTACGCATTTTTATTCTTGTATACGTGGCTTTTATTGTTGCATTTGTGTTATGTATGCGTGTCTCAGTTCTGTAAAAGTTTTTATCATGTTGTATTATCTTGTTAGATGGAATGCATATCCATGTTATTTTTGATTGTGGACTGTAAGGGACCGGTGCCACGTAAGGCTTTTTAGCCTTTTGCACTGGCCCTTCTTTCGGGCCCTGTCGGAGGGAAAACAAATAAATAAAGAAGGAAAGCTAATCTAGTACCGTTGCTACAAGCATGGTGCGATGACGTCACGTGCAAGCCACGTATACTTCTGTTGGCATGTGTAGACTTGTAAAGTAGCCGATGAAGTATTAGCGCCGTCTCAAAAGCAACAGAGAAAACCACTATTTTTATTCGAAAGCATTATATGCCCCGTTACGCGAAAATCCGGCGTCGGCGTCGGCAACGTGACCGAGCGATAGTACCAAAAATCGCCAACCGCGCAAAGAGTTTTAAAAGCAAATTTGGTACATTTCGGTTTGGGTGGGAATCAAACCCCGGCCTCCGGGGTGCGAGGCGAGCACGCTTCCCTGAGGCCACGGCGGCTCCACGGTTCCGGCTGACTAAAGGCGTGCCTAGTGCGTGCGTCGTTGCACATGTCATGTCGCAGGCATCTGGATGACTAAACGTGTGGCCTAGTGCGTGGGTCATTAGGCACGTGACGGCGCAGCCAATGGGAAGGAAGTGGCGCCACGTCATGAGTGTATTAAATGAGCTCGCTGCCTCCCGCGCGTCACTTGCTCTTCGGATTTCATTGGTGCTGTGTCTACTGCGACCTCGCCTTGCACAACAAGAACGCTGTGAAAGACTTGAAACACTTTTCAAGGTACTTCACCGACCACAAGGCAATGGTTTTCCCAATCGACATCGTCTCTTCACCGCTGACACCACCGCAACCGCTTCGACAAGAAGGTACACGCCAGATATATATACCTCTTATGTCGGAGACATTGTCGCAAAAGAAGAAGACATAATCACGACACATCTACCACTTGACATAGAGGATTGCATAGCTTTAAGTAAAACTCATCGTTCTGCAGCAAAATGGTTCGGATAGTTTCGCGCGCGCGCGCGCACGCACGCACGCACGCACGCACGCACGCACGCACGCACGCACGCACCCACCCGCCCGCCCGCCCGCCCGCACGCACGCACGCACGCACGCACGCACGCACGCACGCACGCACGCACGCACGCACACGCACACGCACACGCACACGCACACGCACACACCGAATCAGCAGTAAGAAATTTGGTGCATGTTGAAAGCATCAATCAAAACCATTTCACCAAAGAAACAACAATGCTTTCGGATTCCCACACGTAAGCAGTCTTAAATGCCTCTGCCGATTTTTTTCTTCAGACTGACTTGCTTGACGGACATTAAATATACTCTTTTTCTTCATACGGCCTCCATGTCCGGCACCAAGGTTCTCAAAAAAGTTAAGTTATGGAAATCTATAAATATTTATACTGTGTAAAAAACTTAATTGTTTTAAAATGCCAATAACATGGTCTGACAAGTCGCGCAACGCGCTCATGTGGTTAGGCCGTAGCATTGAACAAGCCTTCTATTCCTTCTTACGTTTTCTCAGCCCTTTAAATATTACGTCTTCTTCAAGTACAGCTATACTACTGTAAAATGACTAGAAAAAAAAAAAAACACTCGCTAATGTATATGATTGTAGAGAGGCATATTTTGCGTTGTTGGACGTTCATTCATACGACTGTGTTTTCAGAGCTTTGAGATGTCGCTGATTCTTAAAAACGTCGGTGAAGAAATACATTGTTTGGACCCACGTAAAAAAAAAAGAATAACTTCACCATTTTTTTTATAATCTTGAGCACAACGGGTACCACCTCGCTTTTTAAAGTATTTGAGTCCTCAATGAAACGCTATTCATAGCGAAAAAAAAAAGGCTTGAAATTTGCGGAGGAATAGGGAGTATTCACTGGCGGCCATAGCTGTGTGCTCGGCTGCGGAACGCGTGCTGACGGCGAGCTTCCACAGTTCTTTCGCCACGTGCATTCCGCACCACCAAGATTGCCGGTCTTGGCAGCCTATTAATGCGAGCTCCTTCTGAGCATGCGCTCTAAACAGTGACCTCAAATATGGCGGCCAGTGAATACCTCCTATTGAACACCAAGAAGGCATAAAAGCCTTATAGCGACGTGATATTTATAGGAAGTATTCCCCGGACGCCATATTTCAGGGTGCCGTCGAAAGCGCGTGCTAAAAACGAGCTGGCATTAATAGGCTGCTAAGACCGGGATCTTGATGGTGTGGAATGATCGTTGTAAAAGAACTGTGAAAGCTCGCAGTCAGGATGCGCTCAGCTGTCGCGCACACGGCTATGGAAGCCAGTAAATACTCCCTAGATAAAACGTTTTCATTACTATTGATCTTCGCTGCATCCATAGTAAGGAAATAAAGAAAACAAAAGAAGAGAAACAAATAATGAAGGGCTATCATGGCTACGTTCATGCGCAGCTGTCTAATGCCTGATCCCATGGTGCCATTTTACTAACGATTTTGTAGTTGCGACTAAGCTCATGCACAAAAAAAAAAAAAAAAACGTCGCAATTTCGAAACCGCAAGCAACATCGAGAAGGAAATCGAAAGCAAAATTTAAAGCAAAGTCAAAAGCATAACAGGAAGCAAAATAGCACTATGTGAACTAAGCATACTGCCCCACGCATTTTATGTGTCTCGGTGGTATCACCCATACATGTAAAAGACGTTGGGCAGTCTTTCAGCAACAAACTCCGTGCAGCTTTGAGCATAATTCTCGTGCCCGAGAGTTGTTTGGACAAAATAAATAATCAAAGTGACACAAGGAATGAATAACGCTTACATAGTTTGTGTATGACGTCCCTTCGATGGTTGCTTTTGTCTCCAAAGAACGTCCAGATTTCGCGCGATCACGTGCTCGCTGTTTTCTTCCTTGAAGGGATTGTCTGGTAAAAATCTGTCTTTGAAAAAACGATTAAATTATATTGCCATTGCTTTTAGAAATATCGTCCGCACAACATCCGAATTTTTAGTTCAACGCCGCACAAGTAATTCAATTTTAAACAGAGCCCAACTGCTCAGATTGCACCCGCAAAACACATAGCGTTTTCGGTTGCTACAGCGGAAGCTCTGACGTAATATCACACAAAGAGAGCCACGACAGATTTTGACTGTTGTTTCGGTAAAATACCTTGGTTCTAAGAAAGAAAAGGTTTACGGTATTGAGCGAAGCTCAAGAGACCCTTTCCGGAATTCAGTCTAGCCACCTTGATCACTATCATCATCTGAAAAATGACATGTGCTATACTAATGGCGGCCTTCTGTTCACTGATGAAGGAAAAAGTTGAAGATGCTCCTAAGCAGATGGTTTGAGACCTATACAATGTGGACGTTAGCGCGCCGTGAAGCGGGAATCGAATGCAAGAGCTATACGTAAGTGTTCATTTCTAACTCGGGCCCAGTCAATCTGTTAGTAGCACATACTCGGCTTCAAAACCTCTTGACGTATGAAACTTCAGGGCGACTATGTGGGTTGGCGCTTCGTTTTGACTGGTTGCATCTTTTTCGCCATCGACACTGAAATAGATTTAACAAGAACTGTACAGTGAAGCGCATATTCTCGTTTACCGTTGACTTGCGAAAGTGACGGTGCCCCATAAAATACTGCAGACCACTGGTTTATGGCCGCCATTAGTACGGTTTAAGTTAAACTGCCATTTGAGTCACCAGGGGGGCTGTGTTGCACGTTTTTGACTCCCAGGAGATTAGGGAAAAGGAAGTGACGTCAGCAACGCTCTTTGGATGTTGATGACGGTATCGGTATCTGCAGTCTGATGACGGTATCTGCATAAAAAAGCAAAGATACGTTCATTCACACCTACGTCACTTCCTTCTCCCTAGTCTCCTGGGAGTCCAAAACGTGCAACATAGCCCCCCAGATGGCACTGAAATCCGGAAAAGGTCTATTCCTCGACAACTATCTTTATTCGCCCGCGACTCTGACGTTACCGTGCATGATGTGACGTCACGTCACGACCAGCCGTGCATACTTGCGAAGTTTGGGGTGAATTAAGTTTCGTATTGATGTTTATAATAGACTACAGTGTTCTAGAGAGTTGTAGCAAATACGATATAGCTTCGCCGATTGACCCCGTAAGTGATGACGTCACAACAAGGCGTCTGGGTCCAAACAAACCGTTGCTAGGGACGTTGCTATGGACTAATGCAGGGAGACTCCACATGAGGCTAGATTTTTGCTTACAAGTAAGTAAATAATTTTTTGTAAGCAACCTAACTTCTTGATATCGAATTATGAAGATGTTCTTGTCGTCTCAATGTCGTATCGCAACGATGAAAGCCATTTCTGAAGACTTACACTCCGCTTTGCTTTGGTAGCAGACGACACGATAGATTTGCTGGCCTCTGTTGCAGCGGGCGTCTTCATTGAATTGCGTCGGTAAACGAGCGACAAAAACAAGTGCATCACCATGGCCGTAGAGGCCTCCGGAATGTGCGTTTTTGTTTTCTGTGAAGAACCCAGCTTAGTTACGAGGGGTGAAAATGCAGTAAAATCAAACCACGTCGTCCAGATCAGTTACGACGACGACCTGAATTGCATTACCGGCGTAGTGCAGGCCAGCATGAGAAACAAATCGTACGCCGTCCAGGTCAGTCGTTCGTTATTATTATTATTGTGGTTGTCAGGTTATTAAAGAATTTCATGTCTATCGCAATTTCGCAGTATTTTGCTTTTTTTTTTCCTCTTGGTATACATAAAATTCCGTGGATGTGCTCTTTTGGGGAAGATCTCCATCGAGCCCGCGATGCGAGTACAATCTGTAATGAACTCACCTTATGTTTTTTATCCAGTTCTTTCGCGCTTTGGGGTCTTGCGGAAATCTGAAGCAACTGCAAGGGTCTTTCACCACGCGATCAGGTATACGAAGCACCCTCGCATAGCGCGAGTCCGCAAACAAAATTTGGGATCTCTACCGATCGCCTGAAGTGCTTTTCTCACGGGTGCAATGCGATCTTTTAGCAGACGATCATCTCGATCGACGTCCGGACTTTCGATAAACCATATTTTGCATCGCACCCCACTGTGAATTCTTATACGTTTCTGAAACGCATTATATTTCAAACAAATGCGATGTCAGAATATCGTCTTTATTCACACAATTCAAACGACGCCCCGCCCCGGTTTGGCCGGCCGGCGTGCCGCAGACGGCATTCTTCTTGCATTCGTCGTCTGCTGCAGGCATCTTGAGGACCGGAAGTTGCAGTCGTAAATATTTCAGAAACGAGCGATTACCGGCACACTTCTGTCGAAACATATATGACATTCAAGCTTTCTACATTTGTGATTTTTAGGAGTTTAGGACCCTAGCAACGGTTTGTTTGGACCCATGACGTCACACTTACGGAGTCAATACTGGAAACTCCTCCGAAAACCTATGGGAGCAGCGGCGAACGTGACAGTGGCGCCTCTAGCGGACTCGGAGTCTACGGAAGCAGACGACGCAATGGAAAACTATAGGCTCCACGACGTCCTCGAGCTTTGCGAGCCCCGTTTCTTCACCCCAACAGCTGAAACAATTCATTACGGTCAGCCCGTTTGCAAAGCGGAATCCTAAGATCGCAACTGCAACGAAAAGAAAATAACAACGCGCGGATAAACGAAGATAGAGCAGTTTATTTAGAGGTCTCAAACGCCAATCAGGGGGATCACACGCGTTTGAAGCGCATCTGGGAAGAGGACAAAAAGCATTTAGCTACTCGAACTTCGTCGCGCAAGAAGTTAATGTTTATCCGTTACAAACTGCGTTGTCACAATTTCTTACCTGAATAGGTGATTATAAAACGTGCGCAAACAATTTGTTAAAATTACCAGAGCAAGCGCACCAGCCTCTGCAGCATTACAAAAACAAAAAGTAACGAGAAAAATGACCGTGCAAACATTTTCCAAACTTTGCAGAAGAGATAAGGTCCCCATCCCAGACAAAAATAAAAATAAATGGAGAACAGTCGTGAACAACGGCGAATGAAACGAAGAAGTTAGCAGACGATACAAAGATACAAATCATTCAGCAAATACCTCCTTCAACGACGACGATCGCACGGGGCGTCGGTAGGTGCATTGAAAATTAGCGGGTGGTGCTCGCCGTCGGTGTTGAGTCAACAACAAACAAAGCGGAAGCAACGCGACAAAACTATTAAAAAATAAAAAAAGAGCCTAACTTTTCTTTTCTTTTTTTAGCTGCACGTTACAGATTTGTTTATTTGCTTTCGCGGCGTTGGTAGGAACTAAGAACAAAAGAGCTGCAATCTGCTACGTGCTACCAGTGTGTGAGTGTGACCTTTTTTGCTTTCGCTTTTCCTTTCCCAGTGCGCTTGGCAGGTTGTTTGTTTGCTCGTTTGGCGCAGCAGTTCAAAAATACATTCCAGTACTTGTTGGAGTACTTGTCCAGGCAATCCTTCCTTGCACACCGTGCCTTTGTTTTGAGTGTCGATCAGCGGCCTCAAGTGCGTTTTCAGCTGAACTTTTGTTTGGTGAAATATTCGTCTGTTGAGGCGTCAGTGGCGATTTTGAAGCGAGACTTGGATAGCTCTTCTAGTTTAATTTGAAGTAACTTAATTACTCACGTTTGTTTGGTCTTCGGGAAGCGGAAGAAGGATTTTCCACAACATCACAAAAACTTGTTTTTGCAGTGAAGATGACAGGCACATGGCATGCCTGCCATCTCCAAGTATGCGCTGGTGTATGCCCGAAGGCGGCCGGTTGATCAACCAACGATAACTCATAGCAAACGTGATCGCGTACTCAAATATAATCGGAATCGCAATGTAAACGAGCTTACACTTCTTAATATATTTATTAAGTTTTAAAAAGTACATATGGAGATTTCGGATCAGAAACTCAATCGAAGGCGAACATAGGAGGTTATCGCAGACGACAGGGGAAAGACAACAACAACAACAACGACAACAACAACAACTACAAAAACAACAACAAAACAACAACAACAAAACAACAACAAAACAACAAAACAACAACAACAACAACAACAACAACAACAATACAACAACAACAACAACAAAACAACAACACCAACAACAAAACAACAACAACAAAACAACAACAAAACAACAACAACAAAACAGCAACAACAAAACAGCAACAACAAAACAACAACAACAACAACAAAACAACAACAACAACAAAACAACAACAACAAAACAACAACAACAAAACAACAACAAATACAAAACAACAACAACAAAACAACAACAACAAAACAACAACAACAACGAAACAACAACAAAACAACAACCAAACAACAACAACAAAACAACAACAAAACAACAACAACAACAACAACAAAGTTGCAGACGGCCCTCCAAATGTCCGGGCATAGCGTAGCAGACGAACCGGTGGTAGTAAGAGACGAAGCGAGGGAAAGAAAGTAAAAACTAAGCCAAACAAGGCAAAGCAAAATACGCGATGTTTCGAACGTCAAGTAAGCACAGGAAAGGAAGAAAGCAAACAGAAAACATAAACGCAGGAGGAAGAAAGACCGCGGCTACGTAGCGTCGCCTCAAACATAAAAAGAAAGTAGACTTTGAAAAATGGAAGGAGGTGCACGACCGTTTATCGGTGTCGGTGCTCTTTTTTGTAACTCCGCTTTTATTAGTTTCAGTAATAGCGTCAGATTTGCATATGCAGAATCGTCGTTTTCCAGAGCATACTGACATCGCAGTAAGGTACGTGGTACAAAATTGCCTTTTGCTTCTTCATCCGGAGACGATCTTAACGGGATTAGCCAGCTCGCCTATTCGACGAAACGGTTTTAAACAATACATTTATGAGAAACTGAAATTGAAAACAACAAAACGAATTGATCGATATGCACAGTAAAGTTGAGACGTAGCAGTGTTCTAAAACATTTTTTTACATTGTCATTTTCAAAGAAACAGGGCGAAGGTACATTCGTGTCTCGCCTGGCAGACGTAAGCTCTAACAGTGTGTTTTCTTCAGAGGAGCCCGAAAATTGCACCCTACTAGCTGTAAAATCTTTCCACGGGAAGAAAATGTCCTTGACTCATGAGGTGGAACCGACTTTTTAACATTCAAAGCAGCGAATACCCATGAAGAAGAAGAAAATAAATGGTGCTATGGAGAATGGACCTTTTCCACATACCGACGGCACCAGGCGGTTGTTGCACGAACTAAAAATCGAGGAAGTGACCTACCGTCGCTACCAATCGATAATGGGAGCTACGCTACCAGTTTCTTCGCTCTCTGAGCAGCGGCGAGTGCCCAACGCGACTTTAAAGAGGGGCATCCGTGGCGTCCATCCAGACGTCGTGTTTTGCTTTCCGTCCACTTTCTTTTTTTGTGTAACGCAATTATATGTATGCTAAAATTACGCGTTCTACTCGTTGATTCACAGCGTCCTTCCGAATTTCCTCGATTTCTGGTACCGACTTCCGCCGCTTGGCATCGGGCGCTCGCGCGTGCGCAGAACGCTTCTCGGAAAAGGTCCATTTGGCAGCCTTAAAATGGCGCCGGCTACTCCAATACCCATGACAATTTTGTTTTCATTGGTCACCTCGCACGGAGATAGGCAAAACCAATGTGTTGTGGAGAATTCGTCTGCTAGCGGAGACTCCGAGCTCGCCAGGGGCGCTGCGATCACTTTTCGCCCGCGATCCGCGGGAGTTGCCAGTATTGGCTTACATGGTATTTGATTGTAGTGGCAACTAGAGCGGTGGCCGCCCCGTGAAGATGTTGCGCGTAGACGACACCGTGGCGCTGCTGTTCTGAGCCCTAGGAACGCGCCCCCATCATCAGCCTCGTCGTCGTCGTCGCTGCTCGCCGTGTACTGCTGTGGTTCGACTGGAGCTTTTCGCGACGCAGAACGATTGCTAATGTGGAACATTGTAGGTATGCATTTGGACTAATGCCTCTAGAGTGTGTGCTATCCTTCACTTGGAATGTTCGCGTGTTTTGAGGGAGATTATTTGATTTGTGCTGCGCCCTAGGAGCGCGCCCCCGTCAGCCCCGTCGTCGGCGCGGTTCGGCGCGTACTACTGAAGTTGGACTGGAGCTTTTCACGACGCGGAAAAATTGATAATGTGAAAAATTGTATTTCTGCCTTTGGACAAATGCCCCTAGAGTGTGTGCTATTCTCTACTTTCAATATTGACGAGTTTTTGAGGGAGATTATTTGATTAATATCGACTCCCCTCCCCCCCCCCCCCCCCCCTTCCCCAGTAGTGACAAGTCGTTCAGCAACGTTATCACTTGGGCTGCACGCTTAATAGCTGCGAAAGAAGCCACGTGATACTGATATAACAAGGAAAAATAGACTAATAAATATCAATATATCTCGCACTTTTTTAATAGTGAGCGGAACAATGAACTCGTGTATTGTTGTTTTTTTTTTTTGTTTTTTTTTGTCATCGTGTTGCTTATGCGGGGAGCAGCGTTGTGTAGGGTGCAAGGACGAGCGCGTTTGGGAACCGGCAAGGTGCCACTGCAACTGGCGTGGGAGGCAGTCTTTTGTGGGAGGCAGTCTATGAAGAAAAAATGCCTCGATTGGGAGAACATGAAGCACTAAAATGATATATGAACACAAACTTCAACAGCCCCTAATATGAAAAAAACAAAACAAATTATTCTCAACACTCTGGTATATGACCTCTCAAAACTGGTAATACACTTCATTGATATACACAGCAAGCATATGACAGATACCCAGCAGCATACTACGCAAAAAGACTACAAAATACTAAAAATATATTGCAGCATAGAATCCTAACCTCTTCGCCATTGACGGTGTGCACATAGTTCCGAAGGATAAGGCGCGGTTCAAAATATCTCCCGCATACCGCTGATGTCTTGGCAAGGCGTTTATCTTCTCGTTTAAGATTTTGTCCCCACTGTAGTCTGCGCGACTCCTCCTTTGGCGCACAAAACAGCGATGGCTTACGATCGCTGGTGCTCCTGCTGCCCTATACTCTGTTTCATACTTAGCGTGCAACGCTGTCAAAGCTACTGGCGCGAGCGTGGGGCTTGATCTCGTTGATCATTTGCACGCGTTCTCGCGCAAACAAATCTATAGATGAAGCCACGCGCTCGCGCCAGTAGCTTTGACAGTGTTGCACGCTAAGTATGAAACAGAGTATAGTTGTCCCGGTAGCCCGACTTGCATCCCGGCGCGAAGAAGTGTACATCCGTCTTTTTTTCTTGCATTCGAATCATGACCGAGACGGCAACGGAACGCTGAAGACTCCCCACGACTACACAACAAAGAAAAGAGCTACGGTGCTACGTTCGGGAGAAGCGTACCGCCTCAGCCTCGCCTTCGCTCTTCACACATGTGCCACCGATTCTCGTAAGGCCCGGAACTCCCAGCGTCCCGTTCTCCCCTCACGGCCATCTACGTCGACCGTCTTCACGCGGCCCATTGTAAGCGGGCGCCGCTGTTGCCACTACAACCTCTAGAACACTGTATAATAAACCCTTTCCGAAATTCAGTGCCATCCGGTGGTTGAAATGGCGGTTTAACTTTTGCCGCACTAATGGTGGCAATGGACCTGTAGCAGACTTGTACGTAGTTCAACAACTCTACTCAAGTTACTGTACTTCAACTACTTTTCTGAGTAGTTTAGTAACTTTCAATTACATTTTTCTTTCGGTAATTAGTGGTTTGCTTTAATTACTTTGTCCGAGTAACTCTACTCAAATTTCAGATTACTTTCAAATTTGAGTGGTTGTTTTGCCAATCAAAAATATTCCTGCACAAAAAGAGATAAGATTTTGGAAGATCAGGTGATATTTGCAAAGAGGGGGAAGCATGTGGCGTAGGAAAGGGGGGGGGGGAGAAAGAGATTTGAAGAGTCCGAAACCCCCAAAAATTTTCACGAGCCCCCCACTGCAACAAAACTGCTTCGAGGCGCAGGGAGCGAACAGACACGATGCAAGAGAGGCCGAGTAACTGTAGGATTTGCGCGGAGGACTGGTGTTTCTTTGTGCCC
Organism: Ixodes persulcatus; assembly: GCA_013358835.2. Lineage (NCBI taxonomy): Eukaryota > Metazoa > Arthropoda > Arachnida > Ixodida > Ixodidae > Ixodes > Ixodes persulcatus. Next base: position 464,329 of record JABSTQ010010876.1, on the reverse strand, counting down.
CGAAGCTCAAGGAGACTTGACCGATTTGAACGAAGTGCTGGTCCCCGCTTCTCTTCAATGTAGGAACCCTCGCCCACTCCAGGAGGTGTACACACTGCATGCCCACTCAAACGAGGCTACAAAATGCAGCACCCGCTCTGAAGCTCATCTGGTGCTCCCGTTTGTGCTGAACTCGAAGAATCGCGTGCTAAAGGACAACGCAAAGGTGACCTTTTTGCGTTGCCTTTTCTCCCAAAACTCAAAATATGCAGATCTTCAAAGATTCGAAGATGGTTCGAGAAACGTTAGTATTTCCCGTAACGTTTTTTATATCAAAAATAAGAAACAAGCAGTGTTGGAAAGTACTCTAAGTACATGTTACTTAAAGTACTACTGTTCAGAAAACTTGTACTTTACTTGAAGTACATTCTCTGAGTATGTACTTGTACTTTACTAAGGTATTTTTTCTGGTACTCTCCGAGGAAATTAAAACTCCCGACTTCAATGTACATTCCCTGAATTTGAAAATAAAAAATGGCATATCGTCGTGTGAAACAAAAAACGTGCTCTTTCAAGACGTCACCTGGTCATTTCTCTCAGTGAAGTAAGGGCGGCTATAAGACCGACACAAATAGGTACCTTGTAAGTTCAATGTGTCAAATAGCTCGTCAGCGAGAGTAAAACAACTACTCTGTGGCGACTTGATTTTATACAATATTTGCTGCAATTTCAGTAAAAAAAACTGATGCTTCTCCGATTACCCCTGGTGCAATGCATTCCAGTTAAAAAAAAAAAAAAAACACTGTATGGGGAATGAAAGGGAATCATGAAAGATTGTGTAAAACGTACTTGCGCTTTACCTTGAAATATATTGTGTTTATAGTACGTCACCTCAAGTAGATTCCACCCGGTGTACTTACTATTATACTTGAAGTACATAACCTCCCATTTGCTTAGCACTGTACTTAAAGTACTTTTTAGATGCACCTTACGCAACACTGTAAACAAGCAAACATGGTCTAAAAAATCAAGCTCAGGCAGTGCTTAACCTCAAAATATAAATGATACATTCGCAGTACATCATTGATAAAAAAACAAGAAAAGTAAAAAACAATTAGGCACGTAGAAGCAGAACCAGCTATTAAAGCCTATCTGTGAAAAAATAAGCTGATTCATATTTAGCTAGCACAATTTCGCCAACGGATTAAAACCTATGTACAGGGTGTCACAAAAAAAATAATTTATTTTTCCGCAAAAATAAACTAGGCATTGCCGAACGCTCAACCAGATGCCATAGTTTCAGCCCTATCTGATACCTTATTCAAAAGTTATAAGTGATTTTTCGAAAATTTCAATGGGAAAATGGCGGCCGACGGAGTTTTCGAATACATGGGGCTCTATGGCACCAAAACCCCAAACCAGGCAAAAATGGGCTCTATTTTCCCATTGAAATTTTCAGAAAATCACTTATAACTTTTGAATAAGGAGTCCGTTCTGGCTGAAACTTTGACATCTGGTTGTGAACTCTAGCACTACCTTTGTGCGGAGAATGAGCGTTAGGCGATGCGTAGTTTATTATTGCGGTAGAAAAAAACCCTGTAAATTTTTTTGTGACACCCTGTAGTTTTTGTTGCCATAAAAAACATATAAAAGTAACTTCAAAAGGAATTCGGTACTTTTTTACGGTAATTAGTAATTTTCTCAATTACTTTCCATTTGAGTAATTTCTACTGTACTCAAATTACTTTCGAGGCCAATACTCAGCAACTTAACTCAGTTGCTTCTTTTTTAGTAACTTGTACATGTCTGGTTTCCATTCACGCCCCATTGGGCATTCAAATGTGCGCTCGCTGTATTTTGAGACGCGTTTACGCCGGGGATGAACGGGTTTGAAAATCCTTCAACCTGCGTGTATAGTTGGTATACAGCATAATCTCTAACATCTGCACTGCCTCATAGGTGCTTGGCACTGAGTGCAGCATATGCTTAAATGAAAAAAAGAAAATAAACGAAGAAGCTGAAAAAAACAGAACGCGTGTTTTTTCATGTCCCCCTGTGGTGCCTTTGCCGGATAATTTTTTTTTTTTTTTTTTTGCTCATTGGCATTCTTTGGACGCGAACCGTAGATCGCAATGATTGGTCCGTTACGAGATCTTCGGAAAAACAGACGTGCAGGAATGTATCTGCAGTTAGGTTAAAATAAAGGTCATGATACACCGTGAACATTTGTTTATTTATCAAAGAGTTTGTACCAGCTGCAATGAGTACTAATTCTATTTACTCGGGCTACGGCTACCGAACAAATATGAAAGTGCGCGTCGTGGCCCATTCACAATCCGCTATTTCCTCTGAGAGAATCGAATTTTCTTGAACAGACGAATTTAATTCTATCAATTACGCTCTCGGGGTTTTAGAGGCCGCTCGTATTGTGATCTCTTTCATCACAATACGCCGGTGTGATGATCGACACTTTGTCAATCCACGAAGCAGTTGAATGACACGGCATTGTAAGGAAAGTAAGAATATTTTTTATTCTATTTTTTATTTTAGTGGTGATCTTGGGAGGAGCAACGATCGCCTCATTGTGAACAGCTGTCTGCCAAGCCATGCAGCAGTTCAATTTGAGCAGCCTGCATAAAGAAAACAAAATCATAAAAAGCTTGATTAACATTACACGGAAGACCCGTCACGTGGCAAATAGTCGGAAGTAAAAAATATACAGAAGCAACTTTTATTTCTGGCACTTTTGTTTTTACGTTTTGCATAAGCAAGGCGCGTCAGAAAACAAAACCAGAGTGTATACGCTCTGAAAAGAGCCCGTGAGTTCATTTTCCCGCAGAACACAGAGAGCGGCCAAAGAATAGATCTATCCGGAGATATGTGGTGCCCCCAGCGTCTGCTTTACGCATTTGCGACGTTGATCAAAATGTCAAATTAGTCGTTAGTTGTTTATACAGCAGGAGGTTAGTCTGCTAGAACATGGCGACATCGTTACACACTGTGGATAATCAATTTAACTAGTGCAGTACGACTGCTAGCCTGGGGTCTTTAACGTGCACTGCGCAGTAGTGATACACGACCGCACGCCGGTATAGGAAGTATTCACTGGCGGCCATATCCGTGTGCGCGACTGCTGAGCGCGTGCTGATGGCGAGCTTCCACAGTTCTTTCGTAACGTGCATTTCGCACCCTCAAGATTGCCGATCTTTGCAGCCTATTAATGTGGGCTCGTTCAGAGCATGCGCTCTAGACATCACCCACAAATATGGCGCCCAGTGAATACTCCTTATAGACCTTTCCAATGCTTACAAAATCACAGTCCAGCGTGCGATCTTCACAGCCCAGCACGTGCGCGTTCGGCGCTTCGGAAATCGAGGAAAGCACGCGCCATACGCACGAACACTCAAGATGGCACCGGCCACACTCTCTTTTTTGGAAACGTCTATAGGAAGTATTCACTGGCGGCCATAGCTGTGTGCACGACTGCTGAGCGCGTGCTGATGGCGAGCTTCCACAGTTCTTTTGTAACGTGCATTCCGCACCCTCAAGATTGCCGGTCTTAGCAGCCTATTAATGTGGGCTCGTTCAGAGCATGCGCTCTAGACATCACCCACAAATATGGCGCCCAGTGAATACTCCTTATACGATGCTTATCCAGATCGAAACGGGCAGGGGTGGGGATTCAACCCAGGTTCCCTGGGTTCTGCAGCGCGAGCTTTCGCTCTACGTGCTCCAAGCTGGTGTGCGCCTGGTGTGCGCTATAGTTCGTTTCACCTTATGTACGAGCGATGCCGACGCTACAAGCGCGAGCATGCTGCTTCTAACAGCGCCTGTAGTGCACGAGAGCACGTGCGAAGCCGGAACGCTCCGAGCGTTGGGCTTGCGCTTCTAGCTTTGACTTCACTCGCACATAACGTGAAACGAAGTATAGACTAGGGTACCTTCATGCAGAACCGTATATTAGGAGAGTTTGGACAATAGGCGGAGCAAAGGCCACCGCCAGCGCCGAATATTCCCCCCACGCTTAAAGCGTAAACTAAATTTGTGACACAGCGTCGACCAATCAGGAGACCTCTACTCCATCTCACAAATGTCGACAGTGAAGACAAAGGCACAGGCGCGTGAGCCTAGCTCAGCGAAACGCTATTGTTTGTACGAGACCTCGTGCATAGGAGGCACTTTCCAAAGCCACGCGCTCGTGCCCATGCCTTTGTCTGCACTGCTAGAACAGCGTCCTGAGACTGGCTGAAAGAAAGCAGTGGAAAGGGTGGGGTACGCGAGCGTCTTGAGACGCGGAGTTCCGCTCGGCACGGCTCAAATTATACTTCGTTTCACTTTACCTGCGAGCGAAGCCAAAGCTAGAAGCGCGAGACCAGCGCTTTTTGCATTTCTCCCCAGCTCGCGCGCTCGAGCTGGGGAGAAATGCAAAAAGCGCTGGTCTCGCGCTTCTAGCTTTGGCTTCGCTCGCAGATAAAGTGAAACGAAGTATAATTTGAGCCGTGCCGAGCGGAACTTCGCGTCTCAAGACGCTCGCGCACCCCACCCTTTGCACTGCTTTCTTTCAGCCAGTCTCAGGACGCTGTTCTAGCAGTGCAGACAAAGGCATGGGCACGAGCGTGTGGCTTTGGAAAGTGCCTCCTATGCACGAGGTCTCGTACAAACAAAAGCGTTTCGCTGAGCTAGGCTCACGCGCCTGTGCCTTTGTCTTCACTGCAGACATTTGTGAGATGGAGCAGAGGTCTCCTGATTGGTCGACGCTGTGTCACAAATTTAGTTTACGCTCTAAGCGTGGGGGGAATATTTGGCACTGGCGACGGCCTTTGCTCCGCCTATTGTCCAAACTCTCCTAATATACGGCTCTGCCTTTATGTGCGCTTTGCTTGGGGTGATGACATCTGGCCATTTTGTTTCGAACGCTTATTTTTATTTTTTGTTCTGAAGCGCGTGAAAGGGCGTGTCCCTGCACGCGCTCGTGGCGCTGACTGTGCTACGGCGACATTTTGTTTCCTGCGATTTCTTTGTATTTTTCCTGTGAGCGCGTGCTGTCGGCATCGGGTACTACAAACGATGGCATCACCCTAAACAGAAGGGCATTGAGGCACCCTAGTATAGACCACTCGGCCACCGATCCCCCTGCGACGTTGAGACGTACGGCTCCTGACATTATCCAAGAAGCAAAGACGAAGTTGTCGTTGGTGTAAAAGTTCGTGATTTAAGCACGTGATTTAAGAACGCAGAGAAGACAGGAGGATATCCAAACAGAGTATGTGATGACCTTCTTTTCCGTTCGCTCAATGTTTGTTTGTGTTCTGAGCTCCTAACGATAAAAAAGAATGAATCGTGCCGCTACCAGGATATAGACGTTTCCACTGTTTACAAAAATCACAGTCCACACGTGTTAAATCACAGTCCAGAACGCGCACGTTCGTCGCTTCGGAAAGCGAGCAAATCACGCGCCATACGCACGAACACTGAAAATGGAACCTGCCAAGTGTCCTTTTTTGGAAAGGTCTATACGAAGCCTTTGAGCCGGCACGAGCGTACACCCGAACAGCCCCAACAATTCCCGTCGTGGCAGGGTCTCCTGGGATTTTCCGGAAAGGTCTCTTCCAGTATACATGGACACTCTGTTTACACACAAGCCCGAATTCTGCCCACACCAGGGCCCTGCTCGTGCGCAGCAGCCAAATTCCATTGAGGTGAGTCGTCTGTGCAGTAGCGTGAAGTCAAAGTAATAGCGAGTTTTAGAATGGGGTGCCCCACAGCTTTGGGTGCACCAAACAGCTTGGGGCGTCCCAGTGCGCATGTGCAGAACATCTGCGCATGCCCATTGCGATGCACAAAGCTGTTTGGGGCACCCAAAGCTGTGGGGACCCCTCTTCTAAAACTCGCTAATGAGTTGGTATTTGATATCTTTGACGTCATTTCTCGGCGGTGGAGATCTTCCGACGTTCCGTGCTCTAATTGCGGTCGTTTTTTGTTTCCTTGTTTTTTCTAATCAACGCATTGTTTGACGCGTTGTTTATACACGAAGCCTAGCCAAATTCTGACGCAGCAGTCGTATCCTATTTGTGTTTTTGTTCAATCTCACTGGGATGATGTCAAAAATTCTATTGCGCAGGTTTCAAATATTCTATACTCGTATTTACCTCAAGAAGCAAAAAGTAAAGTCCGGCACCTCGCGAAACTCTACTAATTTCCACGTTCGCGTGTTGAATTAATATATACGTAGGTTCCTCTTAGATTTTCGTTATGACTTTTTATCTAGACTTACACGCTTAAAGCGCCAAGAACATCGTCACTTTCTTCCTCAACTAAATAGCGTAAGAACTACTTCACACAGCGCATGAAGAATGTGCAAATTTATTTTTCTTGATGTGACAACGAAAATAGGCTCGCGGGCAACTTTCGGTGACATTTTAGACGAGGGAGGAATGCGTGTGCCCAGCTTTGATTGGCACTCAAACACGCCCTCCCGTCCCATATCTTTGACTAGTCATAGCCACAGACAGTCCTCCACTGGCATAGGGGCTTAACACACGCGTCAGATTACAGCCGCCATTGCCGACCTTCTCCTGTCTTACCAAGATACCATGGCCACTGAAGCGGGCTTTGGCGAGCCTCCGCAAAGGCAAATGCTGGGGAAAAGGACATAGTCGCATCTAAACTGGCAATAACCTGACCTGCTGTGGTAATAATAGAGCGATGTGATAAAAATAAGAGGAAACAAAAACTGAAGCGGGTTTAATCGATGAGTTCGCGTCATCCAACTCTGGTGACGCTTCATGGAGGAAGAAAACGTCGTTTGCAGGCCTTGCCAATTCGGCACATTGATACTTTAGACCCATGTTGTTCTAAAAAAAACTATCTCCAAACTCCGGTCTAAAAACATGCTTTTCGTGCAAGGCTCGTCAAATTATGAGGCGCTGGAGAAATGCAGCCTTCTGTGTTAAGTCCTTATTTCGAACTCTTTTTGTTCGCCTTCCGCCCATTAAAAAGCAGGCGGGAAGGGCCTTAGAACTCACCTGGTATCGCTGCGCCGCATGCGTTTTTTCGCAACATAAAGTTCGTCTGCTTTCCTCGCCGTCACCATAGCAACGAATGCCGAATGAATGGAAGCACGCACGGTACCGCCGCGTGAAGACAGCAACAGCTGACGCCATTTTACGAACGCCGTCTGCTAGCCAAAGCCGAACGCGGTGTGTCAGATCAGTGCCTCCTATATAAGTTACACTATGCCTGTCAGCTTCTCTCCAAGAGGCACTGATCTCAATGACAATAGACCTATTGCTATTAGCGGCGAGATGTTTTGGTGGCGCCCTCCTGTGGTTCCCCCTTGTGACGTCATTACCTTGCAAACAACAAGTTCGATGGTGTTTGTTATTAGCATGTTGGAAGCTTGAAATCATTGCGCTTTCAAAGGAACACTGCCAACACCGTCAAAATTAAAGCTCTTTCATTCCTCTTATTTCCGTCGATGATAAATCTCCTTTCCTGTCATAGTCAGCGTTCGGCCAATCGCGGAAGGCCGACCACAGCGACGCTTTCGGTCGCGCACGGGGCTAATACTTCGTCTCACCTAGTGTCACTAAATAAGCTACGCTTCAGAGTAACGACACTTGGCCATATTGTGGCTTAAAATCATGGTTGCCAGTTATCTGAAGCTTTATCTGAAATCACAGGAAACGCTTTTCCATCCTCCACAAATGTTTAAACAGTCCGCGACAGAGAAAAGAAATATTACATGAGCTTCCGAACACCGATTCGAATGCTGAGGAAGTCACACTTTTGAGTCATGACAATCTGCAGTTGCGTCTGCTCTGCACAAGCCCCAATATGGCGACGCCCACAACAATGTCGGGGAACGGAGTGCCGATACTCTAAGCGCAGCTCATTTAGTGGCTCTAGTCTCACCTTAGCATGGACTAACCGCGAATGCTGTGCTAGCGCGAGCGGCTAGCCTTGACTGTTTTGTCTAAAGCACTCGCTGCACGAGCGCTCGTGCAGCCGCCGAGGCTTCATTCGAAGCAACTATACTTCGTTTCACCTTATGTGCGAGCGAAGGCAAAACTGGAAGCGCGAGCACGGAAGCTCCGTGCGTTCAGGCTTTGCTCGAGCGCGCGAGCTGGGGAGAAATGCAAAAAGCGCTGGTCTCGCGCTTCTAGCTTTGGCTTCGCTCGCAGATAAAGTGAAACGAAGTATAGCTCGCACTTTTAGCACGCGCGGCTAACAATAGTCCGTACTAAGGTGAGACGAAGTATAGACGCTTTCAGCGCGCGCCAGATTGAGCCGCCATAGCCGACCTTCTCTTGTCTTACCGGGATGCCGAGCCACTGAAGCGGGTGTTGACGACCCTCCACAAAGGCCTATGCTGGGGAGAAGGACACATTAATGGCGAATTCGGGTGGTCAGTCGTCGGCAACTTATTTTGCCGGAAAGCCGGCAATAGTGTTCGCGTGGTCAGTTTCCGGCCGGCGCGCACCGTTCGGGTGGTGGTTCTCTGGCAAGCACCGGCAACTTTCCGGCGCTTTTTCCGCCCGAGCTCCAAACGGCCGGGCGAGTGGGCGCCAGACTGTATCCGGTGTCGTCACTTCCGAAATGGGAGAGAAGGTCAGTGAGAAAAAATCGAAAAAAATGAACGAAAGAGCGAAACTGATCTGAAGTCACTTCAGCAGCCACTACTCGAGTCAATCCAAGGGGTTGACTCGCCGCCGTCACATGGGTGACGGCGGCGACAGCCTCTCGCTAGCGGTGTCGAGCGGGCAAGAGGCGAAGTAAACTGCCACCGTCTAGCGTTTCGTGTTCGGGTGGCGAGGGTCACGTGATATGCCGCCGGCGCGTTTCTGGTTGCCGCTTTCGCCGGCTCGGTTTTGCCGGCGATTGACCACCCGAATTCGCCATAACACTTCAAATGGCGATAACCTGTCCTGTTGTGGCAATGATAAAGGGAAGCGAACGGAATAAGAGGAAACAAAAACTGAAGGTCGGTTATGGCGGCGCCCATGCACAGCTGCCTGAAAGCGTCTATATATTACCCAAGCATCAAGGAGAATGCAGGGATTGGTGTTCCACGCGCCGCACGTGCTGGCCTGAGCAGTAGTACATTTTCAAAAGCAAAAACCTAAAACAAATTGTAACTTGCAGGCGCGTCCTTCAACGCTTTATTTACTTGGCATAATTTATAGGCGAAGTATATGCACGCGCGTCCGTCAACGCTCTATTTACTTCGCATATTTTATACGGGAAAGGCGTGCGCGTGTGGCGCGTGGAACACCAATCCCTGCATTCTCCTTGATGCTTGGGTAATATAGCAATTGGTCTATAGGTCCATATCTGTGTGCGCTTATGCTGAGCTCGTGCTGATGGCTAGCTTCCACAGTTATTTTGTAACGTGCACCCCGCACCATCAAGATTGCCGGTCTTGGCAGCCTATTGATGTGAGCTCGTTCTGAGCATGCGCTCTAAACAGTGACCTCAAATATGGCGGCCAGTGAATACCTCCTATAGGCCTCCTGCGCTGAAGCTTCGAACAAGCTCTAGCTCCCTCATTTTGGGTAGTACAAGCTCACCTGATTGAGCCTCGCACTACTTATGGAACGTTGGTGGAGCTTTTTTTAATTCTGTCTGGTGCTGAAGAACGAAAAAACACCTTTGAACGCCAGAAATCGGTCAGACTCAACGCCGTAAGACAATCAAAAGTGCCAAATTCATGACACCACCGCTAGGGTACGCGTCTCTTACCTCTGGGTGGTGACGTCAAAACACCTGTGTCGCGACGCTGTCATTTTTCTATTTCTTTTTCATGTCTACTTTGGAACGCGTAAAACGGCATCTCTTGGCTCACGCTCTTAGCGTCTTAGCTTTGACGGCGTTCGAATTTTCGTTGTTTCTTTGTATTTTCATCGTGATCTCGCGCTCCGCACCAGAGCAGGCACGCTTCTTCATGCGTGACAGTTTGAGACGCTAAAGTTTGTACTACCCAAAACAAGGCCTAACAAGTCCCTTTTCGCAGCACCCCCTGGGAAACGCAGGAGGCCCATTGCTGGATCGCGCATACCTGCTTGTTCACTGCAGCGCGAGTGAAGCCACCGGATTTCACTCGCTTGGGATACGATTTGCGGTTTTGGTAGCCTTTTGCTGCGGTTTTCCAGCGTGCTGTAGACACGTTTTCTACTCGTTCGTCGTCATTAGCTGAAGAAGTTGTTTAAGACTCAGTGCACCGTTGAGACTTTCCGTTGTGAACACGTAGAACATTTTACGAAAGCGCAGTGCCGCAGGAAAAATGCACAACTTATCGAAAGCAAGTTTCGCCGGTCTGGCGGCGTGTTCAAAGCATCCTTGACACGCCGAAGTGCCGTGTTTCTGTGCCTTCGCACGCTTGGATACCGACCAAGAATCGACGCCGTGTGAATGTGTTTAGCGAGTGCAATGTGCGTGAAGTCGTATGTGCCTCTGGATCAGCGTCTTACTTTACTCTGACGACTGTATACTTGCGGCACTCGCGGTCCACAAACGAGCTTATTCCAGCGTCCAGTAGCGACGGAAGAGGGGGGGAAGGTACGTCTTTTTTTCGTCCCTAGACGATTTACAGAATACTACGCAAAACAGCTTCTCATCACTGATCAGTGCTGGCTCATTATCAACCTACTTAATTGCACTTGACCTTGAGCGCGGCTCGCCTAATTGTGATTGGTCAACAGATTGCACGCGACCATATGGGCCGCGCTTCAAAGATTTTCATTCTCGCCGTCTTGCACTTTTGCCTTCGAAAACTTTCTTTGCTCCACAGCTTTGCTCTATTCGTGCTCCTATGTGATCCATTAGAGTAGATTTGGAACATAGCCATGGTTAATAGTACATAAGAACACGTACAGATCTCCCCCCTTTTATTGATAGCAACTCACCGGAACAGCTGGACGATCCAGAACTCCGTGGCCAATATATATATATATATATATATATATATATATATATATATATATAATTATCTAAAGGCATCTACGCGCGACACACGTTCAGAACTTTGGTGCGGCGTCAATTCTTGATCGGAATCCAAGCTTGCGAAGGAAGATGTATCACTCGGCGTGCCAAGGAAGCTTTGATCACGCCGCGATACCGGCGACACTTGTTTTCGACGAGTTGTACCTTTTGATACGGCTTCACGCACATTGCACTCGCAAACCACATCCATAAGAGTCGATTCTTGGTCGGTATCCAAGCACGCGAAGGCACAGAGAGACGGCACTTCGGCGTGCCAAGGAAGCTTTGAACACGCCGCCAGTCCCTTACTTTCGACGAGTTGTGTCTTTTTCCTGCAACACTGCGCTTTCGTAAAATTTTCCACGTGTTCACAACTGCAAGTCTCAACAATACACAGAGTCTTAAAAAACTTCTTCGGCGAATGACGACGAACGAGTAGAAAACGTGTTTACTAGAAGTGTGCGAATATTCGAAATTTCGAATACGAATCGAATATTTTGTCTATTCCAAACGTATTCGATTCGAAAATTGCATATTCAAAAGTTCCCGAATATTCGGCCAAAGCCGAATATTCGGGAAAAACGGTGAATATTCGCACAAACTGCGAATATTCGAGCAAGTAACGAATAATCTGCCTGCCACGCATTCCCCTATGAATATGTTTATTCACTGAGAAAGGCATGTGATGCGTGCGTTATCGGTCTGCTCCGTTTCTATCTGTCCGATAGCAGCAAGACAGGATCAGTTTCGGTTTTTTTTTTCGCCAAGCCCTTTGTAGTGTGGCACTTTTATAGCAGTATGTGATTTAATTGCGCGTTCTATAAATTGATACAATAAAATAAACCTCGAGAGTGAAATGCAAATAGAAAATAAATCTCGAGAGTGTTATCTAATATAAATGTTTGAAAACAAAAATCTAGGTGCGAGCAGAACGTTGCATCGCCATTGACCACAACTCCTGCCACTCCCGCGCAGTCAAAAGGACCTGCCCAGTTTCGAGTACGACCAAATTCGACTTTTTAGAACCTTCAATGTGATACTGGACAAAGGTTCGACTGAAGTTCGACTTTCGTGTGCATGCGCAAAAATTAAAAAAAAAAAAAAAACTATACCTGTTTTCATTTCAAGAAAAAAGTACGTTTTGCGCATTGTTCCTACGCGGCGCGAAATAGTTCTTACGAGATTCGGTTGTTGGAGGAAAAACCGATGCTTTTGACGTTTGGAACGTGTACGTCTTGATAAGATAACATATATCTAATCTAAAATTCACCTACATATATCTTCATTATCCACATAAAGGGGGAAATTAGTAATGTTCCGCGAGGAGCCGGACTTGTTTTACTTCGGTTCTTGAGGTGAAAACAGGTATAGTTGATTTTATTAGGCAGAGGAAAAGTACAATATTTGTTGTGTTTGTTGGCATCACTGGTTCACATTAGTAACTAATGAAAGCGTTAAAATTGCATATTCTCGCTTTTATATGGTGTAAACATTGGTAACCATTTTATGAAATATAAAATAAAGTACTTTCTAAAATATTTGTTTCCCAAAAGTTGAAATATCCGTGTAGCAGCCGGGCAACACTGTCCATAAGTCGAACTTCGAACTTTAGTGACATTTCGCAGGTTTCCGTGAAAGGGTCTTTCTACGTTGAACAGTTAATTTTCCTACATGATAATTTGTAATGAGTGCATTACTAGTAGTATCTTTAGCCTGCTGCAGCCCAGTAAAATGCAGCTGCATTGATTTATTTTAAAAAGGCAATGAAACCTGCTGTTACCTCTTGTTTTGCAATTTTTTATTACTAGACACATATTCGATATTCGATTCGATATTCGAAGCCCGTTTTTTGTCTTATTCGTATTCGATTCGTATTTGAAAATTTCAATATTCGCACACCTCTAGTGTTTACAGCACGCTGGAAAACCGCAGAAAAGGCTGGCAAATCCGCAAATCGTATCCCAGCGAGGTTGCGTCCGGTGGCTTCACTTGCTGGAGCGGGAAGCGCGATCCAGCAATTGTCATTGCGATCAGTGCCAAGGGGTGTCCAGGCCCGATGCTTCACCTCACAACACGCACGTACGGTTAGATAGCGCCGCCTGGCGGACGTTCGTTTTTTCTATTTTTCCAGCATGTTGTATTTACATTATTATTGAAGATATGTCATATATATGTTTTCTTAACAACATGTGCAACACTGTTCTGGATGTGACCGCCCTGATTCAAACGAGTTTCGCTGAGACAAAATACGAAACTACGAAACAAGCACGGCCAGGCTTAGCTTTTGCAACGCGAACGCGGAGAACGCTTGGCCGCTTGACCGTCTGCTTTGACGGCAGTTTGGAACTTTGGCGGTCACCTCGAATCGCGCGCATAGAAATAGTTGGCGCCGGGTCGTGTGCGGGTGAAAAGGTAGGAAAATAAGTAATATTCCGTTGAAAACGACGAGCTCGTCCCGAGTTGTCAGTCAAAAACATTTAGATCTTTTTGCTGTCGGTGCTGCTGGGGCAACATCATTGAACCTCCTACGGAAAGGATGGTTGGCTTCACTACACCGCAGGCTTGTACGCCTAGGTGGCTCCACCGCACGGCAACCACACGTACTATTTGCCCTCTCCCTTCCGCTTGCCAGTGCTCGGAGCTGACCGACATTGTGCAACGTATATAGGAGGCACTGGTCAGATCAACCGCCTTCGCCGGTGCGCCGCTGGCAAAGACGACGAAGCTGAGACACGCCGACGGCGATTGAGCAAGCAACAGCACTTCGAGTGCACTGTAACAGCACCACGGGATGACTGCAACGGCGGCATTTATTGGGATGAAAGGCGCAAAATAAGCACGTAAAATTTTTATTTGAATCATAACACGCGATATCCAAGTTGGGGACCACATACCTTTGCTGGGTCTTTCCTTTGAACTTTTTACAGAGACACGGGGTGCCGCATTCAGAAAACAGCTCCGTTTTCAAAATAAGGGGGCCCCGAAAAGGGCCGTTTAGACCGCTACCAAAACCTATAACTTACGTAACGAGCACTTGACAAGCGGTTGCCGCATAAGTCGTCTTTATGCACGCAAGCGGGCGACGGGCTCAGCGCAGCGGATCACTCGAAGTCACCGGCCGTCAGAATCCTCGTCCTCCGCACTATAGGGAAGGTCCCTCTCTGCGTCGGGGCTGTAGATTTTGGCGGCCGCTTCGACGAACGACTGGAATCTCTCTGTTTCCGCGCGCCTTCTCTCTCCTCCAAAACATGCACTTTGCAAGGTGACCAGTTAAATGGTGGGTCTCTCGCCGTCCAGATGGAAGACAGTTTTTGACGTGGGCCCAGGTGCCCTCCACCATATTGGTGTGCGCACCAGTGTTCGGGTCAACAAAGTGCAGCTTGTGGTTGACGGTGAGGTGCGTGAAGTGAGCGTATCTGCAAGCTTGCGATAGCCAGCCCAACAGTCAGTGATTATTCTTGTTCCAGGGCGGACCCACTCGGCTATTAGCCCTTGCAGGGTTTTAGCGTCACGGGTCTTCACGGGAACAAGAAAGCAGCACCCGCTGCCACTCTCCACAACGTCGAAAACCCACTGGACAGGCCTTAAATACCCGCGATGGTACTTTCGCCGCCCGAACATACTCTCGTCTAGTTCCATAGTCACGCCTTCGCCGCCAATCATCTCTGAATGCGTAAAGACGGAATTTACCAGAACCTCCCGACAAAAGCGCGTCCAATCAGTTATTGTCTTACTTGCGACATCAGTCTCCCGCTGAATTACGGCGCACGGTAGGTTCTGGCACCCGAGGTAGATGATCGTCATGAGTTGGGGAAGCGTCAGGGGCGATCCCTCGAAAAAAAAAAAAAAAAAAACCCGCTCCGTTCTGAGACTTCACCCCGGCACTGAACCTTGACCGGCTTCCTCTTGGGCACCTCACGAGTCATCCACACACCGCACCTCCACGAGTAACCATCCGCAGATCTAGCGCGGACTTGCAGCGTCATCGCAGCTTCGCACTCTGGGCACGCACGAGAACCCAGGAGCAGGCCTATGCCCTGAAGAAAATTAATTGCTTCAAGAGGGTCTTTCATGGCGTCATGAAGACGGCACAAGTTAAACGCCATGGCACTGCGATGCTGGCCTCTGGAAGAATAAAGCGCCGAGAAGGCTAAACGAGCAGAACTGCGCGCTTCTTTGCATTTATTATTTTTATTTGATCCGCCATTTTATACCTCGTGACACGATTCTAACAAACTCATTGGTTAATCGGTCAGACCACACCATCGCGTGACAAAACAAACGACAAACAAATCAGCTTCAAATAAGGGTCGTGGCAACCTCTATGGTAAAGAAACAAAAAAGAAAACAAACAAGGAACATTGCGAGCAACACTCTCATCAAAGAACACGCCGCCCGAGAATCTAACGGCTCCCTTCTTATTATTTTTTTTTTTCACTTTGTTACTTTATTTTGTTGTTGGGTCCGACTCTTCTCTTCTTTGTAACGATGCCGACCGTGGCAACCGTTCTGGTCATACGATTGGCGTTTGTTTGGTCACGCGATGCTGTGGTCGGACCGATTAACCAATGAGTTTGTTAGAATCGTGTCACGAAGTATAAAATGGCGGATCAAATAAAAATAATAAATGCAGAGAAGCACGCAGTTCTACTCATTTAGCCCTCTCGGCGCTTTATTCTTCCAGAGGCGAGCATCGCAGTGCCATGGCGTTTAACTTGTGCCGTCTTCATGACGCCATGAAAGACCCTCTTGAAGCAATTAATTTGCTTCGGGGCATGGGCCTGCTCCTGGGTTCTCGTGCGTGCCCAGAGTGCGAAGCTGCGATGACGCTGCAAAACCGCTCTAGATCTGCGGATGGCTACTCGTGGAGGTGTGGTGTGTGGATGACTCGTGAGGTGCCCAAGAGGAAGTCGGTCAAGGTTCAGTGCCGGGGCGAGGTCTCGGTACGGAGCGGTTCCTTTTTCGAGGGATCGCACCTGACGCTTCCCCAACTCAAGAAAATCATCTACCTCTTGCGTCAGAACCTACCGTGCGCCGTCATTCAGCGGGAGACTGATTGCGCAAGTAAGACAATAACTGATTGGACGCGCCTTTGTCGGGAGGTTGTGGTAAATGCCGTCTTTACGCATTCAGAGATGATTGGCGGCGAAGGCGTGACTGTAGAACTAGACGAGACTATGTTCGGGCGGCGAAAGTACCATTGCGGGTATTTAAGGCCTGGCCAGTGGGTTTTCGGCGGTGTGGAGCGTGGCAGCGGGTGCTGCTTTCTTGTTCCCGTGGAGACCCGTGACGCTAAAACCCTGCAAGGGCTAATAGCCGAGTGGGTCCGCCCTGGAACAAGAATAATCCCCGACTGTTGGGCTGGCTATCGCAATCTTGCAGATCACGCTCGCTTCACGCACCTCACCGTCAACCACAAGCTGCACTTTGTCGACTTGAACACTGGTGCGCACACCAATACGGTGGAGGGCACCTGGGCCCACGTCAAAAACTCGCATCCATCTGGACGGCGCGAGAGCCACCATTTCACTGGTCATCTTGCAAAGTTCATGTTTTGGAGGAGAGAGAAGGCGCACGGAAACACTGATAGATTCCAGTCGTTCGTCGCCGTGGCCGCCAAAATCTACAGCCCCGACGCAGACAGGGATCTTATAGTGCGGAGGACGCGGATTCTGACGGCCCCGGTGACTTCGAGTGATCCGCTGCGCTGAGCCCGTCGCCCGCCTGCGTGCATAAAGACGACTTATGCGCCAACCGCTTGTAAAGTGCTCGTTACGTCAGTTATAGGTTCTGGTAGTGGTCTAAACGGCCCTTTGCAGGGCCCCCATATTTTGCAAACGGAGCTGTTTTCTGAATGCGGCACCCCGTGTCTCTGTAAAAAGTTCACAGGAAAGACCCAGCAAAGGTATGTGGTCCCCAACTTGGATATCGCGTGTTATGATTCAAATAAAAATTGTTCTTGCTTATTTCGCGCCTTTGATCCCAATAAATGCTGCCGTTGCAGTCGTCCCGCGGTGCTGTTGCTTGCTCAACTGCCGTCGGCGTGTCTCAGCTTCGTCGTCTTTGCCAGCGGCGCACCGGCGAAGGCGGTTGATCAGACACACCGCGTTCGGCTTCGGCTAGCAGACGGCGTTTTTAAAATGGCGTCAGCTGTTTCTGGCTTCGCGCGGAGGTACCGTGCGTTCTTCAATTCATTCGTCGTTCGTTGCCGTGGTGACGGCGAGGAAAGCAGACGAACTTTATGTTGCGGAAGAACGCTGCGGCGCAGCGATACCAGGTGCGTTCTAAGGCCCTTCCCGCATGCTTTTCAATGGGCGGAAGGCGAACAAAAGAGTTCAAAATAAGGACTTAACACAGAAGGTTGCATTTCACCAGCGCCTCGTAATTTGACGAGCCTTACACGAAAAACGCGTTTTTTTTGGCCATCCCGCGTCCTGTTTTTATTATTTTTTTTTATCCGTAACATGGGTCTAAAGTATCAAACTGCCATTTAAATCCGCGAAAGATACGCTGGCTACAAAAGGCAGGCTTACTGTAATATGTTTCTTGAGGGCCCCCTCCTGTGGAAACAACAAGAGTAAACAAAGGATGTTTCGTATTATTATCAATCATCAAATACAAAAAAACACAACGTGCACGCATTGGGCGCGTTCAGTAGCGGCCCCGGACGGCCAAAAGTCACTTCCGGTGCACGTAACTCCGGGGCTTCGGAGTCAAGCTCGGATCGAAGCACCGAGTCCGGAGACGGTGCACGTAGAGTCAAAGGAGCTAAAGATGACCTCATTTCCTGACTGGTGAGGATTTCCGGAGAGAAACTCCAAAGAGCTCTGACTCGAGTCACTCCGTTCAGAGGCAAGGGAGGCGCTACTGAACGTGCACGCATTGAAATAGCGTAAACAATTAATATGCCTTGGAATTAAAATAAAGATTTTGAGCCTACTGCCATGCGGTAGTAAGAAGAGCCGATCGCGTCACCTAAATCAAGACGGTATAGCGAATGGCAAAGCGCATGCAGCAAAAATGGAAACCACACGTTGATGCGTCTGCGCAGTGTCGAGGCGTACGTCGGTTTATATTTTGAATATTACGCCCTGTCTGGTCCTCGGCAAAGGCAGCAATGCAATATACTCAAATAAATATTTTGGGGCGTATGTGCGAAGGTATTATAATAATAGTTAACTCGATTATGAACGCTATATGTACCATTTCGTGAATCAGCTTTGATAGATAGCTTTTTGCAGTTTTCGATCCAATTGAAAAACGAGCCTTTACGTTAATGATCTTTTTTTAAATTTTTTTACTAAGAACTGTCCTAAAGGAGAAGACGGGATGCCCAAGCGTACGAGTGGGCTGGCAGCCTAATTCACTTTAAACAATATGGAGGGTGTTTAATAAAGTTTGACGTTGGGCTAGTCGGTGCATATTGGTAACGGGAGAAAAGAGCACACTCACACACAAAAAAAAAAGACACAGGGAAAAGTATACGAAAGTCAGAAACACCGCGCTAGCTCACGACTTCGTTTTCTTTTTCTTCTTCAATAGCCCTGCCCGTTTCCACCCGGATGGGCATCGTACCGGCGTGCGGTCGTGTATCACTATTGCGTGGTACACGTTTAAGACCCCAGGCTAGCAGTCGTACACTGCACTGGTTAAATTGCTTCTCTACAGTGGGTAACAATGTCGCCATGTACTGACAGACTAAACTCCTGCTGTATGAACAACTCACGACTGATTTGCTCTTTTTAAGTATTTTTCTTTTTTCCCACTTCATTGCTTTTATGCCTCTAAGAAGAAAAAGAAAACTAAGCCGTGAGTTAGCGCAGTGTTGGTGTCTTTCGCCTACTTAACCCTGTGTCTTTTTTTTTTCTTCGCTGTTTTCTCCCGTTACCAAGGTCTACTTTCCCCCAAAGGTGTTGGGAGGGCCAATCGCAGTAATCTACCGAAAAGAGCTTGGTGAGTGACGTGGCTCACAATGGGTCTAGACCTAAAAAAAAAAAAAAGGCTTCTGCGCTGCGGCGCAAAGCACGGCGCTTTGCTGTGCTCAGTCAACACCACCTACAATAATCGAACCCTGCGAGCGCTTTAATTTTAACGTCATCACAGTGAGATCGAGCGAAGACGCAGATTGGGCACGAGTGCTGCGTCAGTGCTCGGTTTGGCCTCGTGTTCAATCAACGCGTCGAAGGACGCTCGGCGTCGGGTTCGGGGTCCAATTGCCGAGTTGGAGCCATCCGACCCTGATGACTGTAGTAAAGTGGTTAGTTGGGTGAGTTGGTAATGATTGAACATGGTTAAAATTGCGCACAAACAGAAAGGAACAGTAAAGAGGGAAGAGAGAAGAGACAAGCGCAAACCCACAACTCGATGTATTGAAGAAGAAAAAAGAACAGCCCGCGGTATCAGCTCGAGCCGAGGCCACACTCGCATGGGGGCACCCGAGCACGCGGAGGACACACACCATCAACCACACTCAAACGATTGTAGAAAGGCAATGGACCTTTTTCATATACCGACGGCACCAGGCGGTGGCTGCACGAACTAAAAATCGAGGAAGTGACCTACCTGCGCTACCAATCGATAATGGGAGCTACGCTACCAGTTTCTTCGCTCTCCGAGCAGCGGCGCGTGCCCAACGCGACTCTAAAGAGGGGGATCTGTGGCGTCCACCCAAACGTCATTTTTTTCTTTCCGTCCACTTTCTTTTTTTGAGTAACACAATTATATATATGTTGCAATTACGTGTTCTACTCGCTGATCCACAGATTCCTTCCGAATTTCCTCGATTTCTAGTGCCGACTTCCCCCGTTTGGCATCGAGTGCTCGCGCGTGCGCAGAACGCTTCTCGGGAAAGGTCCATTTCCTTGTCAGTTAAAGCCACAGAAGGATGGCTGACACAACGCTCGCCTAGGCGGAGTATACACCTTTTCCACAAGCGTGCAGCCATCTTGAATATCGTCACTTCTGGTATGCGGTAAAACATCTTTTTGATCTCTCTCCGAAGCTGGAAGGTGTTTACGAAAAATGCGTGATTGTCACACATTCTTGATTTGCCTCACCTATATTTTCTCGCATATTCCAGGTTCAAACGTTTTAATATTTTTTCGCCCCGCATACCAGATACGGAACCCACGTGACTGACAACGACAGGAAACAGAAAAGGTCTATACTGAAAGCTTCAAAAATTTCCCTAGTGTGTTTTTCGTGGAATCTGCCAATTATCGAGGTTTTTTGTAAAGAAGGTGTACACTTACACGCTTGACAATGCAGAGGTATAAGAAGGTGTACACTTACACGATTTACAATGCAGAGGTAGGTGACCCCCCACCGTGGAATTTAGAGAAAGATTGTGCTCCCTTAACCGGTCATTAATACACCGTCCGGTCTGTCCTACGTAGGATCTACCACAAGAAAGGGGAACGCTATAAGAAGGTTAACCGGTCATTAATACACCGTCCGGTCTGTCCTTCGTAGGATCTACCACAAGAGGGGGGAATGCTATAAACCACTCTGGTTGAACACGGCACGTAAGGGCGGACGTGTTTTGTGCGGCACCTGTGTTTTGTAATATTTTCGACTTTTGCTCGAACTTTAGAACAAATTTGACTCATTTTTTGGGGGGCTGACATCACTAAGGGGACTCCGTACCTATTGGCTACCTGTTTGAGATTGTGAGAAATTCTGTGTATATACGGAACCACCACCGCTTTTTTTTTGTCGACATTACGTGCAGCTTTTTCACATCCTTTTACTTTTTTATCAGAGTTCCTACCACCTCAGTTAGCACCTGCGTTGGGAACCCAGACGCTGTAAGCCTCTCAATTTGAGCATTAAAACTGCTTTTGATGGTGTGGAGGCATGACTTCTTTAAGGCTGAAGTAAGGCAGGAAAGAGCTATGCCTCTTTTTACGACTTTGGAGTGCGAGGACGTATAGTGTAGTAACCCTATTTTATAACGGGGTGAAAATGATCAGCACAGGTGGTTTGTTTGCAAAGACAGGGAAAGGTCTAGAAATTGAAACACACCTTCCTTAGGAGTTTCACAGGTAAAACTAAGTCCTGAACCGCACTTGTGGAATATGTCCATGATGCTACTAATTACATTATTGTCCAATGTCTTTCGGTACACTAGCAGGAAATCATCTACATACCATTTTTCATCAACGTACCTATCAACACACCCCCAAAAAATGGGTCAAATTTGTTCTAAAGTTCGAGCAAAAGTCAAAAATATTACAAAACACGGGTGCCGCACAAAACACGTCCGCCCTTACGTGCCGTGTTCAACCAGAGTGGTTTATAGCAGAGCCGTTTATTGAGAGAGTTTGGCCATACATTGGTTTGAATAGGCGAGCATCTCGGGCCAACCACAGGCTGCGAAACAGCCCCTAGCGGTGGTCGCGTGCTCTAAATTTGTGCCACGACTATACTTCGTTTCACCTTTTGTGCGAGCGAAGGCAAAACTGGAAGCGCGAGCACGGAAGCTCCGTGCGTTCAGGCTTTGCTCGAGCGCGCGAGCTGGGGAGAAATGCAAAAAGCGCTGGTCTCGCGCTTCTAGCTTTGGCTTCGCTCGCAGGTAAAGTGAAACGAAGTATAATTTGAGCCGTGCCGAGCGGAACTCCGCGTCTCAAGACGCTCGCGCACCCCACCCTTTGCACTGCTTTCTTTCAGCCAGTCTCAGGACGCTGTTCTAGCAGTGCAGACAAAGGCATGGGCACGAGCGCGTGGCTTTGGAAAGTGCCTCCTATGCACGAGGTCTCGTACAAACAACAGCGTTTCGCTGAGCTAGGCTCACGCGCCTGTGCCTTTGTCTTCACTGTCGACATTTGTGAGATGGAGTAGAGGTCTCCTGATTGGTCGACGCTGTGTCACAAATTTAGTTTACGCTCTAAGCGTGGGGGGAATATTCGGCGCTGGCGGCGGCCTTTGCTCCGCCTATTGTCCAAACTCTCCTAACTCTGGTTTATAGCATTCCCCTTTCTTGTGGTAGATCCTACGTAGGACAGACCGGACGGTGTATTAATGACCGGTTAAGGCAGCACAATCTTTCTCTAAATTCCACGGTGGGGGGTCACCTACCTCTGCATTGTCAAGCGTGTAATACCCCTGTTACACGGCACACTTAACCGTGGTTAACTCAGCTTTAACTGCTGTTACGCGGCACCACAGATACCGCACTATTAGCCCCGTGCGCGACCGAAAGCGTCGCTGTGGTCGGCCTTCCACGATTGGCCGAACGCTGACTAGGACGTCGGAAAGGGGATTTATCATCGACGGAAATAAGAGGAATGAAAGAGCTTTAATTTTGACGGTGTTGGCAGTGTTCCTTTGAGAGCGAAATGATTTCAAGCTTCCACCATGCTAATAACAAACACCATCGAACTTGTTGTTTGCAATGTAATGAGGTCACAAGGGGGAACCCCAGGAGGGCGCCACCAAAACATCTCGCCGCTAATACTCTCGGACAGCTATTTCATAACAAGTGAAGGTAGCACGTGCACTGCTTTGATGGGTGCTCAAGATGCTCAAGCGCACGTTCGCCCATAGCTTTGACTGCATAGCCGCAGAATGTTGTCGGTAAGTATTGTGTGCTAACTGTGGCTAATACCACTGTTACACGGGCACACTTAACCGCGGTTAACTCAGCTTAACTGCTGTTGCGCTGGCACCACAGATACCGCACTATACTTTCGGACAGCTATTCCATAAGAAGTGAAGAGAGCGCGTGCACTGCTTTGATAGGTACTCAAGATGCTCAAGCGCACGTTCGCCCATAGCTTTAACTGCATAGCCGCAGAATATTGTCGGCAAGTATTGTGCGCTAACTGTGGCTTAGCGTAACTGCAGTTAAGTGTGCCCGTGTAACAATTGGGTATTATAGTGTACACCTTCTTTACAAAAAACCTCGATAATTGGCAGATTCCACGAAAGACATACTAGGGAAATTTTTGAAGCTTTCAGTATACTCCGCCTAGGCGAGCGTTGTGTCAGCCATCCTTCTGTGGCTTTAACTGACAAGAAAATTGCCTTTCTACAATCTTTTGAGTGTGGTTGATGGTGTGTGTCCTCCGCGTGCTCGGGTGCCCCCGTGCGAGTGTGACCTCGGCTCGAGCTGATACCGCGGGCTGTTCTTTTTTCTTCTTCAATACATCGAGTTGTGAGTTTGCGCTTGTCTCTTCTCTCTTCCCTCTTTACTGTTCCTTTCTGTTTGTGCGCAATTTTAACCATGTTCGACCCTGATGACCTTCCATGGAGTAAGATTGGGCGTTCGGAGGCCTTCATTATTCTAGATTGTGTTGGCTCAGTGCCAGAGGGCAGAATACAGAGATTTTAGGTCTCATGTCTCACGCTCTAGTCGCTGATAGATCAAGGAAGGCATGGCCTAGCTAGTTCCGCTTACGCGTAATGCGTGGTGATTCGTTCCTTGGTACCCTTATCGCGGCTAATTTTAACAATCTGATTGGCTGCGGGGCTATAATGAGATGCTGGAGACGCGCCACGACCTGCGTTTCCTAAGCTGTCAGTCAGTACGCAAGAATCCTTTTTTCTTCTAAGCGTTAGACTAATCGTACAGCTCCCCGACGTTTAGTCTTTCCAGACGCAGGAAGTCGTCGTGCCCGATGCGTGCTCAGTGAAAGGATGACGGCGGACTACGTAACATTGGCTCAGAACTGGTCACGTACGCGCGTCGGCGCGGTACAAAAGAATGCGGTATACTTTCCTACACCGAATCTCTCCAAAGCTTTTATTTATTTTATCTCGGCGTTCCTCTCGCTACAACACCATAAAGGTACTCCGGAAAGAGGGTCAAACATTGCTTACCACATCTTCGTGGCCGCACAGCTTTCGCACGGCGCAGAGTCTTTCAGTGCATCCGAGGTCCTTGACCGCTTTGTCGAGTGTGTCGTAGAACTGCGTTGTGAAAACGGTTGCTTTAGGGAGAGATCGATGGATTCATTGTAAGGTGTTGGGATAAAGGTTTTTTTCACTTAGGTGTGTAATGTGTGGCGAGACACTAAATGGATATACAATAATAGTGTCAACACCATTATAAATAACTTACATCATATGGGAATTATGTTATACCAAAAATATGGCGGCGGCCCAGATGTTCATTTATAGGCTGACAGGGAATTGAAGGCTACAGGCATGAAATCGGGGGTTCGGAACAAGCACGAGCGCATCTGTGCCTCCAGCGCAGATAGTGTTAAGACTACAGGGAAACCTAACTAAGTACATTTCTAGGTATAAGCCGTTTGTTTATTAAAAATGTCTACTTCAAGCTACTGAACGTGTGTCTCATTTTCTCGCTCTGCACTTTGGCCTCACCACTGGGCGATGCGAAACTGTTTTGTTTGAGCCACCGACAACTTGAGAAACGCAGGACGTGACCTTTTATTTTCGCGCTTCTTGTTAATGATTCATTCTTCCAGGTGATTATCAGTTAATGCCGCGATTTCATTCACTGCGGAGATACAAGATAATGCTCGAGTCTCCTGCGTTTCTTGATGTTTCAGTGACAGTAGCAACGTTTTCCCGTGTCTGCGTTTATCCCATTGGACAAAAATACAGAAGAAAGCATGTGTGTGGTTAAGTGCTATCGTCGTTTGCCAAAAACTTGACAATGTTGGAGGCTGGACTCCCTGGTGTAAAGGTGCGGCGAAACAACAGACGACTGTGCACCCGGCGGCACGTTTGCCCTGCGCGTGACGTGAATAGAGCAAACGCGGCAGGGCAAATTTTGTCGTTTCTTCGCAGCATGCTCGCAGCCTTTACCGGAAAACAAGAACTGGTGTTTGCTGTCGCCCTAGTAGGGCGAGACTGTGATTAGTTTTATTTACTACATTCAAAGAAGTTCGTGTGCTATGCAACGACCACGCGACTTTTTTCGTTTCGCTCCAGTTTCTGTGCAATATGGGAATGCCTTCAAAATATATTCAGAAAACGACTACTCAAAAAAGGCACATATTTTCCCCAGGAACATGTATGTAATGCCTCGCTTATTTCAAAGGGGATGACACAAAGCATTTAGTAGCTGTCTTCAGATGTACAGATGTATGAGAATATACATTTCTATACACCCCTACGCAAAATGAGCGACGTCGTTATCACAAACCATTGTAAAAAAAAAAAAAACTATAAAGCCAGTGGCGTCACAAGGGGGGTGGGGGGGGGGGGGGCGGACCGCCCCGGGTGCAGCGCTCCGATGGGTGTCGCGGCGGGCCACGAGAGGGGGCGGGACCGCGGGGGTGTCGTCGCGGGCCACCGCCCCGGGTGCCACTGACCCTAGTGACGCCACTAATCAAAGCAAATAAAGCCGCGGCGAATTAAAAAACGAATTACAGTACGCGAATGATTATTGGTGTAAGGCTGAAAAAAGTCTCGGACACTTCTTTTGAATGTTCGTGCTATTGTATAAATCGGCGCAACAAAACAATTTGGTTATAAATACGACAATAACTACGCAAGGCGTATTCAGTTACGTACACTGCTAGCGTCTGGAACCTTCGATATAACGCAGGCTATTAGTTTCTTCATTTCGGCGTCGCTCTTCTCTGCAAAAGAAGAACAAAGTGAATCTCGTTTAAAGTAAAAATTGTTGTGCAGCGATTTAAGTAGCGGACAGCTAAAGCAATTTAGACGTTAGGTGTTCAAGCGACGTGAGGTTGTCGCTGGATTAAGATGCCAATCCAGATCGAAGCATGCCGGCAGGGACAATTATCAAAACCTGGAATGATATCTGACTCCTGCAACGTGAGCATTCACTCCAAATGTGTTCTGAGCAACAATGCGCTAACACTCTTGATCACCGAAAAAAAATATATTACACTATCATACATTGAATACAATTTCATGCTGAATATACATCCTTTTGGTTAGCTAGTTGAGGAGGTGTACCAACACTTCGAGGCACAGGGTCCTTTTATTGAACCTTTATCTGACAGGTACGCGCTTTATTTATTAATATAAGCACCTTGAGTGGTGATATCTGAAACTCATTTCGTGTTATTGCTGTTCATATTCGTATTTAAAACTCTTATCCCAAGAGCTTACATAAGTGAGTCATTGTAAATTTAGTTACATCAAACTCGATATTAAGGATAACTGACGGTGAGTGCAAAGTTTTCTAAGGTGTGAAAAAATATTGGAAGGCTAAATGAATAATTGTATATAAATTAAATACCTGCGTATAACGAGATTGTCTGACCTAAAATAAGCAAAATTAATCTTGAAAAAAGTATCCCAAACACCGATAAACCTCAGCGTCCGTGTCCTCCATATTAAAGGGATACTGAACCAAAGAATTTAGCGTCCATAATAAGTGGCGCACGTTCAAAGGGATACTGAACCAAGGACGCAGGTAGCAGTAGAACCACAGAAACATAAATATTGCGCTAGAAAACGCAAGATAACATATTTTAAAGTGAATTAAACGATAATCAAAAACCACCTGGTAGTTGGTTATGAAGCTTCAATGGAATGTCGTGACGACAACATGCCTCTGCAAGCAGCGCCACAGCGGTATGTCCACTCACTGGTATAGATTGCCTAGGCCTGAACGCAATACCGAGGCGTCTTGGTGGAAAGAGCCAAAACGAAGTGAGCCACCGTGGTTTCAGCTCTCGTGCGAAGCGCAAACGCGTGCGCATGGCTCGTTGACGCTTCGGTTGTTCCCAGGCTTGGTGTGCGTGTCTGTCCTGAAGAAGTTGACGATGCGGAAGGATCATACAAATACGGCTCCAAGCCGAATCGCTTTAAAGGGGTACGGAAACGAAATTTTAGCGCCGATATTTTTGCATAAATATGGGCTAGGGACAGGCACCACCTTCTTCTGGGAGCGCCCCAAGTGAGAAACCTAGTCAGAAACATGTGAACGCTAGCCACCAAATATCACACCGAAGAAGAAGAAGTTACCCCTGGGAACTCAATAGTATAATTCATGAGGGTAGATGAAAAAGAAGAATTCCAGTAAAGAGTATAATTCATGAGGGTAGATCACTCTCCCCTCGCCATTGCTGGGTACTAACGGTTATTTCTACTTACCGGTTCCCTCGAGCTACTACTTTTGCGGCGTGAAACTAACACGGTGAACCGAACGCTCGTGGCACATAAAATACTGGTATGGTCGCGAACGACGTTATGGGCAAGCTAGAACGTACAGTCCTCGGATATTACTACTAGGCGAGATCGTCACACGTTGACGCCATCAAGCGGCAACGCTCGCAACTACGGTACCCTTGGCAGTGCAGGAACTATTGACGTCACCGGCGCGATACGCATTGCGCTTCTCGCTGGCCGACTTTCAAGCGAAAGGAAGAGAGCTCGCGCTCACGTCATTTCGTTTCCGTACCCCTTTAAATCACTCCCAAGCGTTCGATGGGTGGACGAAAAGGTAGCGTTTCTTAGACCAGTTCCAAGCAAGCCATTAA
The DNA here is from genome assembly GCA_013358835.2 of Ixodes persulcatus. Classification (NCBI taxonomy): domain Eukaryota; kingdom Metazoa; phylum Arthropoda; class Arachnida; order Ixodida; family Ixodidae; genus Ixodes; species Ixodes persulcatus. Next base: position 436,943 of record JABSTQ010010876.1, on the reverse strand, counting down.
AAAAGACAACTAACGCACCTGATGTAGCAAACTAAGTAATGAAATAAAACAAAGCTATGGTTCGCGCCAAACTTCTGTGAGCGGATAATTCGTCGATTTTTGAAATTAAATGGCGCGTAAGAGACGCACTGCACATTTAGTGAAAAAAATGATGTAGCTCACAAACGTAACGTCCATGACGTTACATATGTCAGTAACGTTGCAGCATTTTGTGACGTCATATCTGTCCGTCACACAACATCCGTGACGTTCTACTTGATTATATTAGAATCATCCAACCCCCCAGGCAAAAAAAAAAAAAAAAAAGATTCTCGGTTAAAACATCAGAGTGTTACAAGAGCAGGTCCGAACAAAAAAATCAAGGTGAAAGAATATGACGGAAGAAAATGAAAGGCGATGGCATTTGTATTTTTTAAACTTACTGCATTGATGCTCGTTGCGCGCGGAAACCGCGAGGACCATCACTGACAGCATCAGACACGCCAGCGCGAACTTCATGACGATACGTTTTTCGGACCTAAAGCGCCGCTCGCTGTCGAAAACGTGCTTGCTCCGTAGCAGCGCATCCCTCTTTTATATGCCGCGCGATTGCGCTAGGTAGCTAGAAAAGAGGCGCGGATGCCATGCTGGTCGAAGTGGGGGTGCAAATGTCAATGCAAAAACTTAAACTGCAACGGCTTGAAGTTATCGTAATTACACATACCAGGTTGTGCCCACATCAAGGTGAAGGCCAAGAGTCAAGGCAGCGTGAAATATATTCGGTACGCATCACCTTTTTTTTTTTTCTTCTTTTGGAGCGGTGACGGACATCTGCAACCAACAACACGTGTTGCGCCTCAGGAATTGCCCTCTCACCTGGTAAGAAGGCCAATGCGTATGCAGGGTGCTCAGAAATAAGGTTTACAGATTTTGGATTAAATTATAAAGTCATGAAAGCTACACTAACGTGTTCTGTGCGGGCGAGTTAGACAGCAATGGGAACATAATATAGGGGGCTGATTGACACAATAAGTCGGGCAATTGAATAATCTTTGTAAATAATGTTTTTATGACTTAAAATAAACGTACGGTTACAATTAGAAGCCTGCAGGGCGTCATCAATAAATAATTGGGGTTATGGGGATATTTAGACAGCGTATAGTTGGTCAGCCATCTCAAAGATTCGACGAGTCACTTGCTGTAGATTAGAAATTTAGCCAGTGCAGTACAACCGATAGCCTAGGGTCTTTAATATGCACCACGCAGTAGTGGTACACGACCGCACGCCTTGTTTTACCTTTGTGGTTTACCTTATCAAAGGCCTTCGTTAAATCAAAATAAACAATATTGACTTTTGATTATAATGCAATTAAATGCAAAGGTGAAAGCGAGCTGGACAAGAAGGACGAAAATTATCGCTGGAGAAGGGGAACAAGGAGGACAAAGAACAAACATAAATCTCCAAACACAGCTAGGTGACTGGTGCGAGACCCAAAAAATCCGCCTGGTCCAGGTATCGAACCAGGGACCTCTCCATGTCACCTGCTGTGTTTGGAGATATGTGTTTGTCCTTTGTCCCCCTTGTTCTCCTTCTCCAGGAATTATTTTCGTCAATATCGACTTGCCTTCGCGCAACAACAAACGGCTCTGTGTAAATGAGCAGTGAGTACAGGTTTGTGTCTACCGAACGACCTCTTACAAATCCATGTTGAACGGTGCTCAGTGTCCGAAAGAAGTAAATTAAAGCACAGGTGCACATCAATATTTCAAAGACTTTTAAAAAAGTAAACAGTAAAAATACAGGGCGGTAGTTCTCTACCTTAGACACGTCACCAGCTTTGTGTACTGGTACAACGACAAATTTTTTTCCATAGGCTTGGAAAAACACCTTTTATAAGCGAAATATTACATACATGTTCCTGTAAAGGAGCAATAATATCAGCTCACCCCTTAATAACGGATCGCTTTGGTTTTAATTTTTGTATTGCCTCCAAGATTTCGTCGGTACTAACTTGGTTGATTGACAAACTGTCATTACAAGCAAAGTTACCGACAGAATTCGTGTTCTTGGGAACACCCGAAGAATAACAATCGTTAAAATAGTTTCGAAATATATCGGCTACTTTTCCGGGACAAGATACTGAAATATACAAACATAGCTCTAAACGGAAGAGACCAGACTAATACCAGTCTGCGAGGAAAACAGGTCCCCTGCCAGATCCTGGAAAGCCAAAGCGGACAGCAGCAGCAGCTGTTACGCTGGGTAATTTGTTGTATTCGCCGCGTGAACAGAACAGACGAAGAGATTCATTCACTGTGCATGCAAAGGAGAAACGGGAATTGTGGAAAGTTTCGTTGTTGAGAACAACTTTTAAAATGAACACAATTCGTAAAATATAATTAGTTTCGTCAGACGTATAAGTTTCCGTTACGGCTGATGACAAATAAAGCTCTTCCTGTTGTAATTTCGCTGTGATCGAAACACGTCGGTATGCCCTTATAGCGTATACTTTCTGTTGTATAAGTCGCATCAATGTAAGTTTGGGGTGCAGATTTTGAGCAGTGCTTGCCGAAGGAATCGCATTAGGTGAAATATTAAAATTAGTAACTTCTTGATAACAATTTGCAGCAGTAACAGAAACACCTCTTGATAATCAATATTCAAGAGACCCTGCGTTGGTGTGTAATTGCAATTATTTTTGTAGGTGTTCCTTGTTTTAGTTTTTTACATGTAATTTCTGCACCTCCACCTCTCTATTTTCGTCTATTGCGAATCTGCGCATGCTTAAAAAGCAGTTGATATTAACACCATAATTACTCGATCACTAAAGGTAGATAGAAAACAAAGACGAAGCGTGGCTTTTATGTATATTTGGAGTGCGTCTTAAGTACACTGAAATGCCGCGTATACACTGAAATATGCCCTCAGGGCAGTCAAGTTTGGTGTGACACGTTGCGCCATCTACACTCTGTTTCACCTTGTGTTGTACCGCAGGAAAGGCTAAAATCGCGAGCTCCTTGCTCTAGGGCACATCTCGGCGGCACAAGCTCTCGTGCACCATGGCAGCTGCCAACGCTATGAGCTCGCGCTTCTAGCCTTCGCTGCGGTACAACATAAGGTGAAACGGAGTATTAGCGGCGAGATGTTTTGGTGGCGCCCTCCTGTGGTTCCCCCTTGTGACGTCATTACCTTGCAAACAAGTTCGATGGTGTTTGTTATTAGCACGGTGGAAGCCTGAAATCATTGCGCTCTCAAAGGAACATGCCAACACCGTCAAAATTAAAGTTCTTTCATTCCTCTTATTTCCGTCGATGATAAATCCCCTTTCCGACGTCATAGTCAGTGTTCGGCCAATCGTGGAAGGCCGACCACAGCGACGCTTTCGGTCGCGCACGGGGCTAATTAGCGGCGAGATGTTTTGGTGGCGCCCTCCTGTGGTTCCCCCTTGTGACGTCATTAGCTTGCAAACAACAAGTTCGATGGTGTTTGTTATTAGCATGGTGGAAGCTTGAAATCAATGCGCTCTCAAAGGAACACTACCAACACCATCAAAATTAAAGTTCTTTCATTCCTCTTATTTCCGTCGATGATAAATCCCCTTTCCGACGCCATAGTCAGCGTTCGGCCAATCGTGGAAGGGCGACCACAGCGACGCTTTCGGTCGCGCACGGGGCTAATAGCTCAAAATATTTGCACACTGAAAGACCCCCTCGCGAGCTTGCTTGCTCGTGGGGCTGTTCACGCATCAATTTGAAGGTGTTGATTCTTGCGTTTTTTGGTTATTTATTTTTAACATTGCTATCGGATGTCGCAGAAGAGCAAACACCGAAGCTGGGGCCCTACGTTGCGCTTTATGGACTCCCACGGCGACTAGGGAGAAGGAAGTGACGTCAACAAGGCAGCAAACGCAGGTTGGATGTTGATTGGTGTCAGTCGCTCATGACGAATTTTCGCCTAAGGAATCAAAGCTCACTTTTACTTTGTTTTCTTCGGCGGAAATTTGTTATCAGCGACTCTCACCAATCAACATCCAATCTGCGTTTGCTGCCTTTTTGACGTCACTTCCTTCTCCCTAGTCGCCGTGGGAGTTCGAAAAGCGCAACATAGGGCCCCTGGAGGCACTGTTGCGTACCGGACTGTCGCAACCCCGGAAGCTTAGCCGGCGTGAAGCTCCGCAGGTTATCGTCGAGGCCCTGGACGCCCTCGGAGGTGAATAAATGCCATAAAACGTATAAAATAAGCATTTCGTCCCCATTGCCTGACTTGAGATGGATTTCTAAATGCGCTATTTGACTCGATATTTGTAATTAATGCGTTCGAAGCCCGGCGTTGTCTTCGAATTCGATGCGATAACCCTAGAGTCAGATTAGTCCTTTGATATTCTCACTGCTCTCTGACCCGCAGACACATCTTGACCGAATGACGTTTTGTGGACGTTTGAGCGTAGTTACCGAAAACTGAAGTGAGCGTTTTCTCCGCTTTGGCGATTGCAGAACGGACTCTCGTTTGCGCCTTTAGCATGATCATGTAGCTGCCCAAGATGGTTGCTCTATTTCGACCCGTGTCTATCTGGTTCTAGCTTCTTCCCTGCTGCGAGAAAACAGTCGACTCAAGAAATAATTTAAAAAAAAATGTACTTACCCTACGAGAAAAGGTTATCCATGCGGCGTTTGTTTCTGTTTATGTCAAAGTGAGCAGCATATTCAATCGACGAGAACGAGCATTAGCTTGCGACGAGCAACTGCGTACGACACCGCCCAAACTACAGCCAGCTTGCACGAAAAACATATTTCTCAGACACCATAATCGTCTTCAACATGGCGACGAGGGGACTGGAAACAAGCTGATCACCAAATGAGGTCAGCTATTCACCTAACGGCCTCGGCGGTGAAGTAATCCAATGTGGACACCAGCGAAACGGTTGTCAGTATTACAGCGGAGCTGTTAAGGGCTAGGTTCCCCAGGATCGTGTCCGGTATGTCGACACGAACCTACCTGGACAGCTACCGCCATCTATAAGCGACGGCGGCAAGCACACAACCAGTATGGTTTCCGCCGTCGCTTGTAGATGGCGCCAACCTTTCCAGCAATAATAGAAGAATGGATAGTTGGGCGCGTTGGTGGGAATTCATCGTAGAAAACAGCGCGAAAAACAGACGACGACGAAGAAGAAGCACACAGTATATCGAGTACAGGGGGGCTATGTTGCGCTTTTTGGACTCCCAGGAGACTAGGGAGAGGGAAGTGACGTCAACAACGCAGCAAATGCAGATTGGATGTTGATTTTGTTTTCTTCTGTCAACATCCAATCTGCGTTTCTCTAGTCGTTGACGTCACTTCCCTCTTCCAAGTCTCCTGGGAGTTCAAAAAGCGCAACATAGCACCCCAGCTCCGCTGGGGGGCTATGTTACACGTTTTGGACTCCCAGGAGACTAGGGAGAAGGAAGTGACGTCAACAACGCTCTTTGGATGTTGATTGGTAGAGTCGCTGATGACGGTATCAGAAGGTGAGTTTCCGCGATGCGTGGTGTTGCTAAGATACGTTGATTCACACCTATGTCACTTCCTTCTCCCTAGTCTCCTGGGAGTCCAAAACGTGCAACATAGCACCCCTGGGGGGCTATGTTGCACGTTTTGGACTCTCAGGAGACTAGGGAGAAGGAAGTGACGTCAACAAAGCTCTTTGGATGTTGATTGGTGGAGTCGCTGATGACGGTATCTGCAGAAGAAAACAAAGATACGTTCATTCACACGTACGTCACTTCCTTCTCCCTAGTCTCCTGGGAGTTCAAAACGTGCAACATAGCCTTCCTGGGAGGCTATGTACAGTCACGTACGTTTGGCTGGCCTTCGCAGTCTCCGAGTCTATACGGACATTGGATTACTTCACCGCCGAGGTTGTTATTGTGACCGTTCGAATGTCAACTTCTTCGCCCCCGCTTACGCGATCCCATAGCCGTCCCAACGCAGCGAACACAGCTCGTGCTGCCGCGACTGGTGATAGGGCGGAGGACTCGCGACAGGGCTCTGATATACGCACGGCAGACTTGGAGGTTCGTCACCCGCGGTGGGCTCTTCCTCACCGGTGCCGCTGGCACCTCTCACCGCGTTGGGTCCATTGCCTGAACAAATGGCGTTGTTCCTGGCGGAGATGTCGCGGCTCCTGCGGGAACAACGCTGTCCGCTACCACCCCCAGTTCCGACACCTCGGACGGGGACATCGCGTTTACATCCCCGAGATCCCGAAATATTCAGGCTACGCGGATAGAAAATCGGTTGCCGATTTTCTTGACGAATTACGTGAATACAAGGCGGTGTCTGAAAAGTCTGAGATTGAACTTCTCTTACGCGTACTACCGATCGCCCTCACGGGAAGCGCGGCCACATGGCGTCGGAGACAACCACCCTTCTCGACGCTACAATACTTTTCGAAGCAGTTTAAAAGTGAATTTCTGCCTCCCGATTACGGCGCGCGAGTGCTCGATGAGCTCAGGGCACGCAAAGAGCACCGCGACGAGTCCCTAGTCGAGTTTGTTCTGGCGCTACAAACTCTGTATGACATGGCTGACCCTTGCACCACCGACTCAGACAAGGTGTCGCGGGCTATCCGGCAAAGCCACCCGCAGCTTTATCCCTACCTGCGTGGGCGGTGTTCCGGAGTTCGGAGGAGTTGGCCCAAGCAGCCCACCAGATCCAGGTGGACATCCTGGCCGAACTAAGATATCGGCCTCCTCCATCACCGGAGGCTTGCCTGGAACCGCCCTCCGCCGGGACAGGCACGACCACGCAATCTATGGATCAACATGGGTCACGTCCACTTCCCCCCGGACGGGTACCCCGAGCGCTGGACCCCTACACCCACGCACTGGCCGATGGTTCTCGCGTCCGCGAGCGGGGCCGCCAATACCAAGCCCCATCCAGAGAGCGATACCCAAGTGCCACCCCAGCTCCGTTCCGCTGCTTTCGGTGCGGAAGTCTTGGCCACTTTCGCCGGGACTGCACCCGGCGGGCTTCGAGCGACAACTCGGGAAACGAAGTAGTCCACCGATAGCAGGGCCCTGTCTGTCAGTGGCTTCTCTTCGTTACAGGCCCTCGGTCACTCACCGTCTCGGTTCTTCAGCAGTCCTGGCCCAGCCTCACGAGCAGTCCCGCCTGAAGCCTCCTGTGATGAGCCCGATGTTGCAGCACATAGTGTGGCACCCGCTCGAGCGCCCGATGATGCTCCCGCTCACGGATTACGCGGCGACGCTCTCGGAGGCGCTCGCGGAGATGCCCCAGGTCCCGGCGAGGCGCCCACTCGAGGGACCGATGATGCTCCCGCTCACGAATTATGCGGTGACGCTCTCGGGGGCGCTCACGGAGATGCCCACGGTAGTACCAGCATCGGTGCTTTCCTCGGAGCTTCCCACGGAACGGTTCTTGGTGGCGTCCTGATCCCAGTCGAGACGACTCCGGGGAACAGACGTGACGACGACGGCTGCCAGCGGCGTGGCCGTCCGTCGTCCACCCACATGCCAGGAAAACGGCTGATGCGACCACACCAGCGTGGCCTGCTGGAGAACCTGTAGACAAGTGTGTGGCACGTGCGGTCTAACCGGAACCCCGTGCCCGCCACCGAACGATGACCTGGGCGGGTCTGCGAGACGTGACAATCCTCAGCCTTGCATTGACCCTGGGTATCCTAGCGACCATGGTGTCATGGGTGAATCGGCTGAAAGTCTATGACAAGCTACTTCGAATTTATAGGTTCCGTCCAGTCACGTACTTTATACCATCCCTTGACGCTACGTGTCACCAAAGTAGAGGTACAGCAGAACCCTACATTGTGGTTAACATTGCCGGTCAACAGATCGCAGCTCTTTTGAATACGGGAGCTGCAATTTCACTTTTTGGAGACTTCGTTAGGAAATTGTGCAAAGATCAAAACATCTCAATGCGGCGTTCTCAGAGAGAGCTGCGTACGGCATCTGACCAAGTTCTTTCTGCCACTGAAGGAGCTCGACTGAAGCTGAGCTTTGATAGACGACAATGCCGACAACATTTCACATATCTGCCGGGTCACGCCTGCCCTATTCTTCTCGGTCGAGATTTCCTCTCCAGGGAAAGAATAGTCCTAGACTTGTCAGCAGAAGAATATCTATATGGCTCGCAGTCCGCTGCTTTCAAGTTTGCAGTTAGACCGAGGCCTACGGCAGCTCGTCTTCTAGAGAGTATAATATGTGAGAAATTCCCCTCGTCGGGGTATCTGCACGTGGCAATGAGGTCATTTTCTGGCACCGACTCGGACCGTTCACGTATAGCAAAGGTCTTGGAGAATTTCTCACACATTTTTACGGAAATACCTGGGAAGACTAACATCCTTTAACTCCGAATTGATACTGGAGACGCTCCGCCTGTCAGATTGAATGCTCGGCGCCTTTGTTCATAAACGCACACTCCTGGACGGTGCACTGGATGAGATGATCCGGACCGGAGCCGTCCGTCCCCCGAAAAGTCCATGGGCTTTTCCGGTTGTGTTAGCACCCAAGAAGGATGGCACGGCACGCCTCTGCGTAGATTTCCGTCCTCTGAATGCGGTCACGAAGCGAGGTGCATACCCCTTTCCATCAGTATCGTATGTTTTATATGCACTGGGGTCTGCGCGGATATTCACAACCCTCGACTATAGTAGATAATTTTTGCAAATTCCCGTAGCAAGATATGACGTCCCTAAGACAGCATTTGTTTGCCCCAAGGGTTTATTCGAATTTGTCCGACTCCCCTTCGGCCTATCTAACTCCCCCGCGAGCTTCCAGAGGCTCATGGACACAGTCTTGGGTGACGCAAAGCTTAACTATGCAATGAACTACATGGACGACCTAGTAGTGCCTTCTAATACTATCGAGGACCACCTTTACCATTTGCAGGTCGTCCTGAATTGCATGAGTGAAGCTGGTCTCACAATTAACCCGTCAAAAGTGCAACTTGCATCACCGAAAGTGGAGCTTCTTGGCTTCGTGGTTGACCAAGGGTCACTCCAGCCGCAAGAAGAGAAGCTCAGAGCAATTATAGAATTTCCCCAGCCACGAGACAAAAAAAAAGTTTACAACGGTACCTTGGCGTGGTGGGATTCTACCGCGAGTTTATTGCCAACTGCGCTGATTTGGCCCGGCAACTTCACCAGCTATTACGCCGGGAGGTTCCATGAACCTGGACTTCCACTCAGGAAGAAGCGTTTAAAGCGTTAGCAAGGGCTATTGCTGATACTGCATCTCTAAGACTTCCTAATCTCAATGCTCCATTCGTCCTCCAAATGAATGATAGTGATTACGGTATAGGAGCAGTACTACTCCAGGAACATAACCCAGTGTTGCGGCCCGTTGCATTCGCGAGTCATACTCTTACCGCCGCCGAATGTAACTATACCGAAACCGAGAAGGACTGTCTGGCTATAATAATCGCTTTGAGAAAGTTTGACATGCACCTATATTTTTCAATTGAATACAAACCAGGAAAGTTCAATGTCGCAGCAGATGCTCTGTTACGAGCACCCTCCCCCCCCCCCCCCCCCCCCCCCCGAAAGGCTGATGACACAGCGGAACTCTTCGCTGCCGCCGACACTGAACTCTCCTGGGGGCTTTCTGTGAGCCGGGACGAGCTACGAGAAGCCCAGCAAAAAGACGACATGTGCCAAAAAGTATCTCGGTGCTTGAATCAGCCATCAGCCCAATCAAACCGATGGAAACGGGACGGATGGGTCGGTAGACGCATATGTGCACAGCGAGGATGGACTCCTCCTTCGCTACATACCGCAGGCAGGCGAAGCCGACCGTCCCCTTTTCGTGTGGTTGTACCCAGTGCATTAAAGGGGCACTCAAGTGGTTTTTGAGTTCGTGTTTTGATGATGACAACTGAATTTACACGCCCTAAGAATCCCTACAAACCAAAAAATATAGTCATACAGTGATTATTTCTTTAATAAAAATGTAATTGAAGGCCGCCGAACCTCGGATCCATCCGAAAACGAAAGCACTCTGATTGGTCACCGCTCGCATATCAAAACGATCTCGGGCCAATGGCGTTGGACGACGTTCCGTCGCGCAGTGATCCCGAGGTAGCCGCACCGGCCGAACTTTTTTGTCATTGAGCTTCGATCATGGCGGAGTTCTCTCCGCTCGAAGTCCTGACTCCGTTAGAGGTTGAAATTCTTCGGCGGACAGCCGACCTGGGGATGATTTCCTATGACACCACTCCGACGTGCGATGTGGACGATAGCAGCGCTTCGGAGCAGTGGCGTCACAAGGGGGGGGGGGGGGGGGGGCGGGGGGGGGGGGGGTGGACCGCCCCGGGTGCAGGGCTCAGGGGGGTGTCGCGGCGGGCCATGAGAGCGGGGGGGGGGCAGTCCCAGCGGACCACGCGAAAGTGGGGGGAGGGGGGGGGGGAAGTCGCGGTGGGTCACGCGAGAGGGGGGGGGGGGGGGCGGGTGTCGAGTCGGTTTACCGCCCCGGGTGCCGCTGACCCTCGTGACGCCACTGCTTCGGAGTCGTGTTCGGGTTCCGAGGACGACGAAACGCAGACCTTTTCGGGGGGTCTTCGATTTGCGGTTGGGGCAAGCCGTAACCAAACAAACGTTTGGCATCGCAGCGTAACCTCTGGTACGTGATGTCAAACGATGTCGCCACGTTGACTTTCGCCTCGGGAGGACGGCAGGCTGGTTTAGACATGTGCAACGAGCGCGTTACCAACGACTGCGTTCGTTGCAACCGGAGCGACCGGAACGACCGCTCTGCGCCGCGCGTACATACACCTGCAACCACTGCAACAAGCGCAGCGAGTCGGCAGCACGGCGACCGCTTCTACGCCGCCGTCAGCTGTTTCAGCGGCGCCTCTAAAAAGGGGACGCACTGCCATTCAATGCCGTAACAGAATATAGACAGACAGTTTTCTATAGCCTAAAGCTTTATCATTTTTTTTTCATGATAGGCTTGCAGGGTACAGTGAATGAAAAAAAGAAAAGAAAAAGATTCAGTACGCCGCCTTGAACGATCACGACTCTAAGACACGACTTTGCCAATAGTACAAATATCTCCACACGCCTTTTCTACGATTATAAAAGACGATGTAATCTTAGCAGTGATATAGCAACGTAGAAATAGGATTTCATCAGAGAGACGTTGCGAGGGTTCAGGATTGCTAACACTAATCACTTTTCTCCGGTGATGAAAACGCGTGAAAATTCGCATCCTTTATACGGTACGCGCCAGTAATACCTTGAACTTGAGCACACGCATGAAATGCGCCAAATAAGAAATCCGGGCGATGTTCGAGGAAACAAATGCTTAGAAAGCACCACTGTAGTCGAAGTAAACAAACACGACGGCACGTGCGTTTCTGCTGTCTTGAGAGTGCCGCCACGACATTGCCGCACGAGTAGGCGGATCTTCCCTTCTAGTACGTGCTGGGTTATCATAGCGATACACGACGAAAATTCACAGTCAAGGATAGCGCATTTACGCGGAACGATGAGCTTTCACCACGCCGTCCACGTCGACGATCACCCACGGCACCGACACCATGTTAGCAGATAGAAGGAGCCCGGCATGACCGGCATGCAACGAGGCGCGAGTTCATGATACGTGCGCTTCCGCGCATCCCGAGGGAACGGACGGAGGAAGGCAAGGAGAAAACGTAGTCCCTTGTTTGTGAAACGATAATTGCAGTATCGCGTATTCTAAACTAGAACTATTTTACGTCTTGTGAAACTATCATGCACAACATATCTAAATGAACTGAAAATTGTTTCTTTAGCGAAACTTTACAAAGGCCGCCAAAATTTTCAAACATACGATAATTTCATTGGTCAGCGCAGGAACAGAAAAGAGTCCGCACGTATTTTATTCCTGCGTGATTAATAGGCGGTTCTAAAAGTAGCTTCCCCAACAACTACTTGAGTGCCCCTTTAAGACATACTTTCTTCCGGTATTTTCATGACAGTGCGCTAGCGAGCCGCAGTGACGGTCAGAAAACCTTCCAGAAACTGTGTCGCGTTGCCACTTGGCCGAGGATGCGCCAGGATGTTCTCCGCTACACACGCAGTTGTCTACGTTGTCAACAAGCCAAACCCAGGGGAGGTAAACCCCCTGGTTTGGTGCAGTGAGTGGAAAGTCGTTTTCCCTGGGAGATTGTTTCATGTGACATAATGGGTCCCTCTCCACGCAGCCCCAAAGGAAACAGATATCTCCTGGTAGTCACCGACCACTTCTCAAAGCGGTTGGAGCTTCACCCTCGCCGCCAACTGAGTTCAAGAACGATTTAGAACAAATTGAGGGACACCTTCACCCTCTTCGGGTTCTGTTCCCAATTAATTTCCCGAAACGCATCATAATCCTACTTCACAAGTAAGGTTTTTGAGGACAGTTGCAAAACACTGGGCATCCAGCACAAGAGCACCACTTCTTACCACCCTCAAGCCAACATAGCTGAGAGGGTCAACCGGAACCTCAAAGCAATGCTAGTGATATACACTGAGAGACACAAAGACTGGGACAATTACATCCCGGAAATGGCTTTCGCCATTCGCACTACGGAGAACCGTACGACAGGGTTCACACCTTAAACTTCGGACACGAGCTGCGATTTCCCTTCGAGATCAGCTTTTCTGACGACAATAGGGGACCAAAAACCTCGTACGCGAGATTCGCTGAACAACTTCGTGATAAAATCACCGACGTTGTGCGAGTGGCTCCACAAAATATTGAGTTAGCGCAGCTCGATCAGAGGAACCAATATGACCAAAGCAGGAGACGCCTAGGTTTTTTTAATAGGAGACCGCGTTCTCCGGCGCGTGAACCCGCTTAGTAATGCAGCGAAGGGCTTCGAGGCATCACTAGCTCCTCGTTGGGAAGGTCCCTTGGAAGTTGCTTCACGGGTACCACGTTTGGTGATAGGTTACGACATGTCGAAGATGGGTCGTTAACTGGGCCCGTTAACATTTGTGATCTGAAGCGGTTTGTTTCGAGAGATGTCACCCTTTAGGGATGCCCTAATGAACTCAGTCCCCTGTCAATTTTCGCCACACGAAGGATCGTTGCTCATGGTTATTTTATATCCAGGCATACCACATCGACGCAGCAACACCCATTCCTTTAGGCGATCTCGGAGCCACTTCCGATCCCCCTACGCCCCCACCTCAACCCACGGGGCCACTCTCGCCGCGCCAGGCGACATAGCCGCCGTCAGCGACCGCCACGCACTGCCGAGGCTGCCACCTGGTGCGTGATGGAGACCGGGCGAATCGTCACATTCGCGTCCCGGATGGCCTGGGAGCACCAACCTCAAGTGCCACAAGGGTCTCAACCAGAGGACGTTTCCCATCCCTTCCGGCGACGGACACTGACGGAGCGCTGTGCTGCAGACCTGCCCCCCGCCGCCGACGATGAAGAATACGCCGACATATGTGAACCTTGCCGCGTCCCACTCATTTCACGCGAACAATATCATCAAGGAGCACTTCACCACGACCGAGAAGACTGCCAGCGGGCGCTGGTGCTGGCTGGATCACGCGCCCTCACACCTGCCGACATCGAGGCCGCCCTCGTTATTGTCGGCCGTGCCTGCCCCGAACGCCTGCGCCGAACACTAACTTCACCCCCAGAACTGGCTAACGTCAGACTTAGCGACGACGAAATATAACCACCACATTAATTCCTATACACTCACAAGCAGAAAAAAAGACTCAAATGGTTCCGCTACGTCCATATATAGAAGCCATCAAATTCCGGCGCGACGATAGACCATTCTGAAGACGATGGGCGGCAACCGCCCACCACCAAGGCCTCACCGACCGCCCCCCACTGGCGAGTCGTGACCAAGGAAGCACGTCTGCCCTGGCCACGCAAGCATCATTTGAAGAGGCTACGGCTACCAACGCAACCCTATCGTCGACGGAGGCTGTGCAGTGACTGGACACACGGCCTCACTATGCCCCCTGGCAACAACTCCACAATCATGGCGTCTGCTCTGGGAAGGAGCAGACGCATGATTCTTAATAAAAGTAAGAGAGGGTGGGTAAAAGTAAGAGGGAGGGAAGGGGGGGACGCTTCTTTTAGTTCCGCTTGTGCAGAGGAGGGTAGCTCGACGAAGTCATCGCTTTTGTTATCTTTCTTGAGTCGCGCGCAAACAATGTAAAAAAGAAAACTGCCCGGTCTACATGCTTTCACTTATATTTGGCCGTAATATCAGGACGTTCAATTTTGTTCTGCCAGCTCCCGTTTTGGGTTGTCTGTACGTATCGAGGAAGGCACATACTAAAACTCCCTAATGATAGAACGACAGAACCCCACACGCATGTACAGTTATATATTTAACGTTTGATAGATTCTTAAAACAGTCGGTAGTGTAGCGCGCTAGAGTTCCTGTATAGGCTCCCTACGGGAGCCAGAGTTGCGCGTTCACGCATGGCATGTGGATCCAGCTCCTCACGTGACTGAATTCGGCGAATAGCAGCGCCGCGCGTTCGAGGCGCGCGGCGGGCTCAAAAGCCTGGGAACGTACGCCGGGGCGCGTGCAACGTCTACTTTGCTGCACGACACTTGATACGGCTCCTCACGTGATCGGATCTCGGCGAATAGCGGCGAGGGCGGCACGCGGCATGTGGAATCAAGCGCGCAACTCTGGCTCCCGTAGGGAGCCTGTACAGGAACTCTATAGCGCGCGACAACACAGCGCTCGGAGTTGGTAATAACGTAATCTCGCAAGATATAGGCCGGCGGCGCTGCCGATTTTAGCCGTCCCAGTGTTGCCTCATGTGGCCACGGTCAAAGTCAAATTCAAATTTGGGGGTTTTTACGTGCCAAACCAACGGGCATCTGGCACGCCCCAGCGGAGGACTGAGGATTAATTTGGACCGCCTGGGGATCTTTTGACGTGCAACCGAAAGCTCGGTTACACGGCGCCTCCTCCGCAATAAGCCTCCGTCAGATTGCGGGCACCTCGGCCGGGATTTGAACCCGCCACATGGGGATCCGTAGGCCAGCGCTCTCGCCTCGGAGCCACCGAGGCGGCATGTGGCCACGGTGGCGCTGATGATCAACCGACGGTGGCGCTCTCTGGAACCCTGCCCAGAGCCCATCGCCGTAAGTGTAGCTAACGATTGGCATCGATAGCGCTTTGTAACAAGGAACTTGTGTTGTTCTTATGTGATTTTGACAGAACTGCATTGTCAATGACTTGGCGAAGGGAAAATTGTCCTTCTTTTCCCTTCGATGTGCGTTATTTTCTAATAGAATCGGTTGAATGTCAGCGCTATGTCCCTGCACGTCTTCTCTGGTCCTTCGTCTTGTTTGCGCCGTTTTAGAGCGCAGCTCTTAGGCGCCCGTTTCCGGCTTGAGCGGCATCGCCGTCGGCGTCGGCGTAACCTCGCACGTTGCATTATGTGAAATATGCAAGTGGGCGTAACTACGCGTTGCATTATGGGACGATTTCCCCGCTAAACGTAGCGGAAACATTTTCACAAGATTTCCCCGCTAAATATATTAGAAAAATGTTTGCTAAATTCTCCTGCTAAATTTGGCAGGAAAATGTTTCCGCCAAATTTAGCGGGGAAATTTTTCCTTAAATTTAGCGGAAAATTTTTTTGTTAAATTTAGCGGGAAAATTTTCCGCTAAATGTAGCGGTAACATTTCCCCGCTAAATTTAGCGGTAACATTTCCCCGCTAAATTTAGCGAGCAAAATTTCCCGCTCAATGTTGCGGAAAACTTTCCCCACTAAATTGAGCGGAAAAAATTCTCCGCTAAATTTAGGAGAAAAATTCCCCACTAAAATTAGCGGGGAAAGTTTTCCGCTAAATTTAGCGGGGAAGTTTCCCGCCTAAATTTAGCTTAAATTTGCCACTAAATGGGAGGGAAGTAGGAGAGAAGGAAGAGAGAATACGGAGGGGGAGGAGCGGCATACCCTCCCCTTCCCCTCCTCAAGAGCTGCGCTCTAATTCGGCATTTCAGAGAATTGTAAACGTCTTTCATTTTTTTATGGTGCTTCAACCATATAAATTGAGTTATAACCAGTAATAGACTATCACAGAAGGTGGTTTAGTGCCCCTTTAAGGTGAGACGAAGTATAGACGTAAACCAAGTTTTGCCCCAAATAACTGTGCTATTTGGGTACACACGAAATAACCCAGACAAATTACCTTATAAAGGTTAGTCGAAGAAATTAATTTAAAGCGCTAAGCGTCATACGGCGGTTGTAATTTTAACGACGCAATGCAACTTTTGATTATTTTGCTCACAAAAATAACCAATATGTTTCCCCAAAACAGATTTATTGTGTTGTTGCAACCAGCACGACTTTATGAGGGGGGTCATCAAGGCTTGATTTGCGGCTGGCAGGCGGTGAAGGCCTTCTTGATTTCTGCTTCTTCCGCTTCCTGAAAAACGTTATACGAACAAGCCGTTGAAAGATCAATCGTATATTGTGGCATGTGCAGATATGCGACAATGGGTGGGATTAGAGTTCCTGTATAGGCTCCCTACGGGAGCCAGAGTTGCGCGTTTGATTCCACGTGCCCCGTGCCGCCCTCGCCGCTATTCGCCGAGATCCGATCACGTGAGGAGCCGTATCAAGTGTCGTGCAGCAAAGTAGACGTGGCACGCGCCCCGGCGTACGTTCCCCGGCTTTTGAGCGCGCCGCGCGCCTTGAACGCGCGGCGCTGCTATTCGCCGAATTCAGTCACGTGAGGAGCTGAATCCACATGCCATGCATGAACGCGCAACTCTGGCTCCCGTAGGGAGCCTATACAGTAACTCTAGGTGGGATGGTGTGTAAGGTTTCCTGAAGAGTATTAAAATTATTCGTCATAGGAGCAACACAATGATCAGTAAATCATTAAAAATGGTAATTAAAACCAAGATTAACTAAAACCATTAAAACTAAATAAATCGATTTGCAGTATCTGTCACAGTTTTTTTCACGGTTCATGAACACAATCACAGCCGAGCAACCGGAGCGCACACAGAAGTAGCAATGAGGATGTGTTCGGGATTAACACCCGCTTCGAGAGTGGCGATCTAGACAGCGCAAGAGTGCTGTGGCGGTATATTATGAAGTATTTATGCCATATTTTAATTATGCTTACGCGCCAAGAAATTTAACGTGGTGGAAGGATTGCCACGGGACGCACGCTCACGAGGATGTTCACGGAAGGCGTGGAATGAGTTCCACGACGGCAGGTGCCTTTGGCGCAACAATGTGTTAGACGCACCCGGCTATAGGGAGTATTCACTGGCGGCCATAGATGTGTGCGCGAATGCTGAGCGCGTGCTGATGGCGAGCTTCCACAGTTCTTTTGCAACGTGCATTCCGCACCGTCTAGAGTGCCGGTCTTAGCAGGCTATTGATGTGAGCTCGTTCTGAGCATGCGCTCTAAACAGCACCCACAAATATGGCGTCTAGTGAATACTCCCTATACTTCGTCTCACCCTAGCATGGACTAACCGCGAAGGCTGTGCTAGCGCGAGCGGCCAGCCTTGACTGCCTTGACTAGAGCACTTGCTGCGCGAGCGCTCGAGCAGCCGCCGCGGCTTCATTCAAAGTGACTAGCTCGCGGTTTTAGCACGCGCGGCTAGCAATAGCCCATACTAAGGTGAGACGAAGTATAGCACAGTCCACGCAGAACCAGACCAATTGTGTGGCTTCGGCCCTACGCAGACTGTGGCAGCCTGGTGTGTACGCCTGGACTTGCGATGATATCACAAGCAACCGAATTGAATTTGATTGGCTTGACAGGGTTCCAACTGCTGCTTTGGCTAGCTCGAGAAACCAATTGAATTTATCCGTTTCTCCCCCAGCAATGCAAACATGCCCTGGCGCTCTTCAGGCACAGCCCGCTGGTCTCGTGTCTGCGGCCATGAGTGATACAACTCACCGAAGAAGCCCTGACGCTCTGCGGGCACAGCCCATTGAACCCGAATCTACATCTACGAGTGCCTCAACCGCGCAAAGAAGCAATGACGATCCGGCTTCAAGTAGTCCGGAGTCTGCTCCCCGGACACTGCCCAGGGTAATCGAGTCTGAGTCCATGAGTGCTCGAGCGCAGAGCCCTCTTCCTTCCTCTTCGCGGTCTCCTTCTGGTCCAGGCATTCTTTGAAAGCAGAATTTCCCTGCCTGCCCCCCTCTCCATCCCAGTCAAAGTAAGGGAACCTTTCTGGTCCTACAACTGAACCAACACTCCGTCACCGCTACAATCTGCAGAGTTGGTTCTGACTCGCTGGGACAACAGGTACTATCAGCCTCGAGCAACATCATTCAAAATGTTTTATGGAGGCACGTAAAATTATCGATAAGATAATACGATTTGATATTCATGCTCAAACACTACGTAGCTTAATTTTAGACAAACTTCCGAGACTGGGAAAAAGAGGAATGAAAACACAACACACAGAGTCTCAAGACACAAAGTTTTGAGAATCTGTGTATTGTGTTGTGTCTTTTCTTCAGTCTTGGGGGTTTGTCTAAAATTATGTTAAACCTTCACCAGCTCGTTTGCGCCCTAACTTTTGTTCACCATGTAGCTACCTTAATTGTGGCACCGCGCCTGGGGGACTAAGCTTATATTTGACTCCATCCATGAATACTCGAAAAGTAGGTGAAAGAAATGAGTGGAATAATATCTTAAAAACAGCATCTCTTGAATTAGTTAATGCTCTTGTCAAATATGGTTAAAGGGGCAGTGCAACGATATTCGTTTTGAGCGTTTTTCACTTTGTATGAGCTTACTGGCACTAGTGGGACCCAAGTACACTCGCACGCAACGATACTGACCAAGAAACCTCTTTGTTGCGGTGTAATTTCAAGGAGAGAAGCGAGCGTTTTCTTTCAATCTCTCCTTCGCAAATCTTGATGACGTACTCTGGTGGTAGCAGCATCCTCCAGGGACGATATTTGAATGCGGCTCATAGATTGGACCCGAGCATTGCGTGAGCACTCAATTTGGGCTCGTGATAATTGATAGCTCGAGAAGCATTCGGGTAGTAACCCGTGTCCAATCGCTGCAATGACGACAATAGCCGAGGCACACAATGTCTGGAACTCAGCGCGTGTCCTGTGGCTTGCCAACCCCAGCGCGTGGCTACGATTAACATTGGCGGCAGACAATCGGCTCCAGATCAGGTCGCCGCTTGTTCTGGCTGCGAGTTGAGGGGGTAAACGCTGCTCGTTTTTCTTTAAATTTTTCTGCGGCTGATACTGCGCGTGGTGAAAAACGATCGCGTGTTGCATAGTTCATTGACGTCAGGGATTCGTCCTGCGCGGTATTTGCGCAAAGTACAAAAATCGTTGCATTGCCCCTTTAACGACGCGCCGGTGACCTAGCCGTCGCAGAGTTTAGTTACAAGTCCAGCGAAATCTTACCTCACACCGAAAACAAACGCGCTTGAAGAATACGAGCGAAAAAGACTAAATAAAACTAACCTAACAAAAAATAAAACGTTGGCACGCGATAATATGGTAAGCTCATCGGCTGCTCCCACTAACACTGTCACTCGCAGTAATGACACAATTCACATCTCAGATGATCGTACTATCCTTCAACCCTGTCCATAATTTACTACCTCGAATCAACCACAACGAAGTACACGAGTTGCACTTACTGAACGCTCATCTACCACAGCAACGAGCGTCCAATCGCTAAACATAGTAAACTTGTACAGTGTTACTCCATCCGCCACAGGACTTTCATTGTGTTCCAGAGGCCTCAGCTTCTGCCCCACGTCACGAAAATACAATGAATTCCAAATATATAAGGATCTCGATAACTTCGTCAGTAACCTGATACTAAAAGAGTATTTCCACGATCATCCGTTTGACACCAGAGAGAGCACTCCTAAGACTTCCGATAAGTCGTGGACCCCAAAAGAGCAGCGTGACAAATACCTCAATTTGTACATCGAATCGGTACAGCGTGATGTAATCAGAAGCTCCTACTGATCGCATCGCTATGCGTGAACTCAGCTCAAGGATGATATAACTCTATTAAACCTGCTGATAAAGGAGCATAGTCTTTATGGATAAGCAATATTACCTAGATGAGGGCTTTCGAGAACTAATGAACCAAAAGTTTTACAAAGAACTTTAAGAAGATCCAAAAAAAAAAAAAGACTCACTAAACTATTTCGGAGAGTAGGCATAAAGCAATGAAACCGGCCTATCCAAAGGCTGGTCGCTTATATACAATACTCAAAATTCAGAAACAAGAAAACCCAGGACGACCAATTGTATCCCGAATAGACGCGGTGACAGAGAGAATTCCCATCTTTGTATATTTCTTTATAATGAACCTTCCTCCTACGATGCCATCATAAATAAAGGACACATCACTTTCTCCGAATAATAACAGAACTTGTAATTCCCACTGACGGAATCCTGGTCACCATAAATGTTGCGTCCTTATATACAAACAGCTTCCATCAGGATAGCATTGAATCAGTAATCAAGGCTAGCAATGACTCTCCCACAATTCGTGTGAACAACGACGTCCAACAACACTTATCAGGTTAGTTTTAATTTAGAACATAACAACTTCGAATTTGAAGAAAGGCACTTTCTAGAAACTCCGGGAACTGCAATGAGCACAAAGATGGCCCCTAATTATGCAAACCTTTTTTATGGCCGATCTAGAGTCTCGTTTGTTGTCTAGACGCTCTGTGCAACCTCTGTTTTATAAGCGCTACATTGGTGATATCTTCATGGTATGGACACACGGAGAGTCAGAACTCCTAGACTTCATTGAGGACTTCAACGGTCTCCACCCCAGTATTAAGTTTTATTACAGTTATTCTAAAACGAGCACTTATTCTCTTGACGTGACAGGGACAAAGTATATTGAGGAGACTTAAAAAACTGTGAAATAAATGTTGCTCCTCAGCCCGCACCACAAAGGTATAGCAGGCATCTCTTGACGTGACAGTAGAGATCAGCGGGAATGACCTTCCAACAAAACTTTTGAGGAAGCCGACGAACCGTCAACAGTACTTGCACTTCAAGAGCTCCCGCCCCAAACATTGCAAAACAAGTATTGCTTTTTCTCAAGCGTATAGATTCGGGAGGATATCCTCTAATTTAGATGAATTCGACCGAAACGCAAGCACTCTGAAACTCGTGGTATTTAAGCAGAATTATCCACAAACTATTATCGATAAGGCCATTGAAAGAGCACGAGCCCTCGACGAAGAAAACGTTTTTAATCAACCCCAACCCAAAGTTCACAATACCAGCACGCAAACCTGGTGGTTACATATTCAGCCCGCCTTCCAAATCTAAACTATAGCCTCAGGAAACATCACAGTAGTTTGCTGCAAAGCGATAAACTGTGCACCTTTTTTCCGGTATCATGCACCACGCGTGGTGTATCGACGAGGTAGAAACCTTAAGGACATATTGGTGCACTAAAAAAACATGACTTTAGTCATTTCTGGTTGTAGACCTTGCCAGACGCCCAGGTGTGAGATTTGTGAATATGTAGAAACCACCAATCTTGTCACTAGCGCGAACTCTGACCTTTAATTCTTTCAAAATCGCTGGAAACCTCAACTGTGGTACGCGTAACATTATTTATCTTTTACGCTGTAAATATATGGTGCATGGATTATGTAGGACAAACCAGTACTTCATTTCGGTTGCGGTTTAATATTCACAAGTCTCATGTCAAGTCCATACACACTTTCCCGTTCTCAAAACATATGAACCTTAAAGGGGACCTGCAACGACTTTGTGACTAGTGTTTAATTTTCACCGAACCAGAGCGCACTGAACGTAGTAACTTAGGGAAACTTCTCTTTTCTCGATTTTCACTTTATTTCAAAAGTTACAGGCTAGTAAAATTACAAAAACACGCAAAAAATACCCTCCTTCATGACGTCCCTGGTACTGGCTTGGGTGGCCGTGAACTAGAGGAGGGGTAGTGAGCTCAGCGAGCGGTCGCGGCTGCGCAAACTGTGTCGACGGCTCGGGAGGGCGCCACTAAAGCATGTGCTGGATAGGCCGGATTAGTGCAACTAAATAAGCTACGCTTCAGAGTAATGACACTTGGCATTATTGTGTCTTAAAATCATGGTTG
Organism: Ixodes persulcatus; assembly: GCA_013358835.2. Lineage (NCBI taxonomy): Eukaryota > Metazoa > Arthropoda > Arachnida > Ixodida > Ixodidae > Ixodes > Ixodes persulcatus. The sequence continues at coordinate 414,874 of JABSTQ010010876.1, read as the reverse complement.
GCAGTTATCTAAAACTTTATATGAAATCACAGGAAACGTTTTTCCGCCCTCCACAAATGTTTAAACAGTTCGCGACAAAGTAAAGTAATACTACATGACCTTCCTAACAACGAATCTAATGCTGAGGAAGTCGCACTTTTGAATCATGACGATCGGCGGTTGCGTCTGCTCTGCATACGAACCAACATGGCGGCGCCCACAACAATGTCGGGGAACGGAGCGCCAATACTCATTCCACGCATATTAAAAAAACAGCGCAAAAAAGACGGGACACAAAGTAAAAGACGGACACAGGACACACGCTGTAGGTATTCTACTTTGTGCCCCGTCTTTTTTGCGCTGTGCTTTTAATTTGTCGTTCAACCAACCAGCCCAGCAAGCTATCCTGTTACAGTTCATTCCACGCCTCTCGTGAACATTCTCGTGAGCATGCCTCCCGTGGCAATACTTCCGCTGCGTTAAATTCCTTGGCGCGTAGACATAATTAAAATATGACATAAATACTTCGTATTAAACCACCACAGCACTCTTGCGCTTTCTAGATCTCCGCTCTCGAAACGGCATTAATCCAAACACATCCTCATTGCTACTTCTGTGTGCGCTCTGGTTGCTCGGGGGTGATTGTGCTTATGAACTCTGGCAAAGACTGTGACAAATACTGCAAATCAATATATTTAGTTTTTATTATTTTAGTTATTATTAGTTATAATTACCATTTTCGACAGATTTACTGATCATTGTGTTGCTCTTGTTTCGGATATTTTTAATACTCTTCATGGCCACCCTTCCTCTTCCACACGAACGTCAACAAGAAGAAGAGGACATTTTACACACCATCCCACCCTGAAGAAAACTGGTCCTTGCTCTAAACGTTGGTGAATAAAAGGCCCTTCCTGGAACTTTTCCACTTCCGCTTCACGTCCAACCGGCCCGTTGAACCTTCTCACCTTGTGTATATATATAATCAGATTGTCGCAAGCATTGTCAAAAAAAACAGTCACTCAAAATTTTAGAGCAAGCTGTTTGTCCCATGAAAGTGCATAGATTCTCGCATATGCAAACATGCTACAATCTCATATTGTCGCAAGCTTGCATCGTCATTGTTGAACGTATTTAGACGATCAAGCTGGTCGTCTCAGTGATAGTGCATAGATTGTCGCATATACAGAAAACGCAGACGATCAAGCCGTTCCTATCCCATTGGTTGAAATGCCTTTATACATCCTTACACGTGCTGCGACAAACTTCGATATAGTGTTAAAGTTTTATAGTACCTGAACTAATGTAGCGAATCGGGCGAGTTTGTTCATGACATAAAATTAAAAGCGCTAACAACTCCCAACGACCTCGCGCGTCAAAACATTGTCAGAGCGGTGCAGTAGCACCAGATAGTGGTCCACATACCAGACAACCTTACATACTTGCTTCCCTTTCAAGCAATCTGGACATTTCAATCGAACTGAGCTAAACAAATCTCAGAAACGACAGGGGTGACGAAAGATTCGATGCAAATACCTTCTTTTTGGGCATAATGACCGCTCTCAAAAATAATGAAAGTGGACTGCAGATAAAACTTCAAAAGTTCCAACGTGGGTGATGTGTACAGAATACCGCTGACATGCGGTAGGGTGTATATCGGCCGGGCAGGACGGTGCGTAAATGACAGGACGCGCGAGCATGACCTGTTATATCGTTCAACAACAGGAGGACGCCTGACTCTTCATTGCAGAGATTGTCTGTGCCAGCCCAACTTTCAAAATACCACGAGCGTTGGGTGGGCCCGTGAAAATTTGAGAGGTGCTACAGTCTGTTGCAGCTCAAGAAGGTAGGGCGAGGGAAATGAAGGCCGGGGAGTAGGGAGCAGAAGAAACGCTAAAGAGAGGAGGAGGTTTCCCCCTTTCCTTTCCAGCGTTCCGTGTGCTTGATCATTCCCAGCCTCCCTTTCCCTCGTCGTACCTTCTTCAGTTGCAACGGACTATAGAAGCGCATACTATCAACAAAGAGGGCAATAAAGGCTGCGTCAGTCAGCCTTCGATTTTTCTGCATCGAAACGAAGTTGATTTTATTGACACGTGGTGATTGGTGACGTCAATGAGTGATTTAGTGTGTGTTTTTTATCGGTGGTTGTTTCTTTTAGTTGTTCTTAAATAAATGCTCAGTTGACAGTAAGCGCTCGTCCTGTTCGCCTACCTTTTTCGTCCTTCTCCTTTGTTAGTGCTTTTAATTTTATAAGTCATTGTACGTGTGTTGTTTTTTATCACAAATATAAGTGACATGTTTTTTATAACGCTTCAATACAAAAACTCTTGTGATAATAGCCGTATCCTTTACAATAATAAAATGTTACTATAAAGCCCGAGCTTTAACTTGTGCGGCCGATGTACGTTGGAGTTAAACGTGCAAACCTTACACTTCTAATTTTTTGCCGTATCGCAGAAATATGAGTCTTTTTAACTGTCCGATATTGTTTTAAAGGAGAAGTTACCGTTTATATTAAATGCTCGCGTTTGAAAGCGTACGCGGTCATGACGTGTATGACAATTATTCATTACCTCATCAAAATAGGAAAAAAACAATAGTATAAAAAGAAGTTGAAATTCTTTGTCCATTTTGACAATGAAATGAATTAATATACTTATATTTTTTCACTCTCGGTAATTAAACATGACAGTAACTTTGGATCTAAAGTACATGATCATATTGAAAACCGAAAACGATTTAGTCACATGGGATTATATGTCATGAGAAATACTGCCGTACCGTAAAAAAGTCAGACTTGGCACCAGATTCTGCTGCCTGAAACGAAACAAAATGAACTTGAACTACGTTTTCGTAGAGACACCCCCAGCAAAGACACGCTGTAGGTTATTAATCAAATTTAGGGTTTCACGTGCTAAACCCTCTGCCAAGCCCCAGCGATGGACGGAGGATTAATTTCAGCCACCTGGAAACCTTTTGGACGTGCAACTGAAATATCGGTTACACATCACCTTTTCTGGCTCTTTGTGTTATTTAAAGAAGCCGTAAAACCAATCTAATGTTTTTTTTTTTTTTTTAGAAAAGTGTGGTTTTTGAGTTTTAAGGGACCTAGCTATATGCTCAATCTTTTTATAAAATCCTGTAAAGCTTATCATTTCGTGTAAAATAGATCGACGAAACCGAAACTGACGTCCTGCTTTCCCGCAATACAACTTCTGAAGAAGAAGTGACGTCAACGATGAACCGTCGGTTTCGCTGGAATTTAGTGTTCGTAAGCGCGGCTGGCGCGGTGAACTGTAGCGGCGCTTTGCATGTGGTTTGATAGTGTTGTACCCCGTTGCAACTGCGAGTACTACCAGGGCATTCGTGCTTCGTAGGCCGCTAGCCAAGTTACTCCTTGAATTGGTTGCCACGCTTCAACAAAGCACAAATGACCCGGTGACTCGCAGCCGCCTGTCGACGCAATGCAGTCGAACGGAACTGTGTGTACAGGTCTTATTTGTTGTCGACATCATCTATTGCCAATCGCTTTGCAAGCGGCACTATCGCATTATGAATAACGGTAATTGTTGTATGTCGTCGTTACGTACTAAGTGAGACAGAACACCAGGCTTAACGAGGATGCCGTTGGAGACATGACATGACGCAAGTATGGTCCTGATTGAGGAGGCTCAGCGTAGAAGCGACCGAACCTTGAGCTAGCACAGGGCGTTTGCCGATGTCCTCGTTCCCGCACATTCGTGCACAACTCTTCAGTACACCGCAGGCGCGGAAAGATCTCGTTGAATGAAAAGCTAGACGGATGTGCAGGAAAGGTCGCGGAGCGCTAGCCTGGAAAAGGCTTTTTGAGAAAAACCCGCGAAAGTACTGAAAACTACAGCGCATCAGCCCAGAACAGTTCCTGCAGCTCTCATTACGCGTGGAACCAAGAATCGCGTGAAAAGGCAAATAAAACGCAATGATGCATAATATTTTTTTTTATAACAAATGTTTAATGTTGTTGTTTCACTAAACGCATTTCAAGTCAATCCCCGCCTAATATTTGCGAGTGAAAGGCACTCGACTATTTTTAGTTCATGCGTCCGCGGACTGAAATAGCTTTTACTTTTTATTGCAGTAAAGCTTTCTCAGAAATATATATGGCTTCCGTTGTTATGTAATTAAAAGAAGAAAAAAAAATTTAGAGCCTTAAATGATGTCACGCGCTTAATCAATCAAAAGCAGGCTTTTTTTTTTTTTCTGCAGTTTTGGGTGTCGTTTTTATCAGTCCCGGCGTGATTATTGCTGAATATGTTAAATTAATTTGTACTGCATGCAAGCGCAACTTCGGGCTAAAACGTCTCTATGGTCTCTTTAAATAAAAGCGCGTTATTTTATTATACTACAATCATAGTTTCACGAACTAACTGCAATCGTAGTTGAAGGGAAGGCATGGCAGGGGGAAGGGGGTATGTTTGGTAGCTACGGATGCATAAGAAATAATAATCACAGACAAAACATGCATATCATGTTTATGTTTGCAAAACATACCGTTTTAGTTTTGATGCGGGCCCCAACATGGTGTCTAAATGCCAATGGTGTGACAGGCGCCTAATACCCTCGATCCTATTACCGTGAGCGTTTGAGAAGGTTGTTTGGCATCAATGCGTCGAAATACAGGGGTATGGTAACTTTAGATGGCCTAATACTGTGGTCAAGGCTAAAGGTTCCCGAGGAATAAGAGGTATTTGTGGAAATAGTGATATTTTAATTTTGGTATTGCTATGAGTCCCACGTTATTACTACATCTTAGGAAATGTTACTTTTCATCAATATTGCGAGCATAAATTTTTAAAAAACGAAAAGCAAAATCGATGTAAATTATAGGAGGATCCAGCGCAAAAATAGTTTGGAAAAAGTATCTGGGAGGTCACTTTTCTGCAGAACACGCGACAACAAATCATGTAGAACAATACCAGTATCCCAACGTTCTCAAACTACGATCAACACCCCCTCCCCTTCCCCCGGGCAAAAAGAAAAAAAATTGCGATATGCGCAGAGATAATGGCAATGACGTTTCACTTATACATTGTCCCTGTAAGCGCACTTCGCATTTTTCAGTTCTGTCCATTTCACTTTAATACCCCTGTTACACGGGCACAATTAACCGCGGTTAACTCAGCTTAACTGCTGTTGCGCGGCACCACAGATACCGCACTATTAGCGGCGAGATGTTTTGGTGGCGCCCTCCTGTGGTTCCCCCTTGTGACGTCATTACCTTGCAAACAACAAGTTCGATGGTGTTTGTTATTAGCATGGTGGAAGCTTGAAATCATTGCGCTCTCAAAGGAACACTGCCAACACCGTCAAAATTAAAGTTCTTTCATTCCTCTTATTTCCGTCGATGATAAATCACCTTTCCGACATCATAGTCAGCGTTCGGCCAATCGTGGAAGGCCGACCACAGCGACGCTTTCGGTCGCGCACGGGGCTAATACTCTCGGACAGTTATTCCATAACAAGTTAAGAGCGCGCGTGCACTGCTTCGATAGATGCTCAAGATGCTCAAGCGCACGTTCTCCCATAGCTTTGACTGCATAGCCGCAGAATGTTGTCGGCAAGTATTGTGCGCTAACTGTGGCTTAGCGTAACTGCAGTTAAAGGGCCTCTGACACGCCAAAAAAAAATATTTTTTTTTCATGCTAAACGTTGCAATGACATATCAGGACATTACAAAAAAATTGTTTCACTATAGAGTTAAGTAGTTTTTTTATAAAAAATAGAAATACTAGGCCCAATTCAAAGTTCCCGCCGTGCACTGTGACGTAACAGTGTACCGCAAGGTGTCGGGGCGGTCAGAAGGGAGGCATCGCCGGAAGTCACGTGAGTTGTATCCCTCCTCGTGCTTACCGCGAGCGCGTGTAATATTTTTTAAATATTTTTGTTACTCTCCGCACCTCCACGAGCGATCCAAGCAGACAAGGTTTCTTTTATTTGCTTTTCATCGCTTAATGTTGCTGTAAAGGTAGAAGAAGCGGAGTCAGTGAATTGACGTGATCAACTACAATGCCTAGAAGGTGCTGTGTGAGGGACTGTCCCGGTATTTCAGCAACTGAAGAAGAGATCACACTGCATGCATTTCTGAGAGACATACATCGGCCGCATGAGCACCCAGTAAACAAGTTCTACTCATGCTCTAGACAAAATACGTACTTCGTGCTCGACGTTTACTTGTACTTGGTACACTCACCAGTCCGTATTCTTTAGACGGCAGGCATCTACAGCCTGGAGAGTATCCGATGATTCAACGACCTCGGTGTCTCAACCTTCAGCAATGCGATCGGGCGTGTCGTATGCTAGCAATCCTAATTTCTGCGAGCGTTCTAAATTTTTTTTTCAAAACTTGACAGCTTGTTTTGCGCCCAGTATAGCCCTGTATTATCGGACTGACGGCATGCACTCGTACACTGGCTTGTACTCGCAACGCTTTCATCATTGACCTCCATCACGTCGATCCACTGACTCTTCGTCCTCAAATTTTACAGCACGCAAACTAACCAACGGTGCAGGGATAAAGAGCTAGTGGAACTGAAACTTCGTTTTCTACGATCGCTCGTACGAAGAGCAGAATAATAAAAAGAAAAAAAAAAAGTCTTAGGCACGGTCGCGGAGAGCACGAGGAGTGAAACTCACGCGACTTCCGGTTAACCCACTTTTAGTGACGTAGCTCGATGCCTCCTTTCTGACCGCCCCGACACCTTGCGGTACACTGTTACGTCACAGTGCACGGCGGGAACTTTGAATTGGGCCTCGTATTTCTATTTTTTATAAAAAAACTACGCTACTCAATAGTGAAACAATTTTTTGTAATGTCCTGATATGCCATTGCAACGTTTAGCGTGAAAAAAAAATATTTTTTTTGGCGTGTCAGAGGCCCTTTAAGTGTGCCCGTGTAAAAGGGTATAACAAGGGTATAAAGCCTGGTTCACACAGTTGCGTTTGACTGCGTTTGACTGCGTTGCGGCAGCGAGAAACCAGGACATCCCTGCTGCTTATATCGCGTGCCAAGATGATTCCTTGAATTGGATTCCACGCTTCATACGAAGCACAAATCTGCCGGTGACTCGCTTTCGGTTCTCGACGCAACGCAGTCAAACGTACTCAAACGCAAGTGTCTGAACCGGCCTTTAGTGTGAGCGTAGCAGAAGCTGCAAAAGCGAGCTCCGGGCTTTCAGGGTCTCTGCCAGGGATTTCCCCAGACCCCCCCTAGGGGGGAAGGGGGGGGGGGGTTAGACCCCCCCTCGTTTTTCCGAAGGCACCCCCTTAATTCACAACGACTCCTATATTCGCAATGCCCCCCCCCCCCCTTTAACCCCCCCAAAAAAAAATTTAGACACCCCCCCTGATTTCAATTCCTGGGGAAACCCCTGGTCTCTGTGAAGCACGCGCGCTCGTGCAGTGCATGCACTGTTCATGCCACATGCTCGCGCTTGTAGCATCTGCTGCCTCTGGACCTAAGCTGAAAAAAAAGTGCCTGGGCTCACATGGGCTGAATTATCATGGATGCGACCGTAGAGCATCGCATCGAGTTTTGGCCATTTTGGCTGGTAGCAGATGGGTAGAAGAGACAGAAGTAGGAAGACAGGCTGCGTGCGATTGTTCCCTGCTCGATTTGATGCGCTACGATCGCATTCATGTAAACGAAGCCACAGATACGATCGTGGCGCATGGAATCGTGCAGGGAACAATCACATGCACCCTGTCTTTTACCCCACTCCTTCCTCTTGTACCTTTCTACTATCAATCTAAATAGTCACATCTCGATTCGATGTGCTACGGTCGCATACATGTAAACGCAGCCTATAATCGTATTACAAGCTTCGTCATCAGCTGGAATTCTTCTGTTCATGCGCCGCAAATGGTCGAAAGCGAACTCATAGACTTTATGGGGTGTATGACGCGTCCGTAGATTGCAGTGACCGGCTTTTCCCCAAACGCTTTGCGGGAAAGGAGAAACGTATTTCTTGGACTGACCAGAAACTGTCATTTTCGTAAGATCAGAATTTACCTTACCCCTTTTTTGAGCTGGCATAGCTTCTTTGTGGCTTCCAGGTCATTGTTGCCGAACGTCTGCTTCAGCGTTTCCCACTTCTCCTTCATCTACAAGACAAAAACAGAATTAGAACGCTCTCAAATGTCCCACGAACGCATTTTTCACGCGTTGCATAAAGTGCTGACCCAGAGGCCGTTGAAGTGCCTTCAAAGACGCAGACGCGAAGGCGTGTCTTTCTTTGTTTACTGGAGCACTATGGGTGACATTAATTCCACGTCATATTTGAGGTTGTTGTTTTCAGCACATTATCAAATCTAGCTTACATTTGCGTCTGCTAGTACAAATACCTTGACTGGGTGGAATGCACGTTCATGCACATTCAACATAAAACCCACTCTATCAGAATATTGTACTTTGCATTCGATAAATAGGAGGAAGTTCCGAGCATGCGCTGTGAATGACGTCCTTAAATTTGGCGTTCAGTGATCGCCCCAATAGACACTGGCAGATTAAGAAACGCAGGATGTGATTTATTAAGTTCACGCTTCTAACTTCCTGGTTGATTCTCCGGCGTTGTTATCAGCTAAGGCCGATATCTTATCGACTGCGGAGCCATAATGGGATGCTCTAGATTCGCCAACCCCTGCCTCTCTTAGACTGTCAGTGACCATCAGTGGTCATAAAAAAAGTTGAGCGGGCGATTCCGTAATGTGGTGCGAATGGACCACCTGAGCTGGCGCATACTCATCGAAGAAGTTCGCTCTCACGGTCGCGTTTACTCTGTAGAGCCGCCTTTGCTTGCTACAGCGTACGCTTCGGCCGCCCCATCCTCGTTCGAAATGCTTAGAGCGCCCGAGCGGATATCATGCGCTCGCCCACGAGATCCAATTGAGGCAGGGCCGCTGGCATGGGCGGGAGTGCGTGTCCGTAGCACGTGGTTAGCGCTAGATTCGGGATCTTGCCAGCACGAACACATGCTTAGGCACGTAGCACACACCGCGAATTCAGTCCGCTCACTGTCTGGGTACAACGATTGAAGGACCTCGCGGCAAGCCGCCAGTAAAGACACCAGGTCTCGCGTAAAGCGCAATCGATCACACAAAGAACAACTATTGCGTCCCATCCCAACAGCCAGGGTGAGATTGAGCAGCGAGCGAACGGGCGACCGAATGCGAGAAAGAACAGGTAGCGCCCTCTCCCTGCGCCAAAGCCAACTGCGGTGAGCGTTCGCTCGGAGGCCATGAGCGTTCGCATGCTCCGTACGATCTCGGCGACACGAGGCTCACCCAGTACAACAAGCTCAATACAGCTGACGCTGTAAAACGACCTACAAAGTTGTACGGTCGCTCACCCCTTCTTTCAATGACGTCACCGCAGGCAGGGTATAACAGAGAACGTGGGGTTATTATGCTGACGCTTCTTGTCTCGTGGCTCCGTCTTCAGCGTTCTTATCAGCAAATGCCGCGATCGCATCGGCTGCAGGGCGACAATAAGGGGCCCGGGACTCGCCACTTCCTGCGTTACTTAAGAGGCCACTAACTATAACCCGTCCAGAAGATGGATAACAACCTCAGTTTGATTGCTTTCTCTCCCACCCTTTCTCCCTCTCACTCTCATGGAGCATAAATTGCAATGGACGCGGCGATGATGGCCGGTGCACACACGTGGAACGGGTGTATACAATGAGCAAGTTACTGCCTTTGACTACGTTTGTCTACGTTACGATTGAGATAGCTGCCAGTTACCGAGACATCCGTGCTTTGTACGGCGCGTCCCAGGCACCCGGTAAACACACGTGTCAGCAAGGAGTTGCGTTTCAGAGACGCGACCCAGGCACCATAGTAGAAGAACAATGAACTTTTCTCCCGAGAAGAGTGCCTGCGCATATGCGAGCTCTCCTTTCACCTACCGTCGAAGGTCCGCGTGTGCTTAGGAGGAAACGGCTTACGTCTGCTGCTCTCCGTGAAGTGGGTACGCCCGCCCGTTGGTGCTGTCGTTATGTCGAAAACCTTCATTTCATCATTGCATTGTGAGCGCTAACCTGAGGTCTCCAACGTACATCACAGATTTGTGATTACTCGAACGCATGTAAGTAGAATGCCACCCATGGCGAAACCGGTATGGGGCAGGGATTGACCCAGGATTCCTTAATTTTGCAGCGCGAGCTTTCGCTCCACGTGCTCTCTGAACTGCGGTGGGTCGGTAATCCGGCCACCCTTTACTTTGATTCATCGTATAGTGAAGGTTTCAGGAGAAACCGGTATGAAGAGGTCGGTTTTCTTGCGTCCACCAGAAATAAAAGCCTGTGCCGTAAAACAAACTAAAACAGATACTGCTTTTGAGCCCGTCGTCTCACCTGGGGGGAGACATGCTCCGTGATGCACTTGACTGTAGTCTCTTTGATCTCATCGGGTAATCCTATGAAAAAAAAAAAAAGAATAGACGACCACTATTAGCTGGACAAAAATTCCCCAAAATAGAATTGCTATGTTCTTATTTGATCTAGTCCTTCTCCCATTGAGAGTGCTTGCAAGGCTAGCAGACGTGCACTTGCGCTTCTACGCGAGTGCTGTTCTTCCATGGGACTGTCCAAGCCAAAGTTTGAGCTCATTTCAAGCCCCCAAGAAAATTCTAGAAATAAAGACAAGAAAGTCAGGGCGCAAAAGTACTGGTGAAGAAATTCATTTTTTGTAAACTTGCTGGCTCGAAATAGACCGTTTTAGCCCACACATTGGAGCACATGTGAAAAAACCAACGAAACATTAAACGAAATTTCGAACACGCGAAGACACTCTAAAAAAAGTCAGCGCGTCTGCTTTCCCCCACAACTCTCGGAGAGCCAATTACCGCAACTTACGGAGGCAGCTCAGCGAATGACGATGCCGAAACAATGTTTAGACCAAAAAACGCAATTTGAGTTGTGACATTAAAGGGGCGGTGCAACTATATTCAATTTGAATGTTTTTCACTTTACACGAGCCTACTGGCACTAGTGGAACTCAAGGTTACTCGCACGCAACGCCACTGGCCAAGAAACTCCTTTGTTGCGGTGCAATTTCAGAGACAAAAGCGATCATTTTCATTCAATCTCTCCTTTGCAAAATTTGATGACATAAAGTGGGGATCGCAGTACAACCATATGACGATATTTGAATGCTGTTCATAGATTGGACAGAGCATTGCGTGGGCACTCGATTTTGTCTCGTGATAATTACTAGCTCGAGAAGCATTTGGGTAGTGGCCCGTGTCCAATCGCTGCAACGACGACAATAGCCAAGCCACAACAATGTCTGGAACTCAGCGCGTGTCCTCTGCTTTGCCAACCCCAGCGTGGGGCTATGATCAACATTGGCGGCATATAGACCTTTCCAATGTTTATAAAATCACAGTCCAGCGTGCGATCTTCACAGCGCAGCACGTGCGTGTTCATCGCTTCGGAAAGCGAGCAAAGCACGCGCCATACGCACGAACGCTCAAAATGGCACCGGCCACAAGCTCGTTTTTGGAAAGGTATATATAATCGGCTCCAGATCACGTGGCCGCTTGTTCGGGCTGCGAGTTGAGGGGGTGAACGCTGCTCGTTTTTCTTTAATTTTTTACTGGGACTTCTATTGCGTGGGGTGAAAAACGAACGCATGTTTCATAGGTGATTAACGTCAGGGATCCGTTCTAAACGGTATTTGCGCAAAGTACAAAAATCGTTGCATCGCCCCTTTAAGCAATGCAAAACGTCACGCTTGCATTGCTCATGGAAGTCACAACTCAGACTGCGTTTTCTGGTCTAAACATATGTTTCGGCATCGTCATTCGCTGAGCTGCCTCCGTAAGTTGTGGTGATTGGCTCTCCCAGTGTTGTGCGTGAAGGTAGACGCACAGGCTTCTTTTTTTTTTATAGTGTACTTCGTCTCACCCTACGATGGACTAAAGGCAAAAAGCTACGGACCACCAGATCCATCACGAGCTACTTAGAAATTGCGTCGTATTTCGCTTCAATGCACGTGTCGATGACCGCGTCTAATGGGGATTGGCGGACAGTGTTTCGAATTGAATATCACTAAGTGACTCACCAATTTTACATCGCAAAGGAAGCCACAACATACAGGCTCTTTGCAGTGTCGAAGCTACAGAAATGATGCAGCACTCTTTGATTCGGAGCATGATTCGTGCACCCCTAATCAATGGTAAGCATGTACTAGTTTAATGTGTAACGTGATTGGACCTGGCGGTTTGTGGCTTTGACCTTTAGTCCATCGTAGGATGAGACAAAGTATAGCTTCACATCATTTCTTCTTACAAACGCGAATATATTTATGACACATAAATTGCAAATATTCATTTAAAAAGCTATATTTACAATTTTAGTGCAATAACTGTCCTTTTTTTTACTTTTTTTTAATAGTGTGGAACCATTTTTTTTTCTGACCTAAATTTAATGCTATTCTTGAAAGTGTTTCGCACATGTGCTTCACCAATATAAGCACCCACACGTGGTTCTTACATTTTAGGTAAAGTAAAACTTTTTTTTTTTATTTGGGTGATTTTTGGGTTGTTTTTGTGCCTCGAAAGGCGTTTACATACCCTCTCCCTGTAAATGTGTGAGCACACATTTACGTCAGTGCCTCTCTCTGTTGATTGGAAAGTCTGCTCGCACGCACTTGCCTCGAGGGTAGTGGAATCCAGCGCGAAACGAATCGTAAAGAGTAGAAACTTAGATCAATATAATTATTAAGTCCCCGGGCAGTTTCGACTTTGCCGTCGAGTGGGTCGTTTTTTTGTTTCCGTAAAAGAGGACGACTTGGCCAGAGCGGTAGTACTATACCGAGATGGTCAACATGCATTGCGAGAGCACAGGGCCCTTTCATACGTCAGCATACACAGCAGCGACACCTAGCTATCTGGAACAATATCAATTAACTCGAAAATTTCGGGAAGTACCATAAAAACTACACGACAGTTGTTCGTAATTTAAAGGCAAGATATAAATAAAACGTATACCAGGGGCAAGTGAAAAATCACCGAAGGAAAGTTTTGCTGCAAAACAGAGCGCAAGTTCGTCTGCTTCTTGCACAGGGGTTGCAACGATGTCAGAACATCAATCTCTTATTGGCTAAAAAGAAAAAAAAAAAAAAACTACGGGTAGACTTGACGTTTTAGGGCATCTGGCATTGAGGTCTACCCACTGTCCTTTCAATCCAAGCCAATCCGAATTCTGCGTCGTTTTGACGTCACCGCAACTCCTGCTCATGAAGCAGACGACTTGCTTGCCCGCATAGCTACACATTACACGGATGACGTAGTATCACCAACATCCCAAGTAACCGTTATCAAGTCAGCCAGGACTACCGCACAACTTACCACAGAGTTCTTCACTGGCACGCGCCACAGTCAGGAGGAGAGCGGCGATGACTAGGATGCAGGCGACCTTCATGACTCTCGGCGCAATGGAAACGACTTCCTGGCGCCGGACGCCTATGGTCTTAAATAAGCCGCCTTTCTCCTAAACCGAGCGAATGCTTTCTTTTGTCTTCTTGAGGTAAGCGATCGTCTACACGTCCCGGCTACCACGACATCGGATAGCGGATGCGCGGCCTACTATTGTTGTACGGTTGACGAGGCAGGATGTTCGCACGAAGCTGGATATCACTGTCATTTGGTACCGCTTCGGCGGGTCTTTTACGCTGGGAACGCGTGATGGCGCCGAGCAGGATTTGATGCGCTAACAAAAAAAAAACTATGAATCCCTTCTCGGCGAAAACAACTCAGCAAAGACACGAGGCGAGTGGTACAAAATGGCCAAATAACATTGAGGAGACGAGAGCTTTTTATTTTGAGTGTCATTCGTTTATCCGAAACGTGTGTCCGTTTTTCGGGTCATTGGGGTATTGATGCCCTGTCGCGTGATGTCATTTGCTAAAACGTGCTCACAAGAGAAACAATCTCAAGACACTCTTGTACAAATCAGGTGAAAAGTATCTGCGGAATTAAAAACAAACATGTGTATTCATTCATTCACTTGTTTATTTTTTGTGCTCAAGAAACGCTGAAATCTTGTTAATGAATGATGCAAGAAACCCTGCGCGGATGACAGTTTAATCATCCGCATCCGATCCGCATCTGTAGACTTCGTGTTCGCATCCGAACTACACGATTCCCAACAATTAAAGAGATTGTCCACTTGCACCATCTTTCTCCAGACGCTTGTATCCTGTAAACATCTCAATGGAAACATTTGTTTTCTCGCCATAAAATAAAAATGAGACCACAGTTATCACAGCTGCCTCCAGACATGGATTCTTGATGGGCGTTGACATCGCCTTGATACAAAAAGAGAGCCTAAAAAAAGCGGAAGGTGGTTCCAAACGCAATTGAAATTCTGCTCAGTTTGTATGGGAAAGCTTGTCCGTTTTTCGGGTCATTGGGGTACTGATGCCCTGTCGCGTGATGTCATTTGCTAAAACGTGCTCACAAGAGAAACAATCTCAAGACACTCTTGTACAAATCAGGTGAAAAGTATCTGCGGAATTAAAAACAAACATGTGTATTCATTCATTCACTTGTTTATTTTTTGTGCTCAAGAAACGCTGAAATCTTGTTAATGAATGATGCAAGAAACCCTGCGCGGATGACAGTTTAATCATCCGCATCCGATCCGCATCTGTAGACTTCGTGTTCGCATCCGAACTACACGATTCCCAACAATTAAAGAGATTGTCCACTTGCGCCATCTTTCTCCAGACGCTTGTATCCTGTAAACAACTCAATGGAAACATTTGTTTTCTCGCCATAAAATAAAAATGAGGGCACAGTTATCACAGCGCCTCCAGACATAGATTCTTGATGGGCGTTGACATCGCCTTGATACAAAAAGAGAGCCTAAAAAAAGCGGAAGGTGGTTCCAAACGCAATTGAAATTCTGCTCAGTTTGTATGGGAAAGCTTGTCCGTTTTTCGGGTCATTGGGGTACTGATGCCCTGTCGCGTGATGTCATTTGCTGAAACGTGCTCACAAGAGAAACAATCTCAAGACACTCTTGTAGAAATCAGGTAAAAAGTATCTGCGGAATTAAAAACAAACGTGCTCACAAGAGAAACAATCTCAAGACACTCTTGTACAAATCAGGTAAAAGTATCTGCGGAATTAAAAACAAACATGTGTATTCATTCATTCACTTGTTTTTTTTTTTTTGTGCTCAAGACAAGCTGAAATCTTGTTAATGAATGATGCAAAAAACCCTGCGCGGATGACAGTTTAATCATCCGCATCCGATCCGCATCTGTAGACTTCGTGTTCGCATCCGAACTACACCATTCCCAACAATTAAAGAGATTGTTCAGTTGCGCCATCTGTCTCCAGACGCTTGTACCCTGTAAACATCTCAATGGAAACATTTGTTTTCTCGCCATAAAATAAAAATGAGGGCACTGTTATCACAGCGCCTCCAGACATGGATTCTTGATGGGCGTTGACATCGCCTTGATACGAAAAAAGAGCCTAAAAAAGCGGAAGGTGGTTCCAAACGCAATTGAAATTATGCTCAGTTTGTATGGGAAAGCTTGCAAGAGAGACGAATCTTGCGTTATTAAATTATTCTAGGCAGACCCATAAAAAAAGTAAGCGTTGATTAAAGAGACGGGGACAAATCGCGACTCCTTTAGCCAAGTAGATTCACGGTTGTACCATTCAAAAAGATTCCTGAACGCATTTTGCGCGACATACCTCCACGAGCCGCACCGAGCGACCCCACTGAGGATCATAAGCAAGGTTCGTGCTCCTCACGTTGTCTGCGGCGTCGCGCAGCGGTTATTGAGCCGGGCTGGCTTTCCCCTTTCTCGGGTTCGGTTCCAGTAGAGTTCGTACTGTGTCGGGCGCACCGCGGCGTTATTGTGAACCATCATGGCGTAGACGTCATTATTTATTTGGTTTATATCTTTATGTTTTTATGTATATATATATATATATCTATTCCGACCCGCAGACTAAAAACAATTTTTATATTTGATAGGCTTTGCGCGTCAGTGCTGAAGATTTATAAGTTTAGTTTCTATATTTTGCATGCTTTTTTATTTTATTTTCCACTCTCGCAATCCAGCACAAAGTTACTTGTAGCAATTTCAGTAGGGTGTGTTTAAAGTCTTTGTTTTCGCGTTTTATATTTTTTTAAAGTCGGGGAGTAAAAATCGTGCGCTATTCTTATACGTGAAAAAAGGAAGAAATCTGGATTTTGAAGAAGTCATTCCGGAATTCGGGCTTTTACGGGTTAAATTTAGAAAAAATTAGTAATTTCAAATAACATTCACTATAGCGCGTCGGTTTCAGTGCATGATTTTTTTCTATATTTACACTAAGAAAATAAACAATGTACAGATATTACGCAGAAGCATTGTGTTCGAGCTCACATATTATTTCTTGTTTCTCATGTTTTTGTTTTTACTTAAACATAAAATCTATATGAATGTATCAAAGCCCGGCTCCGGCACCACTTTTAAGCATTTCACCCCCACCGTACACCGCATCCTTCATTTCCCTACAAATGACTAAGCTCAAGGTGGCGGGAGACCAATTAAAATACGTTAAAAAACACATGATTTTTAATTTCCTCTTGAAGTACCACAGGTCCTTCTATAACTTTAAACATTGTCGGCGCGATATTTATCAGCTACGGTATCGCGCAATAGCGTCATGCCAAAAGATCACTGGTTCAATATAAAGCTTCCATAAACTTGCTTCCAGTCTCTAGGTACAATTTAAGCTCTTCTGGAAGCGAATATGCGTAAGCGGTCACGCAAGTAAGAACATATTTGTGATCTTCGAAGTATCGACTTCGGGGACACATATAAGAGTGATCCTAGGATGTATACTAAATTCCAAATTTTAAACTGGTTTTCGGCTGCAAGTCAAGTGGGTTTGCTTAAAGAAATCGTGTTTAACCTGGTTTAAAAAAGGAAAAAAAAAACAACTCGTCGCTTTTGAAAAATTCAGGAAAAAATCGGGTTTTAGCCGAAAACAAAGAACCCTGGGTATGATTCGTTGTGTTCCTGGTGCCATTCTACTGTCCTATCCTTTATGATATATTTTGAAGTTCAGCTATTATTTAAAATAAGTCAGCATGCCCTCGAGATAATAATTAAAAAAAACACGCTCTGTAGT
Organism: Ixodes persulcatus; assembly: GCA_013358835.2. Lineage (NCBI taxonomy): Eukaryota > Metazoa > Arthropoda > Arachnida > Ixodida > Ixodidae > Ixodes > Ixodes persulcatus. The sequence goes on along the minus strand of JABSTQ010010876.1, from coordinate 397,716 downwards.
GTGTTTATTTGTTTCTGGTTCGCGTCGGCAAAGTTGACAACATAAACCGATGCGCTATTGGATATATGCAAGCTACATATCTATAAATGGCTTGGTTACACAGGACGTCTACCATGCTGATATCACTCAAGACAGTAGGAACTCGAGTGGGATCGAGCCCGAGACAGCGGAATGCAAACCCGGCACGATAACCTTTGCGCCACACCGCAAACAGCGTGAGAAGCACAAACTTTGCTTATGACTCTCAATATGGTCGCTTGGTGCGGCTCGTGGAGGTTTGTCGCGCAAAATGCGTTCAGGAACTTTTTTAATGGTACTACCGTGAATCTATACCTGTATAAAATAGTCGCGCATAGTCCCGGCCTCCTTAATCAACGTTTACGTTTTTAGGGGTCTGTCTATATGAATTTAATATCGCGAAGTTCGTCTCTCTTGCAAGATTTACCTTGCAAACTGAACAGAATTTCCATTGCCTTTGAAATAACCTTCTGTTCTTTTTTAGGCTCTCTTTTTGTGTCAAGGCGATGTCAACGCCCACCAAGAATTCATGTCTGGAGGCGCTTTGATAACTGTGCCTTCGATTTTATTTCATGGTGAGAAAACGAATGTTTCTATAGAAATCTTTACAGGGTACCGGCGTCTGGAGATAAATAGCGAAAGTGGACCATGTCTTTGATTGTTGGGAATGCAGTGCTTTGGTTGCGCGTGCCTGCACGTTTGCACTTGTGTTAGCAAGGGCAGGGTACAAACACTATCATCATCATCCCACAGGGGTACAATTTTAGTTTCGCCCGCAAATCGAAAAATTCATATTGTAGTATAAATATTGGGCGAAAATATTTTTTCCGATGAACATTTCTTTTGAAGCCCACCTGTCCTAACCAGGTTGAAAAGAAAATTGTTTCCTAAGTTCAGTGTCTTTTTAAATATCCTAGCTGCGGCATATCAATCAATTCTTTCCTTTGCGTCAGTGATAATTTAGGAGTCGTGCCTTATTGAGACATTTTAGAAATTTGTAACACGCAACCCAAAGCAAGAAAACTACAAAACATCGTTTTTCTTTGTTGTCCTTGAGTTGTTGGCACATACCCATGAATTGGGTGAGAATCAGCAATATTTATAAAAAATTAAACTCACTTCGAAAGATAGTTATTTACTGTGTCTTTCTCTTTTTTCCTCTATAAGCAATGCAAATTAGGCGTTAGATGTTCAGATAACGTGAGGTTCGTCTGCCAGTGCGTAGCCAAATGGGTACGTTTTACATAATAAGCTTATCCATTGACATATGACTGCTTGCCTGCAGTTATTAATGTAAATCCCATATCAGTAATACACAACCGGAAGGCAGCACGATGTTCATCTACATTAAGGCTGGCAGATGCGGGTGCTTTTTTTATATCTGATAACTGCACATTTTGAAGAAAGGGGCCAATTGGCTCCTTCAATGCGCTCTCCACGTGAGAAAGCTGGAATATCTAAAGGTTCTGCAAAACTGAGGACCTCCGAAAGCATCATTTCTGTAACAAATATGTGATCGAATGCTTCGTTTGATCATAAGTAGGAAAGCAGCTAATGCTGCGAGCCGATGGGGGCCAATCAACCTTCGAGGATTTTGATTTGTCTCAGCAGCACACCCGAATGGCGTTTCTTGCGTTAGAAGCTTGGCTGGTGTAAATGATGTTGAATTGGCGCGTCTTGTTCGGAGCTTGGAGAGAGAGTCTAATAAGGTAAAGGCCCTAGATTGTTTAGGTCTCGCAGCTGTTGGCTGCAACCTGATCGATCTACTGTCAGTTTTAGAAAAAAGTAAACCCACTTCTTCTCCACCCGATGTATGAGGTGCAATTGCAAGGCCCATAATTTAAGAAGAAGAAAGAATTTTGAAACTTGGCGGAACTAGGAACTTGTCAAGCTGTTCAAAAAGAGTGTGGATGGTTGAGCGAGTTGGTGTCTTTCATATGTCCCTCTTTTGTTACCGTAATTTAGTTAAAAACTACTTTTTCAACCTCCCATTAATGTAAGCAGCAAATAAACGATTAATACCGCCATTATTTATTTATTCCTACATACTTCAGGGGCATTATTGTCGGGGGGTTTCATAATAAAACAAATAGCTTTTCCCAGATACAAAAAAAAAACAATGTTTCAAAGCATGAATATTGTACAAAAGTATACATACAAGAATATCGTAAAACAATACGTACATCGAGAAACGAGAATGAGACATAATATCACTCCGAAGGAGGTTGCATATTTAAAAAAGAAAATAGCTTTGAATCCGAAATTTCTGCGACGACGTATTCTGGTAAACAATTCAATTCATGAATCGATCTTGAGAAGAAGGTTTTGAATGACTCCGGTCTGCATCTAACCTATTTTATTTTGAGTTGATGATCTACCCTTGATAAAATGTGATCGGAGGTATGAAGATTTTTTTTCTTCTTGTTATGCGTGTAAGGTATAAGAAAATATTTCTAAAAACGGGGGGTTTCATTCAAACATATTTCCTTTGCGTAGCCAGCAGCTTCTACCCAAGCTGTTTTTTTTTGTCATAGTTAATTGGAAGTTATAATTATTTGTAACATACCGGCTGCTCTATTTTGTACACTTTCAATTTTTGAAGATACATCTGAGGAACAGACATTCCACATTGAATACGCATACTCAAATATTAGCATAACGTTAGGTCTATATAACAATTCCTTGATATTCTCTAAACCCACTTTAAAATGACATTTTATTAAATTTAGGACACGGTTCGCTTTGATTTTTATTGCGTCCACTTGATTTTATTAAGAAAGTGCTGTTAAAACGAACTCCAGATATTTGGCTTCCGTAACCTCTGCTAAGACAACGCCATTTAGATTATATGTAAACAAATAAAGGTTCCTTTTTTTGTAAGTCGAATAAAACTGCATTTATTAATTGTAACTATTCTTTCAATGTCAGTCTGAAGTAGAATAGGATCATTATCGTTGTTTACTTGACGATAAATTACACATAAATTACGTATAAATCGGATGCTGGATGTTGTTTTCAGTTAAATTATTATTACGAGGTGCTCAAGTACGTACCTTTGGGGACGCCAGACGTCATCGCCGCACATAAGGATATAATACCATTAATAACTACACCATGAGTACAATGAGATAACTGATCTTTTATTTATTCTTTAAGGTAGTCAGGGAAGCCCAGAAATTACAGTTTGTGCATAAGTAAATGAAGTACTTTTCAAGTGCTCTCTGAAAATAAGTAGGTAGCCAGTTTGTATACTAATCTAATGAAGACGAAATTCGTAATTTATATTATTTAACTAATAGTTTATATAAACGCTCAATTTTAGTACTGCTCGTCTGGACCCGCTTTTAGACCTCGAGACTGAATACAGTTGACACGGTTGTTTTGGGTGCAAGAAAAATCTATGAACGCCAATGCATAGATCAAACGTCTTACAACCGCTGTGGTTCGCAAATTTCTATATTACCAACTCGCTTTCACGTAATTTTTATTGCACCTCTCGAAACATCTACAACCCTTAAAACTGCGCCCAAATTCCATGGCTTTTCAGGCATGCCTAGTAATGATCCTTGCGAAAGGTTCTATCGTCCCCTATCCTCCGCATTATATTATCGGGGCCAAACTGCTTCAAGTATACAGCCTGCTATAGGAGATGACAATCAACCTGACACGCAAGAGGAGTAGCCTACTTGAACAAACATGGCGCCTGGTAGAGACCAGGGGCTTTATGTTTGATACTTGACGAGAAAGTCGCTGAGATCGGCCAGCGCGGCGCTCGATCTCGGCGCTGGCCAACCGCGGCGGTAGGCGATCTGACCGACTTTCTCGGCGAGTGTCCAACTCAGAGCCTCAGGTCGCAGTTGAAAAGGCAGCTGCTTTTTTCAACTGATATGATGTATGAGCAAGCAGTAAGAAACTCGACTGTGCGTATGTTGTGAATATTTTAAAACGTCACAGCAACGTCAGTGGGGTAGCCGCATTCAGAACTGAACATGGTGACACAATTGCTTCTGCTTGAAAACCTGAGGACCCTGTATTATGTCCGCCTTGACAAAGGTGTTTTTTTTTTATTTTCTTGGGGGGGGGGGGGGGGGGGGTGGGGGGGGGAGGGGGAGTGTTTTGATAAATATGTTTTCCGCTTTAGCCTTACGAACACGATGTTGTCCTTTAGCTAGATTTATACTCCTGTCAGATAGTCTCGTTAAAGACCTTCAGAAACCAGAGCGCGCCGATGTTTTAGAGATCGTGATCTGGTTCGCCGATTCTTTCAAGGCATTTGTTCTGAATGACTTTTACGTACCCGTATGAGATGGGTTTAAAGTCATTGTAAACTTCATATCCAAACCCGTTATTCATAAAACGCTGGAAGATAACTGGGGCATTGCCAAGACCAAATTGAGGTTGGGAGATTTAGTACCATTAGTTTTTGCCAACACTGTTTTCTCGGCGTCGCGTTAATCTATCTGTTCTTGCCAGTAGCCAGCTCGCAGGTCGGCAGTTTTGAAAAAAGAATAGCTGAGAGGTCTATCCAACGCAGTGTCCAAATGAGGTAGGTGGTAAAAGTACTTTTTGTTGTGCCAGTTGGTGATTAACGTTTTGAACCATGGTTAAAAGCAGTAAAAAAAACTAACACAAGAAAGAAAACAAACACGGGTACTACTCACAACTGTGTTTAAAAAAAGAAGATAGAAGTACATATATTTATTGATACACCTGTAATTCACCTAGGCTACGGCATGCGTCGGGATACACGCCCTTCAACCGTTTTCATAAATTTATAAAAACAAAACAAAAAAAAAACGTATCTCGGCAATATACATTGCAATCGACGTGTCGCTGACGTATTGCGGCACCCTCTTCCCGATAAACTACACCTCTTGCAGTTCGCATGCTTTTTGATTCTTACTTCTACTTTGAATATTGGTGTCACCAAAGCGTGTCTCACATTTGCAGGCCCTACAGTGCGTGGAAAAATGTGCCCCATCATTTTGTCTTTACATTTTGTGCATGCTCCCTCAAACGGTCATTTGTGCACATTTCCGTTTGCCTAGCGTAAGATTTTCCACACGTTAGGGGGATTTCATACACGGCTCCCGTGAGGCATTCGATATACGGCCTGGCGTGCTTCATTCCACATCCTTGCTCACTTTTGCTTTCACTAGCAATTCGAGGGCAATGTTGGCCGAGTTTCTTTGGCGCTGAAAACACGAGAGGCACATCATACCTCTTCACAACCTTCTTGAGGTTGTGCGACGTTTTGTGTACGTATGGTACAACCTCAGGCCTCATGTTGCTCAGTGCTGACTGCGTCACAATCCTGGTCTGTCCACATTCGTCAAGCGGGCTGCCTTCATATTCGTATGAGGGCAGCCCGCTGACAATAGTCTAGATAATTGGTGTTAAAAGGTGGCCTGCATACGGTTTGTCTTCTTTCTTGTGTTCGTCTTTTTAGGACTTTTAACCATGGTTCAAAAAGAGGTACGGGGAAAACGTATTTCATGGTGATGTTGTTTAGCTTTCCGTGGTCGACGCAGAGGCGTAAAGAATGAAAACAAAGACTACAGGTGATGACTAGGGACTTTGCCGATGATGTAAACGTTTTTGTCTGATCATTTCATTGATTTGCTTGCAAATCTCATACTTTTTGTCATAGAAACTGAACTGGGGTAATACGAATTGAAAATGTTTGAATTCAATGCCGCTAGTGAGTCTGCTTCTAGTTCATCAACAAAATATGCTCTTCATCCCAGGTATTCTGCTAAATTCGTGTGAAAGACCTGCTACTGGTCACGAGTGAACTTCGGTCCGAAGTTAGATACATTTCAAGTCAACATCGTTAACGGTCTAAACACTTTCGTGAAACTGTTCATCATCGTTTGACTTAACCTTAGATTAGGTCGTCGTCGTCGTCGTCGTCGTCGTCGCCAAAGGAGACGAAAAAGAAGAAGAAAAAGAAGAAGACTAAAAGAAGAAGAAGAAAAAGAAGAAGACGGAAAGAAGAAGAAGGAGAAGAAGACTGCCTTTTTTTTATCACTTGATGAAAGGGAGGCCGGGGAAAAAACTGTGAAGACAGCTTGACGGGTCAATGACCCCCTACATTGGCAGAACAGAACAGCTCAAACAAACAAACAAAAGTAGCTGATACAAAGATAGCTGATACAGAAAACAGTCCTGGCAGAACAGATCAGCACACAAACCTATTTACACTTTGCAGTTATTGTACATAGTAATTTCGAAGCTCATTCATGGTAAGCGAATCCAGTTGAGTGTCGCGACTAGTGAAGCTGTTACGTAAATGTGGTAAAGTATAGTTTAACATTTGCAGACCGTAGTTAGTTCCATGAGGGACCATCCTCCTATATTCGGCGTGCCGTGTTTGATAGGTTACCGCGTTTCTAGTTAACATTGCGAAAGTCGCCAGGAATTGAGAATTTAGTTTTTTCTTTCTTTTAAAACCAGCGGTCAACCTGTAATTGTACAAGTTATGTATAGTTATAATCCCGTATTTTTTTAACAAACCAGCAGTATGAGAGTCACAGGTACTTCCGAGCTCATCATAAGAAATGACAATTATTTCGCTGCTATATGTCTGCACAAACAGTGATGTGTCTTGCAAACTACAGAAAAGCAAAGTTCGAAATGCCCCATTTCTAAGATTGCGTGATTTATTTCATCGATGTCCAAATACTCAGTCGTTCATTTGTTGTGGAAGTTTCACCTGAACAAACTTTTCTGAACGGAAATAATTTTTTTAATTGCAACCAGTACTCCACAAAGAATCGCCTAGAGACGTACCGGGTGCGGTTGGTATACAAGGTGTTTCGATGCTGATTATTTGAGTACGCCGACGAACAAATGGTAATGAATAAGCCGCATATCTTCACCATCAACAAGAAGATCGGCTTCCACAAAGTGGTATTAAATGCACAGCCCATATGATATATTTGGTTTGCTCCTGATAATACATCTGCATTTTTTTTCCTCTTTTGAATGAGCACTGGCATTCAACCTGGTCAACGTTCTACCCTTGTTCCCTGCTTGTCTATTTTTCCGCTCTATTAAAGGTTTATTAATTTCTTGCTTATGAAAGCATATTGGCAAGCCTAATCAGCTTTAACCATCGCAGCACTATTTCATTTTAAATATCATGGTAATTTAAATTCCTTACACCAGTCACACCTTGGGTTCTACAGCTACGAAGCTAAAAATCCCATTCGGCAAGTTTCAGTTATATTGTGTGCAAAAAGCACCGGAACGTTTTCGCCAAACCAATTTATTGCGCCTTTACAACCGGCATGACGGCCTGAGCGAGGGCCATCAAAGTTAGTGAAACATGCAGAAGCCCAGCACCTTCGGGAATTCTTTTGCATCCCCCTTTCTGGAAAACGTAATACGATTGCGGGTTATCTTCTCGGTAGTGTAATGACATGTCGTCCGTCAAACAACAATATGCAGTCATGTTGTGTTTATCCTTTCGTAGAAAGGGCGCACACCTATTCTAAAAAAAAAAAATGCTTCAAACTTATTTCATAGAAAACTAAACATATTTCGCAGTTCCAGTTCACAATGTTTGCTTTTTTTTCTTTTCAGAAGAAATAACTTTGACACGGCTTTTTTTGTACATGACATGCAAGTGAAATCATGAAAGCATGCTCGTTTATATTCCTACTTGTTCTTACTACGAAAGACAAAATGTATAGTGTGAAATGTATGCTGCCAATGGTACGCTCTCCCTATAGCAAGGCCAGAACAATGGCATCTGATGTGATGTTATATATAGGATATATATAGGATATATATAGGATATATATAGGATATAAGACGAAAACTCTCGGAATAGTAACTACACCCGTTACGTCATGTGCGAATGACGCACGTGGTAGTAAAATGTAGATAGCTAGAAAAGAATTAGGCGCTTCAGTTTTTTTTTATTATTTTCGAAATTTGCGTTTTGTTCAACATAGTGTTGACTGAGCAAGGTAATATTACGTTTTTTTGCTTTTTTTTTTATAAGTGCACGTTTAACATTGTCTGAGGTGTATTTGATCTCTAGCGAAAACTGATTAGGTCGTTCAGGTAGAAGAAAACAGGGGAGCAAAAAATAGCCAAAGCTCTTTGATTTCTTCATAAAATAACTACAGTTTCTTAGGATTTTTTACCCTGGTATTTCTCAACAATAATGTCAGTTTCACCCGAAAGTGCAACATGTTCAGAAAAATTATTCAGTTGCAATAAATTATTTTAGTAGAGAGATGTACTGTCGTACCGTGAAAAGTCGTTTTGCCTGAAACGAAAACATAATTACTTTAAAAAACGGTTTTTGTAGAAACTCTCTGAGCTCTGCTTTCTAAACAATTCAAACCAGTTATTTTTAAAAATTATATAAAGGTTTTACAAAGTAACGTCATTGCCTTTATAATGTCGCTCCACATTGTTCCACTCCACCACCATCTACAAAACGGAAATGTGTTTCAATGCTCACAAATGTCGGTCACTCAGCCGCCCCAGATACTCGCACCAGCGACTTTAAAGGGACACTGACACCCCCAAAAGTTTGTTTAAATTGTTTGCCAGGAAATTCAATATGGTATCAGAAGGCTACCCAATTAATATTTTGCTACAGACTCACGTATATTTTTAATATAGTAAACAAAAGAGCAACTGCTCGGAACCGAAACCGAAACCCTGCGCACTAGGCATGCCGCGAACTTTTTTTCGAACCGAAGGTTCGATGATCGAATCAAGCGGTTCGAAAGGTTCGAAAGATTTCAAATTCTCAAACTTTCCCTATCGAGAATTTCGACGGAAGTCGAATTTTTCGAACTTGTTAAACTAAGAAGTTCGACATTTTTCGAAATTTCGAACTTATTACGCTGCAAAATTCGATGCTTGTCGAACTTCCGAACTTGATAGACTAAAAAATTCGATGACTTTCGAACTTACGAATTTCTTGCACTAAAAAGTTCAAAGCTTTTCGAACTTTCGAACTTCCTATGCTAAGAAATTCGATAATTTTCAAACTTTCGAACTTATTGATCTAAAGAATTCAAAAATTGTCAAACTTTGATTCCTGAAAAGTCAAAAGTTCGACGAATTTCGAACTTTTAGGGTAAAAGTTCGAAGTTCGTCGACCTTCGAAAGACCGGCGGGCGGTTTCATTTGGATTCAACCAGTGAGGTACATTCGTATTTTTGTTTCTCGCATTTTTACATGCGGTGTTGCATTTTTTGCGAAAGACAATGCCGTTTATTTCAATCATCTGGCATGCTTGGTTTTAAAGAAATAGATTTCCGAAGGAGCGAGGAAGGACGACGAAGTTTGACAATTGTCGTTTGTGCCATATTTGAAGCGCGCTATAGCTGAATCTATTTATGTTAGAGATGTTAAACTTTTCAAGAATGATCTATGTAAAGCCTAGGTAAGTGCCGTCTGAAGATATGATTATTGTTGTTGAAGACGAGTTTCGAAGAAATATCCAAACATGTGTCTACGGGCAATTATGCCCTAAACGTGGTAATTTGTTTGTCTAAATTGTTTGAGGTATCGCATTTAAATTAACACCACAGACAGTACATATCATTACCATCTGTAGAATAAAAAAGAATGTATTTATTGTTTTTTTCGCGTTGAGGAATAAATGAACTCTTGGGGGAAGATTTCTAAAATTGTTCAAGTTCAGCACGTCATAAAAAAAAATTGTTTTCTTTTTTTTTCACGTTCCTGGGACGTGTTTCTTTTAGCCTTTACACATTTTGGTAGGAGAAACTTGTTTCGTAGTTCTGGGCCTCTGAATATGCAAGAATACAACACTTCCGGCGGGTTCTTGATAGTTGTTTTTTCTCTCCAGCTTTTCATTTTTGCATTTATTGTTATGTTTATTTATTTATTATTTTTTACCAATGGCACAGTTATTTAGGTCGAAAAAACATAGCTTTGAACTCCTGAACCACCAAGCATGTGACGAGTAGTGCCGTCTGACAACGAGCTTCTTACGATGACCACCTACGCGATCTTTTATGCAGGGAAGAGCGACAGTAGCTATACATATGCATAAATAATTTCAGATTAAAATAAGCTCGACCATGCCCTCTTTCCCCGTATTGTTTTCTTTAACAGTCCGAATATCTGGGGGGGGGGGGGGGACTGGAGCCCCCCCCCCCCCCCCCCCGTTTTTCCTCTTTCGACGCCACTGGTAGGGTAAAACGCTCCTCGACCTCAAGTTGTGTCGGCTTCTGTGCTTATTGCTCGGCGTTTCTTCCATCCCGGAAAATAAACCTCCAAAGCAATTGCAAACTAAAAAATCGTCAAGGTGCAGGCGAGCTAGCGTCTGTTGATCATGATGCAAAATTCTGAGACTGGGAATGAAATTCGAAAGAAATAGTGTAAGAAGAAAGAAAAAAAGAGGAACAGGACAACGTCTCAAACTCAGCTGGGTTGAGTTTGAGACGTTGTCCTGAGCTGAGTTTTCAGCTGAGTTGAGTTTGTGACGTTGTCCTGAGCATAGTTTGAGGCGTTATCCTGTCCCCTTTTTTCTGTCTTCTTCCACCTTTTCTTTCAAATTTCATTCCCAGTCTCAGGATTTTGCATCATGTACAAACGAAACTTACTATATGCCAGCGTCACTCGGGCGGCGTTCGATCGGATTACTAGACTACCAGCGTGCAAGGGGGTAGGGAGGCAGTTTGCCAGATCGCTTCAAGGTTTTTCTGGGCCTCAACCACCTCGATCGCTGCCCCTGGCCGTTTCGAACTGGATGAGTATCGTTAAACAGTGCCCCCCCCCCCCCCCCCCCCCCCGGGCTGGCGGTCACAATTACTGAACTATGGTCACACGTCACTCTGCACTGGCAAATATTCCAGCACATCCGGAACACTCGTCGTCTCATTTAATTGCCTGACCAACTTCGCGCAGTCTAAATATCACACCCGAACTTTTCTAAACCTGATTTCGTGAAAACCAGTGAAGCGTGAAAACGTTATTTGAAACTGTGGCGGAACATGAAAACAGGACTTCGAACTTTGCGCACTTGGACTTGAAAGAAATTTCAAACCGTCGAAGTTTTTTTCTTGAAATTTAGCTCTAAAAGAGCATCGAAACCTTCGAACTTTTGGAACTTTATGTAGAAAGAAATTCGAAATCTTCGAATTTATCGAACTTTATGTCTTTAAGAATTTGAAACGTTCGAATTTTTTCAAATTTCAGATCCAAAGAAATTCGAAACATTCGAATCACTCAAATTTCAAGTTAGGAAAGTTCGAAATCTTCGAATTTCTCGAACCTCAAGTAAAACAATATTCGAAATAATCGAGCCCGAACTTTTAGAAACCGTGAAAGCTTCGAACTTTTTAATTCGAAACTCCACGGATTTTGAAAGTTGCGAATTTGTCGAATTCGAACCTCCGTACGGTTGAAAATATTGAAATCTTTTGAATTCGAACATCAGTTCGGTTCGAAAATATCGAAACCTTTCGAATTCAAACCTAGGGTGGTTCGCGGCATCCCTTCTGCGCACAGAGGTCAGACACAAATAGAGGAGGAGAAAGTGCCGGAAGTCACGTGGCTAAACCCGACCGTGCGCTTTTTTGTTCCTCCGTTGTTGTTGTTGTTGTTGTTGTTGTTGTTTTGGCCGCGCGCAGCAGACGATTAGCGTCGCGGGAACCGTTTGCCGTGCGATAGCTTTGCAGTTATGTTTGTTCCGCTCGCTGTTCTGCGCTGCAAGATGAGTTGTCTTGTACATTGAAGAGTTGGAAACGAGTAGTGAGTGCCCTTGATGAATGCCCATGATCGGCTCCGAAAAGAATGCCCCAAAGATGTTGCGTGAAGAGCTGCCTCACAGGTCACAGGTACCACATCCGAAAGTGGCATTGTTCGGCAGAGTCTGCACAAGTTTCCGAAAGATCAAGGGGGTCGGGGCCAATGACTGGCTGCAATCCTGCAGAACAGTTACGGGCACCTCGGAAAGCGGACGCTACCCAATTTATATGCTCCTTGTATTTTGTGGAAAGTGGCTACATTGAGTTCGCAGGTGTCAAAAAGGAAATCCCCATACCATTTAGTTCAACGACGTTTCGTCCACAACATTTTTTTTTTCAATAATAATTGTAAAAAAAAAATAGTGTAAATGGCGCGTAATGTTTGACCCCCCAAAAAAAAAACAAAAAAAAACAGTACGGCCACAGTTTGGATTGAACCTGGATCCACTGCGTGTAAGCGGACACCTTTCCACTGAGCTACTGGGGGAACTCTTGTTCGTTGTAATGCAGCCGGTCGACTGTAAGTTGGAACGTTTGCTGCCGATTTCCTTCCAGCAAAGGCACTCCCTACGCTCGAAGTCGGGCAGCACCATGCATTGGACACATTCGCACCTAGTAAAGACAACGTAGGCGTGCATATTAAAATCGATGTGCGCACTTCGTGCTTGTACGTTTGCAGGAGCGATGTCTTCAGCCACGAGAAAGGGCGACGGCTCTATGACGTCTTCGTGCAAATCGGCTTGGTGTTCGGGCGCGTCGTACGGAATGAATCCCAATTCTTTTGATCGGTCCAAAATTTCTCTTTCGAAAGAAGAAAGATTTGCCGGTACCACAAACGACAGTTCTGAAGTAGAGGTCCCACGCCCTTCGTCCGCTGCTATCGCCGTCCAGCTCACGTGTCCCACGATACGTGATGCGGCGCCATGTTGAGAATTATGCAGTGAACGCACAGAATGCTTCCGGTTGTCTGTGCAACTTTCTTTTTTCAATCAACGTATTTGCAAATTTTTAGAAGCCACAAAAAATGGGTTTCATATTTGTTTTCTATTTTTAATATTGGCTGTGGGCCTTCAATGACCCACGACTTTGATTAAATTTGGTGTTTGTGTTGAAACCTTAGAAAACGGCCCGTGACCACGGAGAAACAAGTGAGCGCGACTCAAACCGGACAGTTCTCGATCCGCTGTTTTCGGGTGGAAAGAAACAGAATTTCGAGAAGCAAATTCTGTTCTGGATAGTTGGGCTCTAATATGTCATGTACAACTAAAAACTTCGGCTAGCATAAATACTCTGTCAGTGTCCCTTTAAAGGCAAAGGTACGACTGGTGCGACTTTCGCATATGTGCCTTTAAAGACACAGGTGCGACAAGTGCGACTTTCGCACCTGTGTCTTTAAAGGCACAGGTGAGAAAACGTGGCTCTCGTTGTTCAGAAAACACTTGCGCAAAGAACACGTCCCTTACCCAGCACAGACTGTTTTCGCTTCTTACAGATGTAATAAACTGTTACTTTTTTTTTGCATATTACGACATGCATAGGTGACACGCGTGCCTATGGTGACCCCAGAACGAGAGAAAGCAACATGTTGCCTGTGAAGACAACTTGAGTGGTGTGAAATGAGTGTAATGAAGTGCACTCTGATAGCGCTCTCTTTCTCTCTCTTTTTCTCTCATTTATTTTTCATAAGCCTGCGCCGTCAGTATTGACACCTCTTAGATGGCAAGAGCGTAGTGCTCAATTCTCCGAGTCACCTAAAGAGGTTAACGCAGGCTACTGATTTGACACGAGTGCTGCGTCAGCCTCCGGCTGGAACCTGTGTTCAATCACTGACAACGTGGCCTGAAAAACAACTCACGTGGCTATGAAAGGCGGTGAGCCCTCCTGATACAAGTATAACGGACGTCCAAATAGCAAAGTAAAAACAGTTTTACGTAGGACAATGTTTTCTTACTTTGCTCCGATATAGCTAACCGCGTGCCCTATGTCTTGGAGCCACTTCTGCGTCGTGAAATGCGTTTAGCAGAACAGGACACGGTGTACAAACAATATTTACTTCATTCGGCGAACGTAAATAATCGAATTTGTTTACGCTGCTAGGAGTATCAAAGGCAAGCTAATGACCAGTTAAAATTAATGTCGCGCGCCTGTATAAAAGCATCAATATTTATAATAGATGTGAAAAAAAAAAATCAACGAAGTACAGGGTGTCACAAAAGAAAAATTACAGGTTTTTTTTTTTTTTTCTTTACCGCAAAAATAAACTAGGCATCGCCGAGCGCTCATTCTCCGCCCAAAGGTAGCGCTAGAGGTCACAACCAGATGCCAAAGTTTCAGCCTGATCCGACACCTTATTCAAAAGTTATGCGTGATTTTCTGAAAATTTCAATGGGAAAATGGCGGCCGACGGAGTTTTCGGATACATGGGGCTCTATGGCACCAGAAACCGAAAACGGGCAAAATTGGGCTCCATTTTTCCATTGAAATTTTCAGAAAAGCACTTATAACTTTTGATTAAAGGTCCGTTCACACTCTTGCGACCGAGTTTGACCGAGAGAGACCAGACCGGTTTTTAAGCCTCTTGCGATCTCTTAGGACCAGCCGCTGCTGGCGCTAAGAGATCGCAAGAGGCTTAAAAACCGGTCTGGTCTCTCTCGGTCGAAGTCGGTCGCAAGAGTGTGGAACTGGTCCTAAGAGATCGCAAGAGGCTTAAAAACCGGTCTGGTCTCTCTCGGTCGAACTCGGTCGCAAGAGTGTGAACGGGCCTTGAGTTATCGGATCGGACTGAAACTTTGGCATCTGGTTGTGACCTCTAGAGCTACCTTCGGGCGGAAAACAAGCGTTTGGCGATGCCTAGTTTATTTTCGCGGTAAAAAAAAAAAAAAAACTGTAAATTTTCTTTTGTGACACCCTGTATAATATATTTAGGCTTAACGCCAATCTTGTCTGTCAAACGTTGTGTTATAGACAGATGTTCTTGTCATTTTTTCAACGTTCTTGTCAAACGTTGTGTTATAGACAGATGTTCTTGTCATGGCTGCACTGTAATTGAGCGACACTGGCTGTAGATTAAACATTTAGCCAGTGCAGGTTCTATGGTGATTCGTGACAACAACCGATACACGATGCACGATGCACGCTCAGATAAAACGGGTCACTGGGTTCCGAAGTGCGAGCTTTTGCTTCACGTGCTTCGAATATGACCCCGTTGTGTATGATTCACCAGAAATCATTCGGGAAGTGGCACTTTCCCCGCGGTAGCGAGAAAGATAATTCTGGACCGTAAAGGCCGGTTCTCCCATGCGGCGAAGCGCTGAAGTAGTGTTGCTCACGTGTCTTCAGCTACTTATCGTCTACCATGAGCAACAGTTTTGACGGTGCGATACAAAGCTGGTGAACGCTCCCGTCAGCACGCGTTTAGCGTTGGTTTAGCGCGAGGTCAGCTCAGCGCTATGCCTGTGGCGCTCCGCTGCATGTGCGAATAGGCCATAAAAAAACTGAAAAAATGAAAGACATTTACAAATCTCTGTAATGCGAAACTAGAGCGCAGCTCTTGGGGAGGAGGAGGGGAGGGTATGCCCCTCCCCTCCTCCTTCTCCTACTCTCTCCTCCTCCTCTTCTTTCCTCCTCCTTCTTTCCTCCTCCTTTCCTCCTCCTTTCCTCCTCTCCTCCTACCGCTGAATTTGTTCCTGGGGACGTGACACGAAGTCGTGACGTTAATTTCCCCGCTAAATTTAGCGGGTAAATTTATCTGCTAAATTTAGCGGGCAAATGTTTCCGCTAAGTTTAGCGGGGACATTAGCCCACTAAATTTAGAGGGGAAACGCGCATTTACGCCGACGCCGCTCAACCTGGAAACAGTCGCCTAAGAGCTGCGCTCTAAAACAGACAATGAGAAATAAAATACCGGACAAGACGTCTCGCCCGTTCCAGCTCGTCTGCTTACTTTTGCTCCTTGAAAGAGAGATTGTTTTTTAAAACCATGCGTCGTCTTACCCTCCGGGAACTGTGCCGTTTGACGCACTTGAGCATTGTCCATTGGCCTCTTGCGGACATTCCTGAAAGAGGAGAACTGACTGTTACAACCAGGACCGACATACCCAAGACTAAATTTTATTTGGCAGATTTCATCTCCCATCAATAGCGCTGAAAAGGCTAGCAGAAGGGCACCTGCATTGCTACTCGCGTTCTTTTCTTTAATGTATCCCTCGTGATTTGAGCTTATATCAAGACCAGAATAAATCCAAGAATTAGGATTCTTTCTAGAGTCGGCACTAACAACGATCAGCCCAAGGGGTCAATGGCCGGAACTGTCAAACTGCTACACCGGGCGCTTCGTTGTAGCGGATACAACGAGATCGAGACTGATCGGGGCGTTTCCACCTTTCAATCACGGGAGCGCTTCGGCAAACAGTTTTCTTTCGAAAAAAATATATTTCTTGCTACATTGGTAATTGTACTAATGATCATTGCCAGTTCAATGTCTTAAAAACATATACTGACGGTAAACCAGTGAATAAAAAGATGATATCGCTGCTCTCAACTAGCAAGAGCAAGCACAGTCCTGTATGGCCGGCGAATGCCTGAGGCAAAGCGGCGCCGTGCTGAAAGCGCACTTCGGGAACGTTTTATATATGTCGACCTCCCCCTGTGTTATAAATATACAATACAATACAATACAAACTTTATTCTCACCACAGATACATGTGGTGAATGGGAGGCCGGAGAAAAAGCTGCAGAAATGCAGCTTGACGAGCTCCGGACCCTCCACTCAGCAGCTATGACGGAGCACAAAAACAAATAAAATGCGTTCAGAAATAAACAATGCAAATATAGTGCGCACATAAGGGATACATTCTTAAGTATTAAAATACAAATTGAGTATACTGCTGTTTGACATTTTCACTGCGTCTATATTTTGATCACAATATTCATTCAACAAAAAAGGTAAAGCATAACGTATTGTTTGCTTTCCATAATTTGTCCTGCATTTCGGAATTTTCCAAGGTTGGTGATGTCTAGACGGGTAATAAGTCTCTGTTTCTTTTAATTCAGATAGTTGAAGAATTGTACTGGAACGGCCGTATGTCGCATTTCTGTAAGCTATTGTTAAACGGTAGTTATAAATTTGCTGTATGTTAAGGATCTTATATAATTGAAACAATGATTCGGTGTGATGAATGTAAGAAACATCTGCTATTATTCGTATCACCTTTTTTGTAATAAATGTATCATATTTAAATTTGAATCAGACGTATTTCCCCAGACGAGATTGCAATAACACAAATGTGAATAAAATAATGAGTTATATAAAACTCTTTTTACGCTTTTCGGTAGAACATGTCTGTGTTTGTTCATAATTCCTACAGATTTACCCAGTTTAGAGCAGAGCTTTCTTACGTGGTTAGTCCAGAGCATATTATCACAAAAAAGAAACTCCGAGTGTTTAAAGTTGAGAGGATTGTATAATCTATCGCTCGAACCACGTGGGCGAAATATTATTGCTTTTGTTTGCGAGACATTAATAGTTAGACAATTTACTTCAGCCCATGTTTTTAATTTTATAAGAAACGCATTTGCTTTATTTACAAGACCCTCTTCGGATGAATCTGAAAAAAATACACTGGTGTCGTCTGCATAGATAATATATTTGCAACTTGAATCGAGTTTCACTATGTCATTTATATATAACAAAAAAAGAAGTGGCCCTAGGATACTTCCCTGGGGAACTCCTGATAATATATTTAAAGGTGTTGATCTCTGATTTTTAATTTGCACAAATTGGGAGCGATGCTGTAAATATGACTTACTTAGTGTGAGTGGAAGGTCGCGAATGCCATAAGAAAATAATTTATCTAGCAGGACTAAATAATTTATGCAATCAAATGCTTTGCAGAAATCTAAAAACAACCCAAGCGTCAAAAAAAGAACTAATAAGGCTGTTTCTGTTGATCTATGTTTTCGGAATCCAAATTGACAGTCAGTAATGAGCGAGTGCTTATCACAGAAATTAATAATGCGGGAGTGAATAATCTTTTCTAACCCTTTTGAGTATACTGGAAGAATGGATATAGGACGGTAATTTCCTAACTCATTTTTGTTTCCTGATTTGAATAAAGCTACAACTTTCGCGGTTTGGCAGACGCCAGGCAGACGCCAGGCAATCTTCATTCCGCTGTTTTGGCGTGACAGCAGCGCCACATGTTGACCTTTCGCCGGCCAGGCAATCGTTCGTTTGGACTAGCCATTTGCCTACAGTACGCTTGCTTGTCGAAATTAAGCTGTCTCATTAGAAGTGCCGAAGCTCACACCCACCGCCGCCAGAAACGAAAAGGCTGACGCCTTCGAGTGGCATGACCCCGAGAGCCCCGGTTAACATAACCTTACAATGCTCATCGTATTACCATGTTCATTAGGAGCGGTCAATGTCAGTTGATTATGGGAAAAAGGGCGCCAAGCTCCCCGTATGGTCGCCATTTTCGTTTCTGGAATGAGCAGTTGCTCTGTGACCTCTGTATTCTTGGTGACCCGATCCAAATTACCGGCGACACGTTGGTGTATAAAGACATTCTTTTAATACCGTGATTTAGTTATCCACTAACAGGCGAAACAAGCGCACATCTTCGCATCGCCACCACATGCGGCATCGCTGCTTGACGGCATCGAACAACATATTTTTGTCTTTAAATACGCAAGAACAGCAATACCATTTTAAGAGATCTGTGGAGATAAGCAGGAGCAATAAGATGGTTGTATGCACAGTTCCAAATATGCTTATAATGCCAGCACGCGGGACCGAGAAAGCAGCGCTCAGTCACGGACTTTTAGAAGATACGTGCTTATTCTTACTCAGTACGCAACTTTTTTCATTTCGTCCTACTTTCTTGTTCTCGAGAGTTCCTCTTCATTCTCACCCTGAACGCTCGACGCTTGAACCTTCTGGGCCGAAATTTCGAGATGCCGACTCACACTATACTACGTTCACCCGGTCAAAACCGGAAGTACTTAAGTTTTTGCACTCGTTACGTCGAGGGAGGCTTCATATAGACGAACGAATTTTTTTTTTTTTATCTATGGTGTCCTAATATTAATTAAAATTTTCATGGGCGTTTGTACGAAAATCCACCCTGAATTTCGCCAGTTTCAATGGCTGACATCCGTAGCTGCTGCGTGACGTGACACAACGCAAATGATAGTTAGATGATCGGGATAACAAGCGTTGGTCGATGGATGTCTTGTATTTTGTTTCGAATTATAGTCTCCTATGGGGTACCCTACTGAGAGAGAGAGAGAGAACATGTTTATTATATATGATAGGATTCCCGTCTATGAGTGGTGTGCTCTGAGACAAGGGGGTGGGGGTGGAGGGTTATAAGGAGGGGAAGTGAATGACTATGGTGCGCTATTAAATGAATTTATGAGCCCCAGATTCCCTGATGAATTCAACCAGGGAGTCAAGGATCGCCTTTCGGTGCTGCTCCTGGCCTCTGGGGTGAGTCCAGTCGCTAAGTCTCCTTGGTTGGTCCTGAGCGGGTAATTTTTCCCACGCCGTTTTTCTGTGGTCTTCCAGGCCTTTGCACTCCCACAGTAAGTGCTTGATACCTGCCACCTTATTTTCTCTGCAGGCCTTGCAGATAGGGTCTTCTTCCTTCAGTAGCCCAAAGGCTGCCAGTTTGGCCGGCGTTAGTGCAGTGCCGGTTCTGATTCTGCGAAGTCTGGTCGCTTCCCATCTTCGGTATCCATTTGGTAGTGGGTCTTCCTCTGTCGGTACGAGTCCCCTGAGGTAGGCTTTCCTAGCTTGTCTTGCTAGTTCAGCCTTTTCCACGGGGTCTTCCATTTCCTCTTTGTCCTCCCGAGTGGTTGAGCCTGTCGCGGAGCTGTTGCTGCTGGCTGCCTCCGCTGTGACTCGGTGAGCCCACTCGTTCCCGGGGATCTGCGCATGGCCCGGAATCCACTCTAATGTCAGCACGATGCCCTTCGCTCTTAGCTCTCTGGCAATTACTTTAATTATCTTGGCCGTTCTGCTTTTGGGTTTGCTGTCTCGACACGCCCGGAGTGCTTCTTGTGAATCAGCAAAAATTCTCGCTCTCCTTGTCCTTCCGTATTTTTCAGTATATCGATGGTCGCTTCAAGGATTGCCCTGAGTTCTGCTTCGCGCACGGAGGAGTTCTCAGGTAATCTCGTGGTGCTTTCTCTCCCTGTCTTGGGGTCGATCCAAGCCGTGGCCGCGGTTATTTCTGTCTTAGATGCGTCCGTGTATCTGATTTCTTCTTCGTGCGCGTGTTCGTCGCACCATTTAGCGTGTTGTGTTGCCGCCCGTGCTCTGCGTCCTTGGTTATGCGCCCTGGGCAGGGGTCGATGATCAACGATGTTTGTGTCTTGCCACGGTGGTGCTGGGTCTTCCAATGGAAGTCTTCCCTCTGCCTCGTAGCCCATGCTTTCAAGTAGCTTTCTGCCGTGGTTCGTTCTCTCAAGCCTTTGAAAGTGCGCTATGCTCTGCACCTCCGCCCGGTCTTGGATCTGGTTCATTCCTGCATTATTCTTTAGGTCTTCCAGGGATGTATAATTGGGAAGTCCTGTGACAAGTCTCATGGTGCGGTGATTTAGTCGTTCTAATCGCTTCCATTGCGTTTTGGTTAGGTTGAGCCAATTACAGCTATATAACGCCTTGGCCGTTAGTAGCGCGTTTGTCAAAATCCTGATAGTGTCTTCATCGGCTCCCCAGGACTTGGATGTCGTCTTTCGCACGAGCTTTAGAGTCTGCCCCCATGATTTTTCCAGAACTGGTAACCATTTCGTACTGCGGGCGGTTTCCTCGAACGTCACGCCGAGTATCTTTATTTGCTTTTCTCTCGTTATTTTCTGTCCTTAGGTGTGTATGTCCACCTGGTCCGCGACGCCTTTTCGATGATCTCTCGGCCTGGCCACTACCATGAATTGAGTATTTTCAGGCGATGCTTTCATGCCGACATTCTGGAGATACTCGAGGACTTCATCTATCCCTTGCTGCATGGTCTGCTCCTGGTTAGCCATTGCTCCTCCCTTTGTCCATAATGAGATGTCGTCGGCATATATAGTAAATCCAAGGCCCGTAACGCGTCTGAGTCTGGCTGGAAGACCAGCCATCACCATGTTAAAGAGGGTTGTTGATATTACAGCCCCTTGCGGGACCCCCTTGCTGTTGGACATCTCTTGTCCCCTTGTTTCTCTGATTTTCACTTGAAACTTTCTGTCTGTGAGGAAGCTACGTATAAACCGAAGTGTTTTACCCCTCATACCACAGTCTTTGGCACCTTGAATGACTACCCAGTGAGGAACCTCATCAAATGCCTTTTTAATATACAGTGCTACTATAAGCCTTGGGTCTATCGCATCTTTGTCGGCCATCACTTCCTCGTAAAAGAGTTTTAGACTGTCCTGGGTTCCCATTGCCTCCCTGAAACCAGTCTGCCTGGCATCAAGTCTGTCGTAAGTCTCCAGATACCACTGAATTCTACGCAGTACTATCTTCTCCATCGTTTTGCATATGTTTGATATCAGTGAGACCGGCCTGAAGTTTCAATCTTATCTTGCGGTTTTCCTGGCTTGGGTATAGGTGTGACCCAGGACAGCTTCCAGTGGCTGGGCAGCTCCCCTGTATCCCATATTCGGTTGTACTCTTCAAGTAAGATCTCTTTAGCTGCAGCCGCGAGGTTCTTGAGAGCCGTATAAGTGACGCCGTCTGGCCCAGGTGCACTGTTCGTTTTGATCGTGTGCACTGCCTCTAGGAGCTCACCCATGTTGATCGCTTCATCCATGCCAGGTTCTTTCGGCGGGCGCACCCTCCAACGTCTCCGGTTGTGCCTCATCGTTCTGTCATGCAGCTTTGCCTGAGGGAAGAATAGCTGAGTGGCTTGGGTGGCAAGCTCGTCTTCCGTTATGTTTAACCGAAGTGCAAGATTCTGCGCTGCGTTTCTTGTGCGTCTTTTCTTCGCTTCCGTGCCGCGGTACGTGCGCCAGGCCTTGCCGAGTCCGGTTCTTGAATTAAAGGACTCGCAGTGAGACCTCCACTTGTGTCGGCTGAGTTCTTTGCTGTACCTGGTTGCTTTTGCCGACGCTAGATTGAGCTTAACCTTGTGTCGTGTGGTTCTATTTCTTCTGAAACGTTGCAAGGCCTGCAGTCTGCTAGCCCACAAGTTTAAGAGGTGCATGTCTGGTGTTGGGTCTCCAGGCTTGACCATGACTGTCGTTCGAGCCTTTTACATCGCCTGCTGGATGCTTGCCTCAATGCTGTTTTTCCCGTCAAGGTTCTGTAGTAGTATCTCCCTGAAGTGGTCCCATCGGATGATCGGTCGTGCTTCTTTGGTCCTGCCGTCTTTATGCTGCTCTACGGTAACATCTATGGGGTAGTGATCGCTGCCGAGATTGTCCCTCCATGGAGTCCATCGGAGAGGCAGGGACTTTGAGGCCCACGTTAGGTCAGGAGTAGTGTCATGTTGGCGGGCTTGCTTGGCTAGCCTGGTCTTAACACCACTTTCTTTTCGTAGTGTGAGCCCAATCTCCTCCATGGCTTCGGCGATGTCCCTACCCTTCCTGGTGTTAATACGGTAACCCCAATCCCTATGCTGTGCATTAAAATCACCTCCGACGACCAGCTGATCTTTATCGGCCAGCTCTAACAGCTCGCGGATCCAACGTTTTGTTTCTCCTTCTTCTGGTTTCGCCTTAGGTCTAATGTAGATTGAGGCCACCACCAGTCGCTGCTTGCCATTTTTAAGTCGCACCGCAACCACCTCTCTTTCTTCTGAGCAGAGTTTTGATGTGTCCAGTTGTGCCTGAGGGATGTGTCTAAGTACACCCACAGCTGCCCAGCCCTTTTTCTCTATGGGGAACTTCTCCCTATAACTAGGACGCGTTCGTATTGTAGGTACGGTGTAGAAGTTATAGCACGGTAGCGTCATGTGGGGCGTTCTGGTCTCCTGTAGGAGTAAAACCTGAGGCGGGGATTCGCGTTCAAAGCGGAGCTTAAGTTCTGCCCATCGGGCCTGGAAAGAGCAGCAATTCCATTGAATGATCGGGGTCTTTTTCGTGGTAGTCCGTCCAATCGTTTGGGTTCTAGCGTCCAGGCAGTAGGTCTTTTTTCAGTTCAAATAAGCCTTTGCGGATTTCTTCTAGCACTTGGAATATGACGCCGAATCCTGTGTCTACCTTGGTTTCTATTCGTTTTAGTTCGGCTTTGGTAGCGCACCGTTCGTCCACCCGTGCCGTGTCTTTCTCTTTCGTTTCAGTCAGCTGCGACTACGGTTTTGGCTTGTTTTCATTGGCGATTATCTTGGCCCAGTCTGGAACCCAGTCTGTTGAAGGCCGTTCTTGTGAACCGCTCGGGTCACAACTGTTGACTTGGACCGTGGATGGTGTCGAATCAACTACTTTAATCGCATCCGCATAGCTAGTCCTCTGCGGTCGCAGTGGTTCTCTTGGCTGTGAAGATTTCTTCCCTGGAATCTTGCGCTTGGGGCAGTCCTTGCTCGTAGCGACATGGGGTCCGTTGCAATTTCGACACTGCGGTTGCCTTTTGCAGTCCTCCATATCCTCTTCGTGGATGTAGCCACAACATCCACATCGACGCTCGTGGCAGGGGCAGACGTCGGTCATATGACCTAGGCCATGGCAGTTATAGCACACGATCGGTCGTGGTCTGTAGGGTTTCACGTTGAAGATTTGTCTAAAGAAGACCACCTTTTTAGGCAGCCGGGTGCCCTCGAAGGTGATGACTACAGCATTACTATCTTTTCCCATAAGCCTTGCGTAGACGACTTTTGCCGTCCGGCACTCCAGATCGGCCAACAGGGTCTCGGGGGTCTCTTCACTGGCATCTCCGTTGAGATAAATTACACCTCTACTGTGATTATTTCCCATGGCTTTGTATGGTCGCAGGGCGTATGCTTTGTCTTTCTTGTTCAGTTCTGTGATTTTAAGGAGTTTCTCTGTCGTCTGTTCGTTGCGTGTGGTTATTGCGATCGTGTTCGTCTTGGGTTGGATTTATATCCAATATTCTTCCCCGCACGTAATTCCCGCTTTTTCCACAGCATTCTTAATCTCTGTTGATCCGAATGTTTTTACATCCTCGCGGCATATAAGCTTGAGTACCACCGTTTGTGTAGGTGCTTGGCCTTTTGTCTTTTCTTCGGTCTCATCTGACGCTTTCACATCTAGATTTTCTGTAGGCGTCGTAGCTCGTTTGCGTCGACGTTTGTTTCTGCTCACCTGCCAATTGACTAGCTGGGAAACATGGTCTAAAAAGCCGTTTCCTTCACTGGTAAGCGTAGCTTGCGACACTCCGAGAGAAGCGTTTTCTTTACCTTGTGGGTCGTTCAGTGCCGGAAAATCATTCGAAGGTGGATGGTAGACCATCTTTCAGTCGGGCGTTGACTGGGTTCCTGTCCCTTCGTTTGGGACGTCTTGTGGGATTGCGCTTCTTAGATTCAACGTCCCTTGCGCGTAGTGGACCACAAGTTCAGTTATCAGTCTTCCTACGTCTTCTTTTGAAATTCCCAGATGCCCGAGAAGTCCCGTGTCAAGTTGTATGTCAATAGTCGTGACATCGGACGTCGGTGACTGCGTTGCATTCGTCGGGGTCTGGGGCCCGCAGGTGCCAGATGTTAGGCTTACCGCTGACTCCATTTCCTCGATTTTCGAATTGGCCGATATGGACCCCGCCGAGTTCAGAATCGGTGGACCGAGGGTCCCTTGATTGCCCATGGCATTCTCCTCGATGATTGGGGTTGCGCTGGGGTGCTGACACCCCCCGAACGGAATGTAGAAACTGGTTTTGGTGGAGCGTTGAGAAAATCACGTCCGCCCGAAACAAAAACTTCTTCTTCCCTGTACCCTACTGAAATACGTTTCTTGTAATGCAGCTCCCAAGTGTGCGCAAAAAAAAAAAAAGACGCCGATTTTAACAGGATATTACTCGAAAACAGCCGTTAGCTTCGGGTCCCATTAGGGGTATTCACACCGTCCCGGCGCTCATTACGAGACGTGATGCGCGCCGGGACGGTCCTGGCGCGCGCGCATCACGAGACGAAAACGCGAGGCTTTAGCACATCGCAAAACCTGACATTTTCATTGCGATATGCGCGTGCCGTGGAGAAATCTCCGGGATTTCTCCCTCGTGTGAATACTCGTTATCGGTTCGTCGAAACTCGTTTTATTTATTTATTTATTTATTTGCCCACCTCCTCTGTAATGCCCGCCAGGGCATTACAGAGGGGGTGGGAAAATAATCACACACAAGAAAACAATACAAAAGCAAAAAGCAAGAGCAAAACAAAAAACAAAAAAAAATATAAAATCACGAGACATGTTTAAAAACATAATTAGTAATAGTCGTTTTAAACAAATCAAATGATGGTATTGATGTTAAAACTGACGGTAAGTGGTTCCACTCTGTTGAGTTACGTGGAATTACCTTTCGCGGAGAACTTTTCATGGACACACGCTTTATGGACACACGTTTTATGGACACATGTTTTGTCGACACGAACGTTTAATCGACAGTCGTTGCCCGAACTGCACGCTGTAGGGACATTTCTTCACGCGTGTATCACTAGGGTCCGCGTTAACCCCCCCCCCCCCCCCCCCCCCCTTCCCTGTTCACGCCGCTTCACGGCGACGGTATGTGGCACCTGACTGACCCGTACGCGCCACTTCGCGGCGACAGTCTCATGCAGCTTAATACTGAAAAAAGCTGATCTGAGCTGTCGATGAAACGATTTGTCGATGAAACAATCTGTCGATAAAACATCCTGTGTCGATGAAACTATCTGTGGATGATACGTCGTTCGATTAACTGATTGCCACCGGTTAGCTTCGAGCAACCGTATGCTGTTTCGCGCATACACAACTGCGACGGCCACCGATCGGACAAGGGGTGCTTGCAACGAGAAAGTTTCAGATTTATCCTCTGCATCTGGGTTCACGAAGTGGCACCTTGGTCCACATATCGGCGGATCCACTGGATCGGTGATGCGGCTGCGGGTCGTTCCTTCGGAGGTGATGTCCGCGGGTTGAATGCAAACGGCGAATCGTTCAAAATACATGTAACATTTCTAGATCGTCACTTGACTCGGACGAGCGTAGTGGATCGTAGCCACGCTACATTTTCACACGCGGGCCAGACAGAATAGGGCTGCATGCGTGCTGAATATAATTTTCGGCATCGTTTCAAGGTGACCTAGCTGTTGGTTTCGGTTTCGCTGCATAATCAAACCGATTGATCCGATTTGGGCGAGGAGTGGGTGGACGTGATTTAATATCGTTGGCGTAGCATAACACTTCAGCTTACGAGCCTTTTGTCCGCTTAGAGCATAGCACGTAGCTCTCTTCTGTGACATGGTTGCTGCATAAGCGGGATCTTGGTCTTGACGGGAACCCAGTGCTTTCTACGTACGGCGACGATCCATTTTGCTCGTCGCTGCACGTCTCGCGGATCGCAGGTGCTGTCCCGTGGTTGTGGCACACAACCACGCAACAAAAAGTTCACCCATCTACGAAACAAGTCCAGCACAGCAAAAATGAAGCACGCTGCGACATTCACTCACAGGCAAACGGGCGAACGACGAGACCGAAATGCTCGTTTGCGTTACGTGACGTCAGAGCTTCAATGTTGCCAACGAAAGCACCGTTTCTGCTAGGATGCGATCGGAGCAGTTTAAAATTCAGTTACTCATGCAGAGGGGCATATGCAATTCAAATATTGCACGGATGATGCATTTCGAGGCAATAACAATGATATTCAATTGTTTTCTGGAACACAAAATTTGACCGGACAATCCCTTTAAGGGGTACGGAAACAAAAATTGAAATATTCAAATTTCGTTCGGAAATGAGTCAAGCATGACGGATAATAACCGTAAATGATGATCGCACGTTTGTATTATGAACGACTGGCTATATTTTTCGTTCCAAACGGTGTTGTTATTGTTGAGTGCTGTTACACACGGGAAGAGGGGATGCCTGCACGTAATGTTAGCCTCCTTGGGCAGGGCAAGACTCGCACAGGCGGGGAAAGAGGGTGAGAAAAGAAGAGAAGAGGGGTTGGGGGGTGATTTGGTCACCTATCTCTGGATGAGTAGGGTCGAATCAGGAGGCTATTTTCTTGAGGGAGAGGGGACACTGCAGAACTGTCTTCTGGTATGGAGATCACAAATTAGTCGATGACAGTTGAGACGAGAAGGCGTGGCTGGTCTAGGTGGCGGGCCGGTGGGCTTGAGGCGTGTTGCAAGTCCAGTGGCTTGGAGGTACTCAAGAAGAGATCTATAAACAAGTTCTCTCTTTCGTCGACCTCCGGTTGGAAAAAGGATATTGTTATTTTGAGTCACAGTTGTGCTGGCACTTAGAATGGTGGTAAAAAAGGACCATCGAGCTTGGTCGTAGTGAGAACCATTTAGGAGGACGTGATCGAGGTCCTCTGGGACATTGCATTTGGCACAGTTTGGTGTACTAGACCTGGAGATTTTGTGAAGTGTCGTTGATGTGTAGGCGCAGTTTGCACGAAGGCGATGGAGTAGCGGGGAATCTGATCTGGTTAGTTTTGACTCGGGGAGCGATGGAGGAGGATTCCCGCTTGCAGCTTCTGTATGGGGGTGACGCATTCTGGTAATTAATTTGCACAGTCTACGCGCTTCGCAATAACGTGGGATGAAAAGACTGGCTTCTTCTTCCTTGTGTGCCTTTGAAGCAAGGGCATCGGCGCGTTCGTTGCCGGGGATACCCATATGTGACGGAATCCATTGAAAAGTCAATAGCCACCCTCGCGTTCAAAGTTTTCGGGCATGTCGGCCACACATTGGGCCAGAAAAGGAGCCTGGTCTAAAGCTTCCAAATTGGACAACGCACGTCGAAAGTCGGAGAGAATAACTGTCTTGCAAGGATTGAGGTTGTGAAGCGCATCTAATGCCGCTGCTAGTGCAGCCAGCTCCGCTGTCGTTGACGTGGTTGCGAAGTTGAGGCGGTGTGATGCTTCGATTCCGGCATCGGGAATGACGAATGCCGCTGTAGATGTTGCAGTTGTGGGATTCGTTGACCCGTCAGTAAACACTTGGAGCCAACCATTGTACGTGCTTGTCAGTTGGTCAGCTACAAGCGACCTTCCGACAGTAGCTGAGATAGAATTCTTCTTTGGGAAATAAGGAAGCGTTTCTTCCACAATGTACGGCGGTTGGGTTATGAAAGGTGCCGGAGGAAAGTAATGGCTATTGGGAGGTCCAATTTGTAAATTAAATTCTTGTACACATCGACCTATCTGCGAATCCGAACGCTCTTCAATGTTGGACAGCAGTGATGTCGCAGATCGTGCTCCATACATACGAGTGATATGATTCATTGCTCTCATTCTTATGTGCATAGCTACTGTGTTCCAAACGGTGCACTCGAGCAAGCGCTCAAAGAGAAGCGAACGGAGAGCGCGATGCGTCATGGGATATCTGGCGCAAACAAAAACAGAAGGAAAAGATGCCCCGCATTCGTGACGTAGCAAGGCTGGCGTGGTTATGAGCTTTGCCCTTGTTGGCGTTGTCATCGTTGTAGTGGTGTTAATAGCGTCAGCGCGTTACAATCGAGCCGTGCGAAGTACCCGTGGGGTGAGCGGGTGGCTGGACCAAGGAGCACGTAGCTTCCACAACACTGTCAGCTTAGGGCTGAACGGGGTGGGGAAAGCAACTTTTGTTCGAGTTTTGAGCGACGGGCTAATCTTGAAGAGCCTGCGCCGTAGCCAACGTTGGCCGTAGCCGAGCCTGGCCGAGCATGTGCAGTGAAACGCAAGCCCGCCGCGTCGCCCCCTCGTCGCGCTAGTCGCGACCGACGCAACGACGCAGCCCCCCAGCTCTATGGCTCTGTTAAAGGCCCTGTCACACTGAGGCAACAGTTGGACAACTCTATCCGGCAACACGGGAAAGTCGTGTTGCCGGCGACCCTGTCACATCGCGGCAACAACAACAGTCGGGCAACATGTTGCTGCCGCCCGGAAACCGTATTGGCCGATTTGTTGTCCGACAACCCTGTCACACCGGGCTGACGGCGAGGACAACACGGGGAACACTCCGCCATCTTGATTGTTTACCGTGCTAGTGCGTTCGAAGGGCCAGGAATTACCATGGTACGACATCAACCAGTGACTGTGATTAGAAAACTTGACACGGGAAGTATTTTCCGCTCTTTATTTTATCAAAATGTTCTTCATTCGCTGACAAAGCAGATAGCCCTAACCGAGGAAAGTGACATCGCTGATACATTTTCGGGATTTACGCCACCGTATGAAGTGTTTCTGTCGGGTTCTTTCATGCAATTTCTATGTCTACTGTAAAATTGAGTTAGCATCGGCAGTACCCCAAAGCGTCTTTTGTAGCGTGGTGTTGAGCTGAACGGACAGTGCTTCAAAACTGCGACACCGACACGATCGGCCTTGATAACAATCGGTGGAATAAATATTTTTCAACGCTGTCTACTTGCCTACCGAATGCTATGTGATCGCTTCATTCCCCCAAAACGTCCTGGGTATTTTGAAAACAAATCAGGTGTCTGGTAGCGGCTGTTTCCAAGTTCCAAGCATCAACAATCATGATCAGAATGGTCGTTTTAATTCTTCGATTTTTTAATCTTTGGTTTTCTGGGTGATCTTTATTATACTTCATCAGCGGGTGAGTAGGCATGCCATTTTAGTTTACTATCAGTAATGTGAGCTGGCCTCTCGGCAGTTCTAATTTCAAAACCTGTCTGAACGTTCACGACCGTAGCTGTGACCATTTCGAGAATCGCTTTCCGTAACTACGCAGCAAAAACATAATCGAGAATATTTTAGCTGCACGCCAGCCCTGATTATTGTTAAATAACGTTTTCCAAGCCTTTATTTGAATAAGACGTTATTGATAGGGGATTAGCTCTACCATCGAAGCTATCTATGTTGTCGTGTTGCCGGCCCGAAATTCGCTCAGCCAGCGATCAGGGCAACACACGTTGTCCAACACAAGTTGCTGCTGTTTTTGTTGCCGAAAGCTGTCATACCGAGGCAACATTTTAGTTGTCGTCCATGTTGTCGTGCTGTTGCCCCGATGTGACAGGTTTGTCGGACAACATGGGGAGCGAGCAACAAGTTGCCCGACTGTTGGACAACGTGTTGTGTTGATGTTGCCGTCGTGTTGCCTCAGTGTGACAGGGCCTTAACAGTTCGTCGCGCTCTTTGCTCGTAAAGAGGAAAAAGTGGTGCATCCAAGTCAACACATGCCCTTTGGGCTCCGCAAAATATCGCTGCAAACCCTAGATTTTCGCACCGATTTCACAAAACGTCAACACATGGATCCAGGAACCCTCCTGCCACCCGGCGAGTGTGACGATTTGACCGACATCGTTATATTTTTCGTCACATCAGCCAACTCCATACTAGGCCTGCTACGCCTAAGGCCGTTCGGAGGCCGAGTTTGCGCCGCGAGGCCTCCCAGGCCGGCCTCTCTTGTGAACCCAGTAGGATGCAATCATCTCCCCAAGCCATGGACCGGCCAGCGGTGCAAGCCACCCGCGCTACACGAACTACGTGACCGTTATCGTGAAGTTCACCTGACGACCTCAACCTAGCCGTCCTACTCCACCACGAAATCGACGATCGAATCATCGAAGCCGCATCCCTAACTTCCAACGAACATTCAGACACATATATCGAGGTACGAGACGTTCAAAATCTTGTCGCTACTGACACATATCGCCCTACCGTACAGAAAAAATTACTACAACTAGAACAAGTGAGCCTGGCCGACGGCGCACACCCGGTCCGAACCTATCTCGCGGTCAGTGCTGCCAATGCGCGGGGTGTGATCCACGGGATTCAACCACACATATCTGAAGAAGAAATTCGACAAACACTGCAAGTACAAGGCCCTAAAATCATCCACACCAGACGGATTGGCACGTCCAACTCATAACAGTCGAGGGCACCCGACTTCCACGCTACGCGCTCTACAACCGCGTCGTGATGCAACTTTATCTCTATCGCCCGCGCAGCCTCCAATGCCCCCGCTGCTACACGATCGGCCACCTAGCCGATGTGTGCCGCCAGAAGACAATATCGATAACGTGTCCCACATGTAGCAAGGTGTTGAACTGGGCGAGATGTTAAAAGTTTGACATGCATGGTGTAACAGCTTCAAAAAACGAGAACGATGAAAGGAACAGACACGACAGGACAACAGCCTTCCTTTCCAAATAAAACATTTCAGTTGCGAGTACAGCTGTTGTCCTGTCGTGTCTGTTCCTCTCATCGTCCTTGTTTTTTGAAGCTGTTACACCCACCATCTCACATGTAGCACTACCTTACGCATCGAGACAGGCATAGCAACACCACACACGTGCGAACCCTATTGTCTGAACTGTCAGGGCAAGCAGCCGCCCGGAACAACGACATGCCCAGCCCGTGCCCTGGCCGACGAACAGACGCAAACAGGCCCCACAAGGACCCACCACCCTTTCACAGCACAGTGCACTGGCCTACCCTGCCCACGTCGAACCGGTTTCTGGCACTCGATAACTCCAGCCGCAGCCGCAGCCCGGGGCATCAACCTGAAACAGCACAGACCGCCAACAAAAAGCCAGCGATCCAAGCGGTCGCTTCAGCGCCAAGCAGAGGACTGAATCATAATCCTTGCCGACGCCACAAGGCCACGATCGACAGTAACAAAACCAAAAAAAATATCGAAAGAAAATTCGCTTAAGGGACCGGAGCAGCGACCAAGGGAAAGTAGCAGTGTCTCCCATCCAGCTCCGTATGCTAATCACCCACGCACTCCCGCACAACATATCCCCATCCCCACGTACAGCCAGGCGTTGGAAGAGGTGCGCGTCGTCCCAATCACGGACAATATTGACAAGGCTATGTAGGCAGGCCTTCAGCCACACACAACCAGGCAAGAAACCCCGCCCCTTACGCTCCCCACACTCCCCAGTACCACTCCGAACACTGAACTAATCCTCGCCGAATTGCAACAAATCAGAGCCACCATGATTCACATGCAAAACAATATAAGTCAGCAACAGGAAACCATGGAGAAACGCAATGCACTTATGCAAAGTCTCGCGGAACAAGTCACCCATCTCACTCAACGAATCGCACAGTCCGATTTAATCCTAGCGAACGTCCAGGCAACTCTCGCTAGGAACGAAATGGTTCTACGAAAACGCTTACACACGACATCCCCCGACACTCCGGTTAGTCCAACCAAGATCGTCGTTTCCGAGGCAGCGGCCACCCCCAATCTCACACGATGGCTAAGGAACCTACACCAAGTGCAACACTGCCCCTAAAATCTTCATCCCACACAAAACAAAGCCCTATCTGGCAATGGAACTGTCGCGGCCTAAAACGCAAAAAAGGACTCCTTCGACACCACATTCAAAATGCCGCAGTCAAACCGGACGTCATACTCCTAAAAGAAACAAACAGGTCGATAACTCTCCCAGGCTAAAAGCTCTTCACGCCACCCAGCATTACACGACGAGACAAAACCTTACCCACCGGTACCACTATACCCACACTCGTGGCCACGTACGTCGCCAATCATGTAGTTGCCGTGCAGATCGACACGTCCCACATTAACAGGACAACACAGGAATATGTCACTGTTCAGTGCCGCCTGGGTTCAAACTCCAAGAACACAATAATTAAGCACACTTATTGGCTGCCTAATCACCACAACGTATCTTTCAGTTGGCTGTCGAAGCACGTCGCCGCATACAGGGGGCACCCCCTGCTCGTGGCCGGTGACTTCAACAGCCACAACACCACACGGGACTACACACGCACAACACGCAACGGGCGACAACTCAAGGCCTTCATGTCTGATAGCCGGTTTTCTCTTCAAAACGACACCGCATTACCTACAAGGGTGGGAAACAGTGTCGAGCACGACACCAATCCAGACCTAACTTGGTACAGAGGTAACCCAGCAGCGTCGTGGGAAAACTCCTTGGAGACGTTGGGCAGTGACCACTGCATACTAGTGACCACCTTAACATTTGCCAGGGCCCGCAGCACGCCGAACCGGGGGCCCCGCACCAAGATCACAAAACGGACCCGAGTTCGAGAAGAACTAGAATCCACCCCCTCGGCCCCTGCCACACTCTCCGCCTGGACAAAAGCAGTACGCAACGCGTACAACAAGCACACATAAACGATAGCCCGCGACATGGACCATCCATACGTGGACTCCCACTTCGTCAACCTCTGGGACACACGTCACAGGATAGTTCAGAAATGGCTGAAAAACAAGACCAATCGACGTCTCACAAGACTCATTCAAACCATAACCGAGAAAGCGCAGGACTATGCTTACTCACTTGCCACAGAGAACTGGCTACATATATGCGACCAACTGAACGGTCAGCTCCACACGCCGCGAGTATGGCAAATCCTGCGTACGCTACTAGGCCAATCTAAACCGAGATACACTATGACGAAATTACAAATGCGCACCAACAAGACACAGAACGATCTCGCCAACGACATTCAGCAACTATTCTACTCACAAAAAACCCAACCCCCTCCCACTTCCCTCTTACCCCCTCCCTCCCCCCTTCCCCCGAAACACTCGAGGACCAATTCAGAGGGATCACCTCTCCCTTTACCATGAGCGAACTCGAATCGGCTCTCCATAACTAAAAGGAATCACCACCCCCGGCATGGACAAGATCACTTACGCTATGCTCCGAAACCTTCCGGAGACTTACTTGGACTCACTCCTTCAGCATATTAACGAGGCATGGGACGCGGGCATTCTTCCGCAGGAATGGAAGGAGGCGCTTGTGATCTCCATACCCAAACCAGATAAAACACCTGATAACATTACTAACCTCCGACCTATCTCCCTCACATCGTGCACAGGTAAGCTGATGGACAAGATGGCCCTACACCGACTAGAATGGCACCTGGACAACACCAACGCACTACGTTACACTATGACTGGCTTCCGCAAGCACGTGTGCACACAGGACACCATGATGCGCATACACGAAGATATCTACAAATACCCCAGCATATCGCAACTACGCACGATTGCAGGGATAGACTTACACAAAGCATTTGATAATGTCACACACCACGCAGTGGCGTCACGAGGGTCAACGGCACCCGGGGCGGTAGCCCGCCGCGACACCCCCCCCCCCCCCCCCCCGCGTGACCCCTTGCGACTCCCTCCTCCCCCCCACCTTGTGACGCCACTGACACCACGCCATTCTGCATAACCTCATTGACACAAGGCCTAGGTCAAAAATGTACAATTACATGGCAGCCTCCCTGACGAACCGCACAAAACAAATACAAGTCGATGACTATACTTTCCCAAAATACATATTCATCGTGGGTGTGCCTCAAGGAGCCATCCTCTCTCCCATTCTGTTTAATTTGGCCCTAAAAGACCTCCCGCAGGCTCTCGCAACCATCCCCGACCTACACCACAATATATACGTGGACGACATAACCATCTGGAGCAATACAGGCTCACCGGCGGCACAGGAACAGACCATGCACGCAGGCCTCAATACCATACATCAATACAGACTATAGGCCTCACCTGCTCACCCGACAAGTCCAAATATGTCCTTGTTACCAATGGCACAGGCAAGAAAGCCGAAACATATAGCTACCTTATGCACCTCCACATCGATGACAAACCCCTTCCACGAAATCAAACTGTTAAAGTTCTCGGCCTCCATCTCCAACAAAATGGGAAAGCCGATGTGTAGATAGAACACATCATACGCCAAATTAACCAGATACACAACATGCTCAGGCGCGTTACGAGACGCCGTCGAGGCCTCAAGGAGCATGAGCTCCGCAAGACCATCAGGCGCTTGTTTACACACGAGTCGTGTATCACCTCCCATATATTACACTAACTCGGACCCAAACGAAGACGCTAGAGACCGCACTCCAGAAATACACGCGACTGGCCCTAGGAGTCCCTCGATTTGCGCCTGTACCTCTAATCACAGACATTGGTCTCTTTAACTCACTAGATGATCACATCATTATACACGAACATGCACAACACCAGCGATTAATAACATCACAACAGGGCCGACAGATCCTCGCCCGTGAACAATACGACACATCCAGACTTCCGCCCCTCCCAACCCAACCCACGCTGGGACTTGCTCCCACGGATAACCGTTTTCCCCATTCCACAGAACAGGTATCCTGACAACCACCAACCCCGCCGCGAAGCTCATGCCCGCCGGGTACTCTCACGCACCCCTTCAGACAGATATGTACAGAGCGCGAAACTGTTAGCGCGAAGCAGCGATCGCCGGTTTTTCTAGTTTTTCTCTTTGAAACCAGGGGATGTCATCCAAGTTATTATTGCTACGGAAAGAGCTAATTTAGTTCTATAATGTAAGCGATAAAAGGTCGTCCTCGCTAATACTATTTAGAAGTAAAATGCGAAAATGCGCCGATGCCTTGTTCACGCTAACAGTGTCGCGATGAGTACTACACGCACGCGAGCCACACACCTACCAGGAGCAGAACGGCAGTCATCGGACCCCGATCAACTTCGTCCCGTGAATACGAACGAGTCCCCTCCCCGACGCCCGCAGAAATACTCGCCATCGCCAAAGTCATCACAGAAATACCCACTCAACCGATGCAATTCTTATCCGCACAGACAACCAGGGAGCGTGCCACTGCGTTCGAGACAATAACCTACCTTCCCACATACATTCCATACTACTACGACACCTTCACGCACACCCGCACCTACAGATCAATATAGAATGGGTACCGGGTCATCAGGGCCTTGGAGGAAATCTACGAGCGCACACGCACTCCCGAGCAAATTTTAATCCTGGAGCTCTCACCCTCTGGAGCGAACCCTATGACGCCAAAGAACACAGCAAACAAATGCACAAAGAAAGTACTGCCTTGATGCTCGAACTCAGACAACACGCCACCACTTTACACACTCCCTCATTCATACTTAGCCGGTCTGACTCTACCCTCATTAGACGTGCACAAACATAGACCCTCATGGCACCACACTACACTCACTTCATCCAAGGACGCCCTGGCCGACCAGTCTGCCCCAATTGTACCGGCTATTCATCCAACATGCACTACTTATGGGACTGCCCCAACGCCCACACATCGCGTAACCTACTTCTTTTACCCCTCCTTTCCCACCACCACCCTCAGACCTGGACAGAGTGGGACAACCCCCCCAAGACACTCGAGGCTACACTATGGCCCCTCCTCGTCCGACATGTCAAAATCATGCTTGGTGATGAATGGTAAAACAAACGGGAGCTCCGGACTCGGAGCGAAAATAAAAGTTTTCTCTCTCTCTCTTTCTCTCGCTCTCTTTGCTCGTGGGCTCCCAACGAAACCAACACACTTTCAATCGCTTTGAAAGGTACGTATACACGACTTTATTAATTGCAGCGTTGAGTGGTTTGGTATACACAGATCAAAGTAAAGATCGAAGGACAGAAAGCAAACATGGAGTTTTGAAATCGCAGCTTATTTGACCGCACGTGTCCCTATTGTTGAAAGTCTCTCCCTGTGCCCTGTTGCAGGCGTAATTTCGATTGCGTGTACTCCAACGTAACGTCAGTCAGTGTCCACACTCGGCTAGCTTCGCTATCTTGTTACGTCATGTGCGAAATGAGGCTGACGTAGAACCCAGGCCGCAGCGTTTCTGTCGGATATTCAGCCTCCAGCCCCCTGGATTACGGCGTGCTTGCCGCCGCAACCGTTTGACGCATCGAATGCGCGGGCTCGTTCGGAGAGGCGTTGTTTGAAGCTCACAAGTCGCCGAAGTGTTACCGGAGCTTCTCTTTACGGAAGTCGCGATCCACGCTCGGCTCTGCGCTCGTACTTTTTTCCTCCCAGGTAGACCATGAGTGCCGACCACCGATCTCTGGTGCCAACTGGCGCCGAACGAAATTGAGTAACGCTAGTATGGTGCCTGGAACGCGTCTCCGACTGGTGTGTTTACCGCGCCCAAAAAAGTGGTCCCTTGATTTCCGCCTGATGACGTCATAGAAGTGTCATGCTGTCGCCGGTCGCGATCCTGGGGGCGTCTCAACAGTTGTGGTATATATGGCAGACGCCTGTTCTGCTGCAGGTCGCTCGCCACTGTGACAGTCCACGGAAGCTACAGCAGCCGACGTTGGGACGCCTGGGACGCCGTGACGACAGCGACACTCGCGTTCGCTCGTGCTTTTCGTCAGCATTTCTATGACCAACCGCCAGGATCGCGACAGTCAACAGCATGACACTCCGGCTTATGTGACGTCATTTGTTGCCACTTCGGGACCACTTTTTATGTATGGGCGGGATAGGACGCTAAACACACCAGTCGGAGACGCGATCCAGGCACCATAACGCTAGTGAGTGAGTCGTTTTTGTTGCCACCAGTACGGA
The DNA here is from genome assembly GCA_013358835.2 of Ixodes persulcatus. Taxonomy (NCBI): domain Eukaryota; kingdom Metazoa; phylum Arthropoda; class Arachnida; order Ixodida; family Ixodidae; genus Ixodes; species Ixodes persulcatus. The sequence goes on along the minus strand of JABSTQ010010876.1, from coordinate 360,510 downwards.
AGGGCACCGGCGCCAAGGTCAACCACCGAGGAAGGGTTCACAGATTTTCGTGACGCCACCCAACTGCCCTCGGCACTCGTTCTTTTATCTTCCCGTCGGCCATGTTTCACCTCAGTCAACGCAAAATGAATCGCGGCTGTACGTCGGTTGACTCCCGATTAGTGGGCCTAGATAGTAGATTATCCCACTACTATGGAGCCTCTTTGGTGTGATCTTATTCAGATGATCGTTACATCTTGCTTTTTCATCAAGGCTGCACACTTTCAGACGACCTTCTACACATTGCACTCCTTGTCAACATAGTGGGATATTGCTACCAACAAAGGTACCGATAGAGTAACCAAAGGGTTATCTCAACAGCGGCGGCAATCTCAAAGGAGACGTCAAACCTAGTAGCGCGGTCCCCACATCTTCGCGGCAGTATAGACGACGTTTAGGGCTACATTACCGCGGGTCGGTTCGATAAATTACCTCCGCCGGTGCCAATAATCGACTATCTTGTCTCACTCTCTCGAATATAGCGGAAGAGAAGACACACGTACTAGAGTAAGGACAGAGTTCAAGAGCATTTATTAAAACACTCTTTTAAAAGAACTACTATGTCCCCATCCAAAAAGCCCCCCACGCCGCAAGGTAAGAAAAGGTCCTTACCTGCCAGACGCGGGGTTCCGGAGAGCCAAGATCGGGGAAGCATCGGACAAGTCGCCGATAGACGTCCTATCTCTTTCGCGGTCACCGGAAGAGTCCCTTTCCCGAAAGCGGGAAAACAAGAGGCGAAACTTCCTCGCTTGTCAGCAGTGATCCGCATCCGAGCGGGGGAACGGAAGGAGGTCCCCCGAGAGGGAGTGAGGGGAAGGCCCCCCAAGACAGGGGACCCTCCGCTTCACGAACAGGTCGGAGCTCTCGGCGAAGGAGGCCGAGCGTTCCACCCCGCGGCCGTTATCGCAGCCATCGGGGAATGGAGATCACAGGAATCCTCACAACATGTCGCTGGTGCTTGAGACAAACAAATTGTAAGTCACTGTTTGTTCACTCCTGGGTGCACATATTTCATGTTCAACATCAGGTATCCAAAGCAGGCACCATGCACCCTGGAGTTTGTTCAGAGGTACATCAACATACTATAGAGTGTCGTTTTGTGTGTTGTAGTCTCATACAAAACCAAATTGCGCTCTGTTTGTAATATGCCCTATAACTGTTCACTAATATTAAAGTTGCAATGAAACATTGGCCATGAGAGGAGACTCAGCCAACGTGGCCGAAACATCCCTTGCATAATTTTTTCCATGGGTCATTTTGGATGTTGACAAATTTTCTCATGAATAATGAGTGTTATACACATGTGTTTCTTCTACGTTTCGTACAGGTACTTCCGTTAGATAAACCCCAGCAAAAGCAGCAAGACAGTTTCCTGGGGTCATACCAAGGTTAACGGCATTCCTGCTTGAGTCCCGTGCCTTGTCAACAAACTTCACTGAACCTAATGGTACATTCCCTTTCCTTAATTTTTCCCTCTGAATTTTTTTTTTTTTTTTGTAAGAAAGGTATTACAATGTTGAAACACGGCGCCGCGCATGTCAGCGCCCTCCGTCCACCGGTCAGGTAACTACTGAGATGAAAAGGTCTATACGCGAGACACAACCTCTACTTCCCCGATACTTCCCACCTTATCGCTACAATCAGCGTGAGACTCCCTCTCTCTCTCGCCCTCTATTAGGAAGGGTCACTTTTTGAAGGGCGTTTTGAGGACCAGAATCCGAAGTTCACCTTAAATAATATGATTTAAAGTTAATTTCATGTTCCCACTATCTCGACGAGGACACGATAAGATTTCCTATGGCGTATTTCTCGTGAAGCAATTTACCGTGCAGTTGCAGCTAATGAAATGAGATATGAAACAATTCAGTCGTGTTATTAAGAGTGGGTGCAGGAAAAGAAAAAAAAACTGAGGGAGCGGTACAGCTTCCAACAGACGTATACCCCTTTGTCAATGCACTAATTTCAAACGCTTTTCTGTCTACACCAAGATATTAAAATAAAATAAAATTTTATCTCACATTTCTGGGACCTTAACACACATCGGGGAGCGGCAATAGCTGCGCCATAATAAGAAAGTGGCTCGAGATGTATAAAAAGGAACAAAAAAAAGGTAAAAGCCTTACGTCCAGCTCGCCTGCACTGCACAGTTGCATTAATTGCATTAGCATCATAAACTTAAAATTCATCTTTTTTGGTGTTAGATTGGTGGCAGCTTATAAAATCCCTTTGTTCTACTGACGTATATAACTCCTGGTTAGCTCAGTGTGTAGCGCGCTACACTGGAAATGGAGAGGTCCATGGTTCGATACCAGGCCCAGGCGGATTTTTCGGTCGCGCACCAGTCACTTAGCTGTGTTAGGAGATTTGTGTTTGTCCTTCGTCATCTTGTTCCCCTTCTCCAGGGATTATTATCGTCGTTACGTAAGACTTTGCCTACACTTTACAACTCCGATATCAAGATGAAGTTAACTACGGCTACAAAATCTGCTCGAACGGTGTTTATTTATTTATTTATTTGAAAATACTGTCAGCCCTCTCTTGAGGGCCATTACAGGGAGAATTTCGATTACAATAAAAAACACACAAAAATCGCCAAGCCTACAGGGGAAAAAAGCCAGCAGTCACAACTCTTTGAAAGGAAAAAGGCATTCCACCTAGTATAGAAAATAAAAGAGACACATTGCAGTATACACTCTTAAAATGGCCTGTTTGTGCTCCTATTGGTTTAACAGCTGTGCGATGGAGTGCTCGAAGGAAGACACCGTCTCGATATTAACAATCTCGCTGGGCAATAGATTCCAGGCTTCAATTGTTCTAACAAAAAATGACTGTTTAAACGCATCTATTCTACTTTTGTATGTCTGACATGTTTTTGTATGATTTAGTCTACATGATCGCTTTGTGCTTGAAGGGAGAACATATTTGCTTGAGCTTAGATTCAGTTTGTCGTTAATTATTAGGAAAAGCAATTTTAAGCGTGCAATTTCTCGCCTCATGTGCAAGGGTTCTAGATTGCTATCTCTGAGCATTTGTGTTGGGGATGCCGTCTGTCGATAGTTAGAGTGAATAAAACGCGCCGCTTGTCGTTGTACCTTTTCCAGGCGGTCAATGTCTTTTTTTGTGTAGGGGTCCCACACGACACTACCATATTCCAAGATGGGCCTAACGTATGTTTTATAAGCTATTGTTTTTATCTCCTTTGTTGCGTGTTTTAATTTATGTCTAAGGAAACAAAGCTTTTTATGTGCCGATGAACAGATAATGTCAATGTGTTTGGTCCAAGTTAAGTCCTTCGTGAAAGTAACGCCGAGGTACTTAAAGCTTTCTACACTGCTTAGTTCTGTATTTCCAATGCAGTATTGAAATGGAAGTGTGCTCCGTTTTTTAGTTATGTGACAATATACAGACTTAGTGAAGTTTATTTTCATGTCCCAATTGTCGCACCATTCTTTTATATGATCCAGATAGTCATTTAGTGCTGTTTGTTGATCCGGGGATTTAATTGCTGAATAAATAATGCAATCATCTGCAAAGAGCCTGATATGAATATTTGGTGGTGTTCCGAGTGCTATGTCGTTTATATACAACAAAAACAGTAAGGGTCCCAAAACAGAACCTTGGGGCACACCTGAATAAACTGGAAGGGAATCTGAGACATGGCCGTTAATTTCAACACTTTGGCTTCGATTATTTAAGTAAGAATTTATCCAATTGACAATCGTTGGCTCTATTCCGAAAGTTTTGAGTTTTGACAAAAGCTTCCTGTGGGGCACCCGATCAAAAGCTTTCGAAAAGTCTATACAAATCACATCAAGTTGTTGTTTATCATTTAATGCGGATGCCATGTCATGAGTTGCTTCAACCAGCTGTGTTATTGTTGACAGTCCAGAACGGAACCCATGTTGTTTGGAATAAAGCAGCTTATTGGTATCGAGGTAATGTAGTATGTGTTTGGCTATTATATGTTCCATGACTTTGCATGCTACAGATGTTAAGGAAATCGGCCTGTAATTATCTATGGTCAGCTTGTCTCCTGCTTTAAAGATTGGGACAACTCGTGCACAACGCCAATCCAAAGGAAGCTGTGATGACTGCAATGAAGTTACAAATAAGCAATGCAGGTAAAACGACATCCATTCGGCGTATCTCTTCAGAAACATATTAGGTATCTTATCGGGACCAGACGCTTTTTTTGTGTCGAGGTCTAACAACTTCGATAGGATTCCTTCTTTTGTTATTATCAATTCGGGCATGGTGGGTACGGTATCACACCCTTGATCAATTCCTGTCCTTGCATGTATATCACTCCCATTGCGCACGTTTTGATCCGTCATTCTTTGCTCAGTGTTTTCATGATTTTCTTGCTGTGTCTCGCGTGTGAATACCGACTGAAAGAACAGATTGAAGCTATCTGCAAGTACGCTGGTGTCTGTTATTACCTTTCCGTCCAAAGTAATTTGTTCTATGTTTCCTTTCTTTGGATTTAGGTGTCGCCAAAATTTTTGGGGGTTATTTTTTAGAAAGTTGTGGAGCGTTACCGAATAGTAATTTTGTTTAGAAGCTTTCACCATTTCTTTAAGTTGTTGACTTAGTTGTCTCATATTAACACTCGAGCTGTTCTTTTTTCTGCACCTTTTCAATCTGCGTTTAATGTGTATTATATTTCTGGTGATCCACGGATTATTCCTTTTCGTTTTCTTTATTCTGTTAGGAATGTATTTATTAATGCAATAAAAAACTGTCTCCTTGAAGCAATTCCATGCACTCTGAACATCACCACTGTGACACAACAATTCAAACGAGTTAAACGAAATTTCTAAATGATCAATAATGCTTGTGTCATCATCACTTTCAAAGTCTTTGTACGTGAGCCTACACGGTACAGAAGTCACAACTGTTTTTCCACAATTTATAGACAATAAAACCATCTTATGGTCAGAAATTCCGTCAACCACAGATACCTCATATTCACTAATGTTATCACTTACAAAAATTAGATCCAGCACTGATTGAGCTGTATCGGTTACTCTAGTGAAATCCTTAACTACTTGGGTAATACTGTGGCTGAAGGCAATCTCTAGCATTTTTTCGGCGTTCACTTTGTCCACGCTTCCAGAATGCAAAAGTTCCCAGTTAACATGAGGCAAATTAAAATCACCTGCCAAGATTACCCTCGTATTATCATTAACATATTTATGTAGAGCAACAGTCCAAATCTTCAAGAAACTTAACAGGGCTGTTCGGGGCACGGTAGGCTGCGACTACAAGAAAAGATAAATTATCATTGGGCCTACTATTGCGACCAAGGAGTTATAGGCAGGACCAGTTGGGGCCAGGCCAGGACAGGAACCGAAAGGCGGCTCCAGGCAGGAACATAAGATGATGGAAGGGTCTCTCACGATAAACTCTGTTAAATACATACAGAAGTATTTACATTGTCAGAAAGCACACCCTCGCAGCCGCTTGCTGCTCCTTTTAAAAGGTCACTTGCCCCCCCCCCCCCCCCTCCTCTAGTCGGGAGTCCCTGCAGTACTGATCGCAGCCAATGGTAGCGAAGCGTTTGTTCTCGGAGTCCTAGCCCCGCTGAAGTTTCCTTCACCCGCACACACGCCCATCTCGCACCCGTAGACGTCCCTGAACGGTGGCCCCTGGTCACTCTTGGGCACCCACCTTCGTCGTTGAGTCTGGACTGGAGAGATAAAGGCTTTCGAAGACGAGCGATTTTTTTTAGTTACCCTAACTTTATTTTAGGAATCACCGGCCTTTACCCTTTCCGGTATGCTAGTTATCATTCCGAAATTCCAAATAGTTACTATGAAATCGGAGAGTTAAATTGGTGTCAAAATCAACATTCAAATATACCCGCGCTTTTCAGTGGCGTGACGTCAGGGGAAAGCAGGCTGCAGGTCGGGTGGGCCGTCTAAAAATGGACTATGCCGAGCATATATTTCGCGCTGCAGCGCGGGTACTGGAGCCAGCTTTCATGGCATTCATTTGGCACCATGAAACTGCTTGAAATCAGTTGGGAGCAAAGTATACAGTTGAAAGAAAGAACCCCTGTCTTCTCCTGACGTCACTTTTTTATTGTTGCAAGTTGAGTCTTTCCCTCTGAAACACACGGTGAGGAACAAAATTGTAAATTCAATAACTTCGAAAAAAAATCTTGGCCCAATGTTTGGGTTACTATTTCAGAGATTTTTGTTGGTGCGTTTAGCAAATTTCAGGCAAAACAGGGACTATTAAGAGAATGCCGGGGTACCTCTGAACCTCTTGTCCAGGTGTGCGCCGCCGCAAACACGGCGCCGGGCGATGTTGCCAGCCATTAGCGGCTCTGACGGCCGGTCGCCGACTGTCAAAAGTATGACCCCCCCCCCCCCTCCCCTCTCCCGACCCGGGGGGTGAGGCGAAGAAACGAGGCCTCCGCAGGGGCCTTATCACAAGACTACTGTTAAGAATGGAACCTTCGGCGACCTTCTTCCGAGTTTCAACGCTGCGGAAACGAGTCACGATCTGTCCGGGACCGTCGCCCGCCTTTTCGGGGACTGCCCGAAACGAGTCTCAACGCGTCCGTGACGTCAACGGGACGTGTGTGTGTGCGTGTGGGTTCGTGCGCTCCGGAAAGGGAGAGAGGCATGACCTAACTGCGGAGAACTTTGGCTACATCGCACTTGAAAGGGAGAGAGGCAGGGCCTAACTGCGGAGAACCATGGCTACGACGCACTTCTGGCTACGACGCGGCGGTCTTTGCTGCAACGCACTTGGCGGCGGTTTGCTACGTCGCACCTGCTGCCCTGGTGGAGAGTGAGGAAGAAACGGACCCTATATAAGGCGGAGCGTGAGGCTGCTCCGTTATTCTCTCTTATTTGGACGGCTGTATCGCAACCATGTAATTAAAGCGTTCGTTACGTTACCAATTCTCCCACCTCCACTGGACCCCTGGGTTCTTCACTTCGGGGAATGGTCATCGTCACGAGCCTGGAAGCCTCCGGACGTGCGGCTTAAACCCCGCCTCTAACACTACCCTGACTGTTTTTCTGCTCATTTCATATGTCCACATTGAACTTTGTAATTCGCAATGACTCCGATCGTGGTCTGTACTTAAACTAACACCTGTGAGTTTATTTTTGGGACGATTAACAAACACAGTCTGAATAAGCTGTTTCTTTCCGCCACTGTGCTACTTGCATCATATTCGCGTCAAAGCATCTACGGAGGGACGTAAACTATTTTTCGTTTCATCATAAACCGCAGCCCTGTTAAAGGAAAGACATACAAACGTAGACGCATAGACTAAAAGCGCCAGATCACAGCTGTTTTTTTTTTTTTAATTTTAAGGCAAGAAACGTTCAAAGTGAGGGCACAAGTCTTAGACTTTGCGAAGGTTTCTTGCCTTCGCAGATCACTTTGCGAAGGGATGGGGACCCTCAAGGGCATGCTTCTTTTCAGGATCAGGTCCCACGCCTTCTTTTCTGACTACGTGCACAAGATAGGTGACCTCAGTGCATACACAGCACTCATCAGATTGGATTTACAAGAGATGTTTAGTACCCGGGTGATTCTTCTGCGGCGTTCATTAAAAATGTGTTCGTACACAGTGCTGTCGTTTAGATACACTTATATTAATGTCAGATAGTCACGTTAAAAACCTTCAGAAACCAGAGCTCGCCGATATTGGACAGATTGCGAGCTGGTTCGCCGATTCTCTCAAGGAGTTAGTTCAGAAGGCATTTTACGTACTTGTCTGACGGGGGTTCAAAGTCATTGTAAACTTCGTGTCCGAACACGTTCTCCATCCAACGCTAGAATGTAGTTGGGTCATTACATAAACCAAGTGGAGGTTGGAAGACTTATTACCGTTAGTTTTTGCCAACCATGTCTTCTCGGCGTTACGTTAATCTGCCTTTTCTTGCCAGTAGCCAGCTCGCAGGTCGACAGTTTTAAAGAAAAAATGAAAGACGGTTGCGAACCTCTGTAATGCGAAACTAGAGCGCAGCTCTTCAGGAGGAGGAGGGGAGGGTACGGAGGGGGAAAAGGGGGTTACGCCCGTCGTCCTCCATACTCTTTCTTCCTCCTGCTTTCCTCCTCCTCTCCTCCTGACGCTGAATTTGTTCATGGATGACGTGACACGGTCGTGACGTCCTTTTCCTTGCAAAATTTAGCGAGGAAACTGAATTAGTGTTGAGGTCATATGACGTCGATTTCCCCGCTAAATTTAGCGGGGAAACTTAACCCATTAAACTTAACGGGAAAATTTCCCCGCTACATTTAGCGAAAAAATGTCCCGCTAAATTTATCGGAAAAATTTCTCTGCCGAACTTAGCGGGAATATTTCCCCCGCTAACTTTAGCTGGGAAATGTCCCATAAAGCAACGCGCGCGGTTACGCCAAAGCCGACGGCGACGCCGCTCAACCCGGAAACGGGCGCCTAAGAGATGCGCTCTAAAAAATTAGCTGAGAGGTCTATCCAACGTATTGTCCAAATGAAGTGGGGGAAAATGTCTTTCTTGGTGATGTTGTCAAGTTTTCCGTAGTCAACGCAGATACGTAAAGAATGAAAGCAAAGACTATAGGTGATGGCCGGGGACTCGCCGATGATGTGACAATTTTTTGTCTGATAATTTCATTGATTTGCTTGCAGATTTCACGACTTTTGTCATGATGAAAACTCAACTGAGGTAATTAGGAATGAAAGAATGGTCACCGGTTTAAATTCTGCCGCTAGTGAGTCTGCTTCTAGTTCATGAACAAAAATATGCTCAACTCGGGTATTGTGCTAATATCGTTTAGAAAACCTGCTACTGATCACGAGAGTACTTTGGTTCAAAGTTTGACACATTTCAAGTCAACATCGTTTTTACGCACTTTCGTGAGACAGTTCATTATCGACTGACGTAACCTCAACTTCAGTCGGAAGATCACTGGTACTTCCAAGCTGATCATGAGAAAAAACAAATATTTCGCTACTACTTCAGCACTAACAGCGATGTGTCTTGCAGATTACAAAAGAACAAAGTTTGAAACGCCAGATTCCTAAGATTGCGTGCTGTATTCCTTCGATGTCCAAACATGCAGTCATTCGTTTGTTGTAGAAGTATCACCAGAACGAACTTTTCTAAAGGGGGATATTTTTTTTTTTCTATTGCAACTGGTACCGGGGTACCGGGGTGCGCTTGGTAGACAAAGTGTTTTGATGCTGATTACTGGAGTACACCGACGAAAAAATGGTAATCAAAAAGCCGCGTATTTTTAACATTAACAATGAGATTGGCTGCTACAAAGTCACATTAAATGCACAACCCATTTGGTATAGTTGTTTGGCTCTTGATAATACGTCTGGATTCCTTTTTTCCTCTTCCGAATGAGCACATGTATTCACCCTGGTTAAAGTTCTAACCCTGCTCCCTGCTTGACTTTCTTTTCCCCGCTATCAAAGGTTTGTTCATTTCTTGCTTATGAAAGCATTTTGGTAGATTGGAATCGACTTTAACCATCACATCACTATTTTATTTTAAGTATCCTGTTAGTTATAATTTCTTGCACTAGTCACAACTGGCGCTCTACAGCAACGAAGCTACAAATGCCATGTTGCAACTTTCAGTTATTTTGTTTTGCAAAAATCACCAAAACGTTTCCGCCAAACCAATTTATTGCGTTTTTACAACCAGCATGACAGCCTGAGCGAGGGCCATCAAGGCTTGGCAGACGTGCAGGCGTCCATCACTTTCCTGAATGCTGCTTTTTCCTCTTCCTGGAAAACGTAAGACGATTTCTAATTATCTTCTTGGTAGGGTAACGACATGTCGCCCGTCAAGAAACGATATTCAATCATGTCGTGTTTATCCTTTCGTTGAAAAGGCGCGCAGCTAATCTTCGAAATGCTGAAAAGCGTATTTCATAAAAAAAAAGATATAAAACATTTCGCAGGTCACAATGTTTGTTTCCTTTTCTCCGAAAAAAAATAACTTTCACATGTTTTTGTTTTTTTTCTAGACATGACTTGCAAGTGAAGTCGTCAAACCATACTCCTTGACATTCCTGCTTGTTCTTGCGGAGAAAGACAAAATCTATAGTGGGAAATGTATGCTATAAACGGTACGCTGTCAGTAGCAAGACCAAAACCATGGCTGCTGATGTGACGTCAGTAAAGCCATATATGGGATACAACACGCAAACTCTCGGAATAGTAACTATACACGCTGCGTCATGTGCGGATGACTCATCTAGTGATGAAACATGCATAGCTTAATCAAAAATAAAGCGGCGCAGTTTTTTTATATAACTATTTTCGTAATTGACGTGTGTATTTTTTTTTTTTTTTAAGACGTGATTGAGTAAGGTAGTTTTACCTTTGGTTTATATAGGTGCACGTTTGACATTGCCCGAGATTAAATCACTAACGAGAGCTGTAGTTCCCGAATTGTACGACTTTTGTGGATTAGCTTGTCTAGATAAAAGAAAACAGTGGAACAAAAAATAGCCGAAGCTCTTCGATTTCTCTAGATCAGATAAATACAATTTCTTATGTTTTTTTTTGTTTTTTTCACTCTGACATTTTTTAACAGTTTAATGTCAGTTGGACCCGAAAGTGCAACATATTTAGAAAACTTATTCAGTTCCATAAATTTCTTTTAGTAGAGAGATGTACTGCCGTACCGTGAAAAGTTCCAGCTTGGGAGCACCGGATTCTCTTGCCTGAAACGAAAACACGATGACTTTCAGACGCGTTGTCGTGGAGACTCCCACAGCAACTACTCCGCTTTCGAAGGATTTCAAACGCGTTATTTAAAACAAAAATGCCGGTTTCACAAAAAAAAAAAAAAGAAAAGAAATTATAATCGCAGGTAAAGAGAGAAGGAACGATAACTCACGGCACAGTCAGAAAGGTTTCCGAAGGCAAGAAATGAAAACAGTTCGCTCTTATTTTCAAAACCTTGCAGCTGAAATTTCGTTTCTGGCTTCTTCAATAAAATGTTTCTGACCGCACAGGCTCTGACGTTCGGCGCTCGAACGCCAGACTCGGGAGCGGATGACGCCGTTGGTCGCTCTGCCTGTAGCGAGACAGTGAGTATAGACACAAAGGCAGCCATCCTTTGCGTCTACGCACCACTCTTGCAATTAAAACCCCGCGCGCTATTGTCGCCGCACACTCTCATCTCATTCTCTCCTTCAGTTTCTCTTCGTATTGTTATTTTCTGTTCTATTACGAGATTTTCAGTTAGTAAAGTTCGAACTAGACGGATATAAAACTCCTCAAACCAGCAATTCAGAAAATGGTGTACTCCTTCCTTCCCTTTATACAGAGGTCTATAAAATATATCAGATTACGATTAGTTTTGTGCTATTATTTTAACTGCATACTTCTTCGGGACTCCAACCCTTACAGCATTGGTAACCATTGCAAGAAAAAAATGGTACATATTATTTCTTCTATATAAAACAATGTATCAGGTTTGTAATAAAAAAGTGAGAACGATTACACAATGTGTGCTGAGATTGACAGCGGCAGCTGTTGTTTTGTTGAAAGACGTGCTTTATAAGATTTTATTTAAGATCAAGCTTTGATTTTAGGTAAATAGTTATAGAATATGTTCTTTAGGAGATGTGAAAGGCGCTTGCGCGCTGCCTTTCGTGCGTGATAGTAGGGTCCTGCGCCCATTACTATTATTGTGCCGCTGCGGCGCTCCATCTACTCTTCTCGGCGCGGTGCGCGTACCATTCCCGCTTCTGGGACGGAGAGGGAATTGTTCGTGGTTTCGTTCAGAACCCCGAAGCGGCGGCGGCTGCTGTTTCGGAGCGGAAGGGGTGGTATAGGAAAGCAATATGGCGTCTTGCCATAGATGATGTGTTTGTTCGGAGGGCGACGGCGATAGGGAGATAACGTTAGCGCGGCGGCAATGGGGTGGCGCGCGCCCGGCGATCACGTGAGTTTTTGCGAGCGGACGTCGCCGGATTTCGCCGGAAAAAAGAAATAACAGCTGTCGCTGTAAAATACGTTGAGTAGGGCTCAAGACTTGATTTATACATTAGCGTAAGAAACTAAACCGTTATAAATATTAGGGACTTTTAGTAGACCATACAAAAAAGTTTCGCTTTGCTAGAGGTAGCTAGTGCCGTCGCTTTGAAGCATTGATTGAGCACGTGCCCGCTGGGCCCGCATTCCGCAGCGTACGGTCTACTAAAACTCTCTAGTAGTTCAGAGCTTCACTTACCTCTTTCCTCAACTGGCACAGCTTCTTTGATGCTTCCAGGTCAGTGCTTCCATAAGGTTGCTTCACTCTGTCCCACTTCGCCTTCATCTACAAAGCAGAAGTGTGTTTGAATGCTCTCAGCCACTCAGTCGCCCAAGGTAATCGTTGTGCCTTTAGAGGCAGAGGTGCGAAAGCACAGCTGTCCTTGTTCATGATCACCCTCTCAAGAAAAACGTCCTTCCACAGTACAGGCTGTTTTCGCTTCTTTCAAATCTAATAAACTGCTGCTTTTTATGCAGATCGCAACATGCATGGGTGACACCCGTGTCTCTTGCAGCCCCAGAACAAGGGAAAGCAACATGTTGCCTGTCAAGACCTCTTGAGTTGTATGAAATGAGTTTGATGAAGTACACTATGACAGCTCCCTCTTTCTTTCTCTCGTTTACTTTTTCATAAGTGTGTTCCGGCAGCATCAACACCTCTTAGATAGCAAGAGCGTAGTGCTCAATTTTTTAGTCACATAAGGAGGTTAACGCAGGCCACTGATTTGACACGTGTGCTGCGTCAGACTTCGGCTGGGGCCTGTGTTCAATTACTGAGAAAGTGGCCTGAAAAACAAATCGCATGGCTATGACAGGTGGCGGACAAACCTGATAGAGGTATAACGAACGTCCTAAAAATCAAAGTAAAGACCGTTTTACGTAGGACAATATATTTTTTTACCTTGCTTTCGACATAGCTAAGCGCGTCTATATGTGTTGGAGCCACTTCTACGTCGTCTAATGTGTTTAGCAGAGCAGGACACGTTTACAAGCAAACATAAAATTGCTGCATTAGGTGAACGTCAATAAACGATTTTTTTTTACGCTGCTAACAGAATCAAATGCAAGCTAATGACCAGTTGAAATTAAAGTCGGGCGCCTGTATACATCGTTATTCATTATAAATGTTAAAAAATCAATAAAGTATAATTTATTTCTACTTAATGTCAATCTTGTCTGTCGAACTATGTTATTGTCTTGTCATTTTTTTATTTTCTAGTTTCTCGAAAAATCAGTGCATCACTGACAACTTGTACTCAAGGAATATAAATAAACTTGTCTAAATACTCTGCTAGAAGTTCTGCTAGCTTTCTGCCGGAGAGAACTTTTTATAATTGGCTCTGCATCTGATTTTCCAACTTGTTACCGCTAACGGTAAGGGGCATGAGGAATCAGCAAAGCACAGCGCTGGGGCCCAAGAGGTACTCGGTGTCTGGCAACTTGACGTCAGATAACAGTGTATACATTTGCCTCTGCTGTCTGCTCTACTTCTGCCCCATGGCATTTAGAGTGTGTGCCATTTGGAACCAAAAAGGACATAAAGTTGCTTCGCTGAAGCGTACTCTTTCTCCGTCGCGAATTTCGGCAGCTGGATTTCCAAATGGTAAGAAGTTGTAGTTATAATTTCTCGAATATTTAATGATTTCATGAAACTACAAATGTATCGATTAACGGATTACTTTTGTGGGTAAGGGTCAGCGAATAATCCATGAAAAATTCCTAATCCGTACAAATCACAACACATTAGATGTTATAGTCACTTATAGATTAAAAAACACAGCCAGTGGCTTATTATATTCGGAACTTTTTGCTTCGTATTTCGCTCTTCAACTTCTTTCTCTTTCTTTTTTACTAATACCGCATTTTCGGTGGGTTCGGAAGAATAATAAGGTGCTTGGGGCTTGCACCATTGTACTGAATAGTAGATGTTCGGACAGCGTGAGGTTGTTCTTTCATAGTATGGCTACACTGTAATTGGGCGACACTGGTTTGAGCTGTAGATGAAACATTTAGCCAGTGCAGGTTTCAAGCCGGGTTCACACCGCTTTTACGTCATACAAACGACAGTGTGTAAACAGATTTAAACGCGAGTCACCACGAGATCCGTGGTGACTCGCAACGAGTTTAAGGAGAAACTTGGCACGCAGCATTCGAGCCATGAAGTTGCCTAACCAGATCTCCTGCGTACTTTCGCTCGTTGAAAGAGAGATTGTTTTTAAAACCAAGCATCGTCTTACCTCAGGGGTCCTGTGTTCTGCGACGCACTTGAGTGTGGCCTCTCTGAGTTCATCGGACATCGCTGAAAGAGGAGAACTGACCGTTACTACCCGGGCCGACATACCCAAGGCGACATTTTATTTGACAGACTCAAGCTCCAATCAAAAACGCTGAAAAGGCTAGGCAAAGGTCACCTTCTACGCTCCTCGCGTTCTGTCCTTTTATGTTTCACTCGTGAGTTGACCTTATATTAAGACCAAAATAAATCTAAGAATTAGAAATGTTTGGGCAGTGGTCACTAAAGAACGAACAGCCCAACTGGTCGACGGCCGGAACTGTGAAATCCACACGGCGCTGCGTTGACGCGGATGCACCGAGATCGAGACTGGTCGAGCCGTTCCCACTTTTTTCAAGAGTGCTTAGGCGAACAGTTATCTTTTCCATCATTTTTTTATAGATTGTTAACTGTATTGATGATCATTGCCATTTCGATGTCTTAAAATATGTACTGACGGTAAACCAGTGAATAGAAGTATGATATCGCTGCTCTCAACTCCAGCAATAGCGAGCACAGGTGAGTGTATCGGCGAATGTCTGAGGCAGGGCAGTGCCGTTCTAAAAGCGCGCTTTGGGAACGCTTTATATCTGTCGATCTCCCTCTGTGTTAGAAATATGGCACACGCCAGGCAATCTTCATTCCCCTGGTTTTGGCGTGACAGCAGCGCCACGTGGTGACTTTTCGCCGGCCAGGCAATCGTTCGTTTGGACTAGCCATTTTTAGTGCCTATACTGTACGCTTGCTTGTCCAAATTCAGCTGTCTCATTATAAGTGCAGTAGCCCGCATTCACTGCTTTAGAAACGAAAAGGCCTTCAAAATGCATGACCCGGCCCGAGAGCCGTGGTTGACATATTCGTGCCAGGCTCATCGCATTATCATGTTCATTAGGAGCGATTAATATCACTGGATCCTGGGAAAATGGTTGCCAAGCTCCTCGTATGGTCGACATTTTTGTTCGTGGAATGAGCAGTTACTCCCTGACCTCTCCATCCTTGGTGAGTCGTTCCAAATTCCCGTTGACAAGTTGCGTTATGAATAGTCTTTTTTTTTAATACCGAGATTTAGTTATTTACACACCGGCGAAACAAGTGCTTATCTTCGCATCGCCACCTCATGCGGCGTCGCTGCTAGGCGGCATTGAAAACATATTTTTGTTTTTAAATACGCAAGAACAACAATGCCATGATAAGAGATCAGTGGAAATAAGCATGATTGTATGATTGATAAGTTGGTTGCGTGCACAGTGCCAAAGACGCTTATACTGGCGAGGAACGCTTTCAGTACGAGGATGCTCAACAGCGATCTTGGCGTGACTGGTTCGGGGCGATCCTTTCGAAGCTTCTCAAATTTGAATGGACTTAAATAGCGATTGTCATGGCAACTGAAACCGATCAGACAACCACCTTGTGAGGTTTGGTGGTCCGTAGGTTAGTATATGTTGGTGTCCGGCTAGCTGGCAGGGAACACTCTGAAAAAAGCCAGTGCGTCTACTTTCCCGCACAACACTCGGAGAGTCAATCACCGCAACTTACGGAGGCAGCTCAGCGAATGACGAGGCCGAACCGTGTGTTTAGACCAAAAACCGCACTCTGAGTTGTGGCATTAAGCAATGCAAAACTCAGACTGCGTTTTTTGGTCTAAACATATGTTTCGGCATCGTCATTCGTTGAGCTGCCTCCGTAAGTTGCGGTGATTGGCTCTCCGAGTGTTGTGCGGGAAGGTAGACACACGGGCTTTTTTTATAGTGAAGGCAATGTGGCTACTTTGGAGCGGTAGCTCAGGCTTCGAGGTACGGGCTACCCACCTTTTTGGGCCATTGCGGTATCACGCTGCCAAATAATTGTGACTATTACTATTATTACTACTATTATAAAACGCACCACTGCAACATAAAATCTGCCCGGGGAAAAAGGCTCTACTCAACGAAAGACCACACCGAAAAACATTCGCTTCAATGACCGAGTATACAATTTCCTGAAAGATAGCACATATTTTATGGAAACGTCAGCGTGATGGTGCTAAGCATCTACCATCCCTCTTCTGTGTGGGTGGACTTTGCTTTTTGTGGGCGGAACCTCTCTTGCTCATTTTAATTTTGTTGCAGAGAAAATATAGGCTCCACTGCGTGGATCGGGAAACCTATTCGCACATGCGTGCAACAAGGCTGGCAAAATCTAGCAATGAGCAGACCATTAAACGTCGGAGGTAAATTGGTCCCAGGGCTATTTAGCCAACAGGAAGATGCAGTCGGAGACAGGTGAACATTAATGCTACATTGGCAGTGCGAGTTTTTTTTTTTTTTTATAAGGTTTTGTCGCACGCGCAGCCAAAACCTGGAGGGAGGTAACGAGCGCGTGCTGGAGGCTGAGTATCTACTGGGTTCTGTGACTGACTCACGTGGACTGACTACAGTCCGTCGTCAAGTGGTTGGCCTTTATTACTCAGCTCCAAGAGAGAAATTTGGCTATAACCACTTTCTTGAAATATTTAACGTAAATCACGCGGTAGCGATTACGCGAATGCGCGCTGGTTCAAGGCCCGTTCATATATTTACATCAACGAAAGCCACGCCAAGCTCTAACGCGGGCAAAATCAAATAGCGTGAGCATTCCTGGAGCCATGAAGGGTGCCAGACAAGAAGAGATTGCAAAACAATGAAGGTTAAAAACGTATATGAGCGTCAAAAAAGAGGTTACAGAATAAAAGTGTAGCTGCGATAGCTTTCGTACATTACATAAATGAAGCGGCATCCACAGCCCAAGGGTTTATAGTTTGCTGGGAACTCACCGCACAATTGCTCGTTGGCCCATGTCTCAGCCAAGAGGGCGACGAGGACTAAGCAGCAAGCGACCTTCATGTTTCTCGGCGGGACCGAAACTGCTGCCAGGCGCTGGAGTCTATGGGCTTAAATAAGCCATCCGAGGTCAACGACGGCGGTCTTGTTCTTTTTTGGGACAAGAGTTCGTTTACTCGTTTTGCCTATATGACGACATCCGATAGCTGATTTGCGATCGTTTGGTGTTCTCTTGACAAGGAAATTGCTTACACGAAGCTAGCCGTGTAACCTTGTACCTTCTTCGATGAATTCTTCGAGGCGGAGTACGTCTAATGATGCCTATCAGTGTTTGATCTGCCAAGAGGAAACCAGGAGCCATTTCGCGACGGAAACGACTAACCAAAAGTGCGAGGGACGCGGTAAAAAAAAGCAAAACACTAATGCGCTGAACACGAGCCTTTTTTATTTTCAATTTAACCAATTTGACCGAGCCCAGTTCTTCCTGGTTTTATTGCTTATTCTAAACGTGTTGCTATTTCAGGTCATTGAGGTAGTGCCGCCCCTTCGCGAAAGGTCATTTTGCAAAGTTGGTCAACAAAGAGAGACACCGGATGTCCGTGTGGTTTTGTCGATTTAGCAGAAGATACACGCAATAGCAAACACTTCTGTTTCGTAGCATTCACTTTCCTGCCAGCTAAAGACAAGGCCACCTATCTAACGTCTACATCATGAATTCGGAATTGTTGAAAAAAAACTTAGAGATGATCCTTAACGTCATCAAAAAAAACTGCACAGCCCAAGTATAACATTTCTTATTGTTTCTTTCTTTTTTGTGTGTTGCTTTTTGCCGGTGTTAATTTTTATACGTCTCCTATAGATGTTTCAAAACGAGCTCTGCAAAACGCCCCAAAAGCGCTTCCTTAGGCGTTTTTTCCCTCTCCCCCTCTCTTCATCTCGCTTTGTGATGGCACGCACCGGCTGGCTCACCCAATCGGTGCCCACAATTTCAGGTAGTAAACACTGCATAAAAAATGGCTAAGGAAGTTTTTTCTCAACGTTCACGATACGCGATAAAAATGAAAAACTTCACGCGAAGGCAGCTTTTTCCTGCACTTATCTAAGACTAACGCTCGTCGCATTAGCAGCAAATATAAAATCAAAACGTTTTTACAGGTAAAACCTCACAGCATAACTTATGTACCTACTTAAGTCAGACATTTCCTTCACTGTGTCTTATGGATTCTGAAGGACCGAAAGAAAGAAATTTAGCTCGCCTTTTTTTTTTATTATCACGGCAGTTCACCACTGTCGTGCACGACTTTCTGCCTCAAGGTGTTTGACAACATCTCTTGCGTTTTTGTTTTATTTTCAAGGCTGTCGCAATTTTACATCTCTTGTGGCGGCAATTAGTCACTGGATTCTGGGAAAGTAGAGTCATTGCCTTCCCTGCCTGCTAGCCGGACGCAAACAGATACTAAAAACATAACAGTTGACCAAACCTCGCAAGGTGATTGGCTGATCGGTGCCAGTTGCCACGGCAATCGCCATTTCGGTCCATTCAAATCTTCAAAGCTTCGAAAGGGTCATTCTGAACCAGTTGCGCGAATATCACTACGGAGCATCATCGTGCTGAATGCAATCCCCGCCGCAAAAAAAAAAGTCTTTGGCACTGTGCACGCAATGCACGTACCAATTACGCTTGTCTTCACCGATCTCTTACAAGGGTATGTTTTTCCTGCGTATTTCAAGACAGGAAAATATTTTTCAATGCCGCCATGCGCCGACGCCGCACGTGGAGGCGGCGCGAAGATGTCCGCTTGTTTCACCGGTGTGTGGATAAGAAAATCTCGGTATTCAAGAAATATATTTATGAAGCAACCTGTCACCGGAAATTTGGACCGGCTCACCAAGAATGGAGAGGTCAGGGAGAAGCTGCTCATTCCACGAGTCAAACTGGCGACCATACCGGGAGCTTGGCGCTACTTTCCCTGGATCCAATGACTTTAGAGGCATTAAACATTTTTGTTTCTTTTTTCTTGTAGTCGGTTTTTAGTAGACGTACCGCCTCCAGCACGAGTGTTCTGCCTGAGACAGCACTTTGGCGAGCGCGGAGCCAAAGTCAGACAGAAGGTAACAATCTCGGGCTGGAGGCGGAGCCTCTACTGCATTCTTAGCCTGCCACCGACTATACTGGCATAAACTGAAACGGATGAGGAGATGAGAGAGCGCGGGGACGCGAGAGCGCCGAGCTTTGGCTAAAATGATGGGCGTGCAGACGGAAAACAAGCTCCTTTTGTCTCTACTCACTCTTCAAACACATTCGAACTCGAAAGCCTCCGATCGACTGAGTAGAGACAAAGGCTTTGCGTCCACCCACTAGTCATTCCAACCAGAACTATGTGTTTTCTAGACGTATTGAGAAAGGCTGCACAACCAGAAAAACAAATAAAAATGCTTGTCACAATTAATATATTTGGAAGCATGAGTTGCTGCAACGGACAAATGCTTCAACTCTGGCGATGGACATCCTTGTCAAGCTGACATGACCAGGACCATCGCGCTTTCTCTTGCCTTCTGCTGTTTCCATATTTTTTTGTCTGGAGCAGATCATATAGAGTACTTATTGAAAGAGAAAATTCAAAATTTTAAATTGTACATATAGCTGTTTTAAATAGCAAACCGTTTTTTTAAGTCATGATTGTGCAGTTGTTTGCCCTTGTTCCGCATTTCATGCGCGCTTAGCTGCGCAAACTCCCGGTACAGATGCTTTTGCCTAACCACAAACTAAAAAATTGCGGTGACTTAGCTCGGCTATACCAGGATATACGTAGCGTGAGCTTATGCGCACAAAATGAGAGGCGCTATCAAGCGGCTCCAGTGCAGCGTCAGACTTGGCTACTGTGCAACGGAGGCGCACAGCAGGGCACGCGGCGGCGCCAGTGCGTCTGCCGCGGCTATGACGTCACTCCTCTCGAATGCGCAGACCGGCGAGGCGCGCGCGGCGACGGCGGAGCGCGCGGCGGCTCCGGCGCGCCAGCTGTGCGCCGTGTGACGTCACTGCTCCTCGCGCATGCGCAGCACGGATCTTTGGTAGCCACGTGAAACTGCTCAACCTCGGCCAGTGTAGCTCACGCTACAAAACACAGCACTTGGCGTGTATATCGTGAGCTGTCAGAGTAATTAGTACCGAAAAAAAATTACATTCACAAGACTCATGATAACTCACTTTAAAAGTTTGGTAGGGAAGATGTTACAAAAGTTTTGAAATACCCTTGATCAACGTCAAAGCACGACTCAATAGAAAAATATTGTGTGTAAATGTATCAACCGGCCCTCGGTTGATAAAAAAAAAAGTCAGACAGACGCGTCTGGCATGGTGAACACAACAACATGTGAAGGTTTATTGGTGTGTCTCATATAACATCAACGAAGGGGCGGCACTGGCCACATGACGCAGCACGAAAAACAGTATAGCATTACAAGGGTACGATACACCTTTCTTTGTTTAGCGAGCAAAACAAATATCTTAAAACACTAAGGAGCAGTAGTAGGAACGCTGCTAAACTAATTGCTCGAAGTTTCGGTCGTACTTCAAAATATAGGGTGCAACCCCGGCTAGCGTAGATTTTCGAAGTGCCGGCAACGTTGCATTTGTTCGTCCTGGAGAACTTGCTTGTCCTGGAGAACTTAGAGGCGTAGCCGCTGGCTGCCGATTCATTTTTCTTCCGGCATCTTCGAAGTCACTCACGTCTCTGTCGTATGATCACTTGTGGTCGAAAGCTTGCGATTTAGCTAGAAAGTGCTGCCGATTCCGCCGAAGAATTCTTCTGCTTTCCGTTGCCACGTTGTCTGACGTTAAGGCAGCTGTTCCAGCTACTTTAACCTTTTATTTTATGTATTTATTTATTTAAGACCAGACCTTGCTTCTCACTCGAACGACCTGTCCTTTTTGGAGTGGTCGTCATCCTGCAGTCGCTGGCTGGCGATGCTTCTTCACAGGAGTAGTCGGCTGTAGGCTGAAGTCAGGGAGTCGCGTACGAAGACGCCTTCCGAAGCAGCTCTCTTGGTGATCGGCCATCCTCTAAGAGGGAAGAACGGTAGCCAAGTGAGCCTAAACAAAAATCCTCATCATCATGCCCATCTCCTGTCTTCTTTAACAATCGTTTTACAATATGCATCCCCTTTTCCGCAAAACCATTGGAACGGGGAAACTCGGGGCTAGACGTGATGTGCTTAAATTCGAAATTATTGGCAAACATGGCGAACTCCCGGGACGCAAACTGACGCCCATTGTATGTGCAAACCTCAACCGGGATTTCATATGACACCCAGCTTGTCCATTACGGTGCTTGCCAACGTATCGACGAGTATTTGAACTTCTGGGAAGGAACACAAAAAGATATATACTTCCTGCATAATAAAAAAAAAATCTAAGCTCACCCGATATCAGGGGTTGTCTGGAGCTTGACGAAGGAAAAGGGGTTCGTTGGCTCTCTATATGCATAAGTTTGCAAACAGCACAGGTCCTTATCACATATTTCATTTCTAAATTTAGGCCTGGCCAGAAGAACAGACTTCGTGCCCTGACCTTGCATTTGTTTAAGCCCAGGTAGCCCTCATGAATACGTCAGAGTGTTTCTTGTCATGTTGTTTTCGGAACGACAACTTGGCATACTTATAAGAAAATTCCTTCAACGACGGAAAGTTCAGAAGTGAATGGTTTTAGTTTGTTTTTAACCTACGCATTGGCAGATATGCTCTCGGAGGCCGCATGCAACTCCGGATCATTACTAGTTTCTGGTGCAAAACGCAGTTTTGTTGCATCACTTAGTAATTTGCCTTCCGGTGGGATGCCGACAGTGTGGACTTGCACCTCGGTGAATCCAGCGGTGTCCTCTGAAGCTGCAGGCTCCGCCCATGACGACATATCAGCCAGGGTCAATTTTTTCCCTAGAATGAACAGCAGTTTATAAACGTAAATTATCAGCCGAAGGGGAAACGTTGTAATCTTGGTGGCGTGTCGCCAATGTACGTCGACAAAATGGCTATCAGTGGATTATGATCAGTTTCTAGCAAAACACGCCGTTCATAAACAAAGTTATGAAACTTTTCACAACCGGACGCAATTTCCATGGCTTTTTTTTTTTTATTTGTGAGTAACGCCCTTCCGCATGTGTCATCACCTGAGATGCGTGGGCCACTGGACACCAGCCATTTGCGTGACGCTCTAGTAATGATGGTCCGAGGTCATCTCTTGAAGTCTCCGACGTTATCTTGGTTTCTTTTGTGGGATCAAAAATCGCTAGAAAGTTTTTTTCTTTTTTTTTTTTATGGTTGTGTTTCGCAGATTGGAATCCATTCTTGTGTATGGTTTTCTGTCCGCTCCAAAACCGTGTTTTTTTTGTATAAGACTTCGGAGTAGCTTTGTTTTCTCGGTCAGCGTCTGTAGATATTTCCCGAAATAGTTTACCACACTGAACATGCGTTGCATTGCTAGCTTACCGGTTGTCACTAGCATCTCGCGCAAACAACTAACTAACGTGTGATTAGGCCGTATTTTTTCGCTAATAACGTCACCGAGAAAAGAAATTTCTTTTACACCAAACTTGCACCACATCAAATTGAACGTCAAGCCTGCTCGTCCTGTTTCGTTCAAAGCGACCCTGAGGCGTTCGTCGTACTCCTGTGTAGAACCACATTGGGACAGCGGTCTGCAGGCATGTGCAGTGCATGCATGTGAATGGCTTCTATCGTACTTGAGGTCTGTCCGCATATAATTCTGTCTGCAGCTAACACTGTCTTTGCGGCTTTACAGTTCTACATGTGGCTGCGACTTTACAGTTCTATAACTGAGCATGCAATCTCCACGGTTCATCAAGTATGTGTTCGCAGAGATACAGGCCGTTCGTCGAAAGACAATTCGTAATAGGGCAACTTGTAGCAGGGCAATTCGTCACATAGGGCAATTCATCTTAGGGTGATTCGTCACTGGGACAACTTGTCCAAAAACCGGAGATAATGTTTGAAGATCTTGGCCCACATACTAGCTTTCTTAGCCATCGGTCACTTTTGTTATTCAGCTCGCGTTTAGAAAGTTTAGTCGAAGTGTTTTCTTTTCAAGCGAAAGCATTAACTGTCCCATGGTGCTAACCGACGTCATCAGCTTTGAAGCCGCGCCGAACGGCACCTAAACTTTCCTGTCCCAATGGAGCGAAGTGAAGCCGCGATTTGATGGATAGGCTTTCATTGGCTGACACGTGTCATCAAGGAACGAGGCTCCCATTGGCTTTCGCGCGGCGTAGTTAAAAAATTGCAGTGGCTTAGCTCGGCTATGCCAGGATATACGTAGCGTGAGCTCTTTCCGGGTTGTCTAGGATTAGCTTGATTATCATGCTTACTGCTGCTTCAATGACACACACACAGTATACGCATTATGTGACTACTTCGGGATCCGATGAGTTAAGCTTCTCCGCTCTTCTGCGCCACTGAGCAGCAATTTCGCTCTCCTTCTCCATCGCTATACCACACTGGCAAACACCCCGCTATATGTATACCCCCACTGACACGTCTGCGCATGCGCACAAAATGAGAGGCGCTATCAAGCGGCTCCGGTGCAGCGTCAGACTTGGCTACTGCGCAACGAAGGCGCACAGCTGGGCACGCGGCGGCGCCAGTGCGTCTGCCACGGCTGTGATGTCACTCCTCTGGAATGCGCAGACCGCCGAGGCGCGCGCGGCGGCGGCGGAGCGCGCGGCGGCGGCGGCTCCGGCGCGCCAGCTGTGCAGCCGCCTCGGTGGCTCCGAGGCGAGAGCGCTGGCCTACGGATCCCTATGTGGCGGGTTCGAATCCCGGCCGAGGTGCCCGCAATCTGACGGAGGCTTATTGCGGAGGAGGCGCCGTGTAACCGAGCTTTCGGTTGCACGTCAAAAGATCCCCAGGTGGTCTAAATTAATCCTCAGTCCTCCGCTGGGGCGTGCCAGATGCCCGTCGTTGGTTTTGCACGTAAAAACCCCCAAATATGACTTTTTTGCGCCAGCTGTTGGCCGTGTGACGTCACTGCTCCTCAGGCATGCGTAGCACGGCTCTCTAGAAACCATGCGAAACTGCTCAACCTCGACCAGTGTAGCTCACGCTACAAAAAACACTCCACCAGAGAAGCCCTCTTTATGGCGGCACAGCGCACGCAGCTTCCCGGCCCCCGGTAAGTGGTGCAAGCCTGGCCGCACAGCCCTTTCGTGCAAACTGCGGAGAGGCTGCAAAGCCGAGCTCAGCGCGGCGCGGCCACTTCGAGAGAGGGCTCGCTCGGCCGTGGACCGCTACCTCGACAGTGGCGAAATGTGACCGTCCACGCCACCATGCCACAGACGAACTAAAGGAGCGGAAGAACGACATTAATTCTTTCGCATTCACAACTCATAAGAAGTGCTAAGGTATCCTCAAACTTTTTTTAAGTCCCGCACCCTGTTGGCTTAGCTATAGGGTATCTTGAAATCTGACTTCCAAAGACTCGTTCATGAATCAGTAGACTCCTATAAAAGGTTTAGTTTCACGCATATATATTTTAAGTCGCCATGGCAGTCATCCAGGCGGAAAGAGGTGGAAAGAGGCTACATTGAGATGGTTTTTCGTACACCATCATCCACGCGAAGCCGCAGGTGCACGGAAAGAATGTAACAACCACGGCTACAAAATGAGGATGTAGCTCGTCTACGTGTGCGACACAGACTGAGCATGCACGACACAGATATGGCATACGTGCGACACGAAAATAACGTAACTCGTCCATGTGCGCGACACAGACTGTGCATGCGGGACACACACAGACTGCGCATGCACGACCGAAACGTTTCACGTAACATTCCACTATTGCCTAGCAATTTGCCATCCATTTTTTTCATTAGTGACTGAGAGAGATGCCAAGATTGCGTTGGGCAAGACGTAAGTGCCGTAAACTATTGGGCAAGCGCCCACTTAAAATTGAGAGATAATTGCGGAAAAATGGGGGACGGGCGTTTGTCCGGTCATCAAATTTTAATAGAAATGTACTGTGCATATTTTCTCAGATCTTACAAACTTGGGAATGGGCACTTAGTGAGGAGATGGATGCACCGTATCCTACGGTATTCAGTGTCTATTAGAAATTTTTAAAAATCTAATTTTTTTGTGTCGAGAAAAAATAATTAAATCAAGGAAGGGGGTTGCTAATAATTCTACTCACTACCGTAAAATTCCGAGCGAACGCCCACCCAAAATGAAGAGATAAATGGTGAAAAACATGGGGTGGGCTATCTTTGGGGATGCCTCAGCAAAATTTTATCAGAAATAATGATAAGAACCGGGGCACCCGCTACAAACCGCGTGACGCGGGAACTGATACTGCAGATCACGGACACGGCGAATTCGCGTTTCACGATTCGATAAACACGCCGGAATTCACTACGAACTCCTGTGTCACGGGAAAGGATACCGCAGGTTGCAGACGCAGCAGATTCGCGCGTTTCACAGCGCGATGGACCCGCGGAAACCCGCCGAGAACTCGCATCTCACGGGAACGGATACCGCGGAAACCGATATTGCGTGCGCAGATCGCGGACGAAAACGCGGGAATCCACTGCAAACCCGCATGTCACGGAAACAAATCAAGCAGATCGCGGCCGCAGCAGAATCGCCTTTCACGATGCAATAATACACGCGGAACAACTCGCGCGTGTTACAGCTAGGAATCGATATCGCGGGCAAAAACACGGGAATCCGCTAAAAACTCGGGAACGGATAGCGCAGATCGCAAACGCAGCAGATTTGCATTTCACGCATTTCACGCGCGCAGATCGCAGACAAAAACGCGGGACCGCAGATCGCGCCGTTGACACGCGATTCCCGTCGGACATCGCATGACGTCCGGAGGGAATCGGGGGGAGGGCGATGTATCGGAATACCGTTCCCAACAGATGTTGGACAAAAAGGGGGGGTGGGCGATCCTTCAAACGTGGGTGTTCGCTCGGAATTTTACGGAGGAGGAACTGTGTTCAATAAACATGAGAAAGGCTAAAAAAATTGAAAAGAAACTGTTAATGGTTTGACGAATTACCCTATGTGACGAATAGCCTTGCTATACCAGTTGACGTGCAACGAAATTGTCGTTCGATGAACAGTTCTAGAGCCATGTTCGCCGCTTTGCAAAGCATGCGCTTTATGCACAAACTATGGGCATTGCGCCTTCCAGAAACTATTTTGGGAAGCATGGCTTTCTTGCACAGTATCAATTAAACCTTTGACGGACAAGTGTTTTCCGCCAAAATACGATTCTTAGCGGTCCGGTTTTGTTTGCAAAGGAATAGTATAAAGAAAGGGTCAATGCACAGGTTTTCTAGGTACAGTGCTTGCAGGCTGTATAGGTTTAAAAGCACCAAATGAAAATATTGAGAGTGAAAATTTGTCACCCCTTCCTTTGACGATAATAAAATAATGCAAAAGTGCAAGCCAGTTGGACGAGAATTACAATAATAATCCCTGGAGAGGGGGAATAAGGGGGACGAAGGGCAAACACAAATCTCCTAAACACAGCTGGGTGACTGGTGCACGACTGAAAAACTTCGCAGTCCTGGTATCGAACTCCTGGTTAGCTCAGTCGGTAGAGCTCTCTACTGAAAATGGAGAGGTTCCTGGTTAGATACCAGGAACAGGCGGATTTTTTCAGTCGTGCACCGTTCACCTAGCTGTGTTTGGAGATTTGCGTTTGTTCTTTGTCCCTTTTGTTCCCCCTCTCCATGGATTACAATTGTTAGTCTTTCTTTCATTCGCTTTTATTTTAGCACATCCGCTTCCGCAACATTCCAGCTGTTTCAGATTCCTAATAAGAGGTACTTTACACAACTTCCCTATCAGATGATGAGGTCCCATCCTTACAATTGTATTTCGAAAAGTGTTGGAAGTCTGAATTAGAAGCGCCTGTGCTTCCTCTCATGGAGGAAGCACATGCGTCTAATTTGAAAACTATAAATCACCAATTAATGTGAAACAACGTGTGAATATAATGTGTATAGTTCTCCAAAGACATAACAAAAAGCAACACCTTCTGCGGTGTCCGCAGTTTCGCGTCTATTCGGGTACTTTCAAATTTATAATCACCGCTCTGCATGTACGGCGATGACCATCAAAGGGTTAATGGCATTGCTACATTCTCCACAAACATTTGAGTCACCTTGTGTGGAAATTAATTACAGTATATTAGGTTTGCTAGTACAATCTGTGTGAAGCTCCATTCAGACTTGGTAGAAGATGTTGACTACTCCATCAGGTATCTACACATGATCCCGTCCGTTACTTGAAACATAATCAAACAAATTTAATTTATCTATACTGTGTCAGGCAGTAATTCCTTTGCCTTACAGTTATTTCAACGTGCCTGATTGCCCAGACAGCATGACAAGGAGACATAAAAGCTTCCAGTCATGAACGAGATATCCAATATCCAGTTGGTGGTCATCATCCATTGGCCACCTGGAGCTTCAGACCTTGTTGGGCCAGCAATCTTTTCAGGCTATTCACCTCAAAGGGCACACATTTGATCAACTTAGATGCTCCACTAAGTGATAGGAGTGACACCAAGGAACCTTCACCTGATCCTTGGAGACGCAAGCTACTTGCAAGCAAAGCAAAAGAATTAACAACCACATTGTAATAAAACAATATCCAGCATTGGTATATGATCATTCATTTCAGTCGCTAGAGACAGCAGCTCTAATGGTTGGTGCTGTCGCCCCAACTACACCACAGCCATCCGTCAAAGTGCATGCAATATTGGCAAACTCATCAAGTGGCAGAAAGTGCCAGTCCGACAGTCTCGGACGACTGCAGACGTCGGGGAACTGACATTTCAGAATACTGGGTGTGCAGTCTTTGGGCATTGCGAGACGCCAAAAGTGAGATATTTTGCACGACACCGGTACGAGACTTGGGGGGAATTCCAACACGGGGCATCACTGTCGTAACCTGCGATATTAATTAGAAAACTCCCATCAAACAATGTTGTGTAGCTAGTTCAAGCTTAAAGTTTCTTATTCTACGGCTCTACATTTTTTTACAACGGAGCTGTTAAGGGCTAGGTTCCCCAGAATCGTGTCCACCAGCAAAGAAATGATGACATCGAACTCTGGACAGCTACCGCCATCTATGAGCGACGGCGGCAACCAGTTGTCTGGTTGCAGCCGTCGCTCATAGATGGCGGCAACCTTTCTTCGCTGGCAGAGCCATATAGACGCTTTACACACGCGCCAGATTGAGCCGCCATAGCCGCCCTTCTCTTGTCTTACCGAGATGCCGAGCCACTGAAGCGGGCGTTGACGAGTCTCCACAACGGCCTATGCTGAGGGGAAGGACACAGTAACACTTAAAATGGCAATAACCTGCCCTGCAGTGGAAATGATGAAGTCAAGCGAACGGAATAAGAGGGAACAAAAACTGAAGGTCAGTTATGGCGGCGCCCATGCACAGCTGCTGTAAAGCGTCTATATGGGGAGAGTTTGGCCAGTCTATGATCGCGCCGCCGTAACGCTCCCTTCCCAAGTGAGCCAACCAGCCCGCGGCGCAGAGCGGGAAGCGTGAGCACATTCGCGTGAACTCTTGGCTGCTCCCACTGATCTCAATGACAATTGCTGGATCGCGTTTGCCCGCTCCGCGAATGCGGTCACTGGCGGCCATCTTTAAGGTCGAGTTATATCACCTCTAGCCAAGATACAGGTGCTGAAGCCACTTGGCAGCCACCATCATCCATCCATGGCAGACGGCGTTTTGGCAGTTGTGGTGGCAGGCTGCCATCAAAATAGCGTGGGTGATATTCCGTGATTGATTGAAATTGTTTGACGAAACATGTTTTTAAAACCCGGCGTGAACGGTAGCCCGTCTTTGAGGATCCGGTGAAATTTTCACGAAATCGCGCAGCACCGGGGAAAAGCAGCACAGCACGCATCAAAAGTCGCATCGAAAGAAGCATCGAAAGCAGACGCCGGTACGTAGTCTGCTTTCGATGCGAGCTGGGCTGCTTTCCCCCGGTGCTGCGCTTTCGTAGAACTTTCGCCGGGTCCTCAAAGACGAGGCTACCGTTCACGCCGTGTTTCAAGAACCTGCTTCGTCGAACAACTTCAATCAAGCACGAAATGTCACCCACGGTACAGTGTACTAGATCTACGGCTATTTTATGGCAGCCTGCCGCCATTGCGTTGTCCGCCATATTACTATGATGGCTAGAGATGATATAACTCGACCTAAAGATGGCCGACCGTGGCCGCATTCCGGTCCATAGGCAGAGCTGGTCAAACGCGATCCAGCAATTGTCATAGAGATCAGTGGCTGCTCCCAGCTGAGCGGGCGGGCCGCCATTTTCATTCATTCGCCAGGCGGAATGCATGAGATCG
This sequence comes from Ixodes persulcatus, assembly GCA_013358835.2. Classification (NCBI taxonomy): domain Eukaryota; kingdom Metazoa; phylum Arthropoda; class Arachnida; order Ixodida; family Ixodidae; genus Ixodes; species Ixodes persulcatus. The sequence goes on along the minus strand of JABSTQ010010876.1, from coordinate 330,996 downwards.
ACATCCGAATTTCGGTTCTTTCCTTTTATTTGGCAGACTCTGGCAAGAAAATGATATAGTGTTATTCCTCGGTGCCTTAAAAAGCTAACGAATTAAGTTTCTTTACGTTTGAACGCAAACTTTTATTCAGGCGAAAAAGAAATAAGCCCGTAGCAGACGAAAGTAGCCTCAAGAGTGCTCCGCGCCAACTGTGTTGCGTCAAAATGGCAGTCGCCTCCTCTTTGCACCCTTATTTCTCTCTCGCTCCTTCGGCGCTCTCTTCCCTTTCGTTCACTTTTCTCCACTCCGACGTCTTCGTTGCCACACCCACTGGCCAGACTCTCCTAATATACGGCTCTGTTCGGAGGAAGAAGAGCGGGAGCGGAACGAGCGGCAATGTGCGCAGCAGCGCGAATGTTTCCGCAGCCGCCGCGAGGCCGCTATTGCCCAAAGTTCCACTGCCTCGAGCGCTTCAGATTCCCTTGTGAAAGAAGTGCAGATCGCTCGCATGGAAAGCTACCACCGAGAACAGAAGCCACAGCTCCGCTGCTCTTCCTTCTTCACCAGAGTGGGAAGGCTGAAAGTTTTGCACAAACTTTTTTTGGACAAGTTTTACAGAATTGTAAATTTCTATTTTCCTTTTACAAAAGTTTGTTATGTTCTTCGAGTCGGTAGTTGCCTGGTTAGCATAAAACACAAATCAATTATAAGTTCGTAACTTTCTTTTAAAACTTTTTATTCCGCGTAATGTCCCAGAAACGAGGCCATTGTGAAGATGTGTACGTCGTTGTTGTTTCTTCTTCCAAACTCGCGTTGGAAAAATTTTCAGTTAATTGAATTGAAATTTCTTCCAACGCTAGTTTTAAATTGTTGGCTACCAGTTTTATAAATGTCATGATTCAACCTTCTTTCTTTTTTTGTTTTTGTAATGAGCCATAAAAACTGTGTATGCACTGTTGGTTTTTTACGTTTAATTTTTAACCAACTCCAATCTATAGCTTCATTGGCCCTGAGGGTAATAAGATCATTATATAAACAAAATTCTGGTGAGCAACGCGGCGGCAATGTGTCATTGTCATTGCGACGAAATTTAAAGCCCCCCAAGTTCCTCAAAACTCATTTTATTGCACAAAGTTGTCATAGGGGATGCTGCACCAGGTATCAAACCAGATTATAGTGGAAAGTAAATTTCGCCTCGACGGACAAGTGGATATCACAGCGCGGGTCAAACCCAGTGCGTCAGAGGGGCATGCAGTATGTTGAATTATGAGTAGGTACATAACACGGTCAGTTTTGTTATAGATTATATGAATGAGCAGTGTTAACGCAAAAGCGTTATTTTTTGTTGTGGTTGTTTTTTTTTTTCGCACAGAATCACTTTGACGGCCGCAGGACAATTCTTTTCCCCAAATGTGTAGCTATTAAAGTGCATCGGCTGACGTTGCACTTCTTGTTTGCAGATTGCAAGTGCATCAATCATCAATTGAGGTCCACTTCACGCATTTATGTACGAACTGGTTTTATGAGAAGTTTCGAAATAAGGGCAGAACGTATTGCCGTATAAAGTTGACCCCGACCGTACGCGCGCACTATGCAAAAGTCGACTAGCACATTGGCATTTCGCTTTCTTTTTAGTAATAACATTAACGAGCACCAATATTTACTTTATCCTTAAGTTCGATACCCAATATTAGCACATTTTACCATGCTATAGTACAGGGGTGGCCAGGCTGACCCGACCTAAGAGCCGCAGACAAAACCACGAAACTTCCAAGAGCCGCAGATTGGGGGGGGGGGGGGGGGGGGGGGGGGGGAGGGGGGGGGCAAATTTTGTTTAGAGCAATAAACGAAACTCGAACTACTTTCAATCTATTCAAGTCAAAAGCAGTCCAACTGTACTTAAGGTAGCGCTAGCACACGGCTACCAAACCGCAACCTGTCTTTTGATTTAAGACCCGTGCCATTTCTTTTTTGAAGGAAGTGCTCGTGTGACCGGGAGGGAGGCGGGGGAGTGTGTGTGTGTGTGTGTGTGGGGCCGCGGGGGGTGGTAGGGTAGGGAGCCGCGAGCCGCACTTTAACAAGCGAAGAGCCGCAGCTTGGCCACCCCTGCTATAGTATTTTAATGTCAACCTATTAGTTTAATTTTACAAAAGAACGACAAATACCGGCGACCTCTTGTTCGTGCTAAGTGTGTCGCGCTCGATAGTACATACACTCATTTCCGTACATTTTATGCCTTGACAATTAACTTTGTTCTGCATTTTTTTTTAGGTCAGTCCTTTTACTCGCCCGAATAACACTCGCTCCTTTTGAACCTCGACACTGATATCTGCATTTACGTGCCTGTTCTCCAAAAATCAGGTAGCGAGACTGGTCTTTAATATTAGTGCCAAATAAAAGCTATCGTGCTCGGCCGTGTGGGGTTTCCTTTAATTCGAAGACAAATTACTGCACTGGGCAATCAAAAACGGCACCGGAGAGTGAAACTTGAGCGGAGTCTTTCCGTTAGTTGTCACTAAATCTTCTACTGAACCCACCCATTGCATACAAAATGATTGTTGAATAGTTTGCAAATTTCACGTATGTGTCCAGATTGTTACACCTCTGCTAGAAAACGGTCATCGTATTTATATCCTGCAGCTTAAACATAGCGTGGTAACCATTTTGTGGTGCCAGAAATTATATGCAACGTCTCTGTTCTGCGTCCAAAGTGCAGGCTCGGCCACCGTGGGCTCGGCCACGTAACACAAAGGTGGATGAGGTGAAGTTTCTTCCCTACACCGAAGGACGAAACCAATCTCCAAGCCTTGAATTCAAATATTCTTCTTGGATAAAGATTCGGAGAGCAGGTCAGTAGTTTGCGAGGTACAGTCTAAAGACGTTTTATTCAGTTGGAGCATATCTGCGTCATTAGCACTGTAAGATTCCACGAGGGCATTTTTCTGTGGGAAGGGTGTAATTATCCCTTCAAATCGATAGGCTCACTGTTTGTATTAGCAAAGTGCTGCTGGCCTCCGTGATATGATCGGGATGTTACGAAGAACCGTCACGAAAAACCGTCACACGGCCGCTGGAAATAGCGGACCTACACGCCCCATTTATTAAATCTCTAATTAATTCCTATTGAATAATAATATTTAAATAATTGAGATGAGAACTAGGCCCGTCCTTCTTATACACACTCCGTCCTTCCCGACCACCCCCAAGATTAAGATACTTGGTAGGGAGCCTTTTACAGGAAACCGTATTAACGGTACTGGGTTTGGAGGACGGCCAGCAGCACTCGGAACTGAGTGCAGCTGAACGCTCTTAAAACCAGTGTTGCGAGTCTTTGTGGTGACGTCGCAAGGTGCACTAGGTTCCTGTTGGATATTAGATTCTATTACTGCGCCAACTACTTCCGTCACTGATCACTGGTCTGCAGAAAAGCAAGCAGTGAGCACACCTCATCCTTCAGTGCACCCTTGTTCGTGCCAAGTATTCTGAACCACAGTTCTCGCAATACCATATATCTTTAAGCGAGTATCTCGTCTGTTTAAACATAAATCAATTAAACGTAAACCACATTTATAAAGTTTCCTCGTTTTTAAAGCAGAATAATTCCGCAAACCAAATGTCCATAATTTGTCCAAATGTCCGAACTAAATTCCCAGAGCGTATTTTTTTGTTTTTGTTAATTTTTTTATGCTTCTTCTCAACATGTGTAGGGAACGTAATAAAAAAAGATCTAGCGAAAAACAGAATATTTGAAGAGAGAAAAAAAATGTGCGCCAAAACGGCATATTCGATTTTGTTTTTAAGTTTTCGTTTATGTCATGTTTGGTGACACCTAATACGCAAACTACAAATATCAGAAATCACAAATAGTTTGAAGTTTGAATATATCATGGGAACTATTGATTTAAATATGTACATCATTGTGGAGGTTACGTATTTCGAGTCAAAAATGCGCAAACAGGGGTTCTTTGACGTTTTGCGATGTCTGAGCCGTTATCTGAATAAGTTAAATAGTTACAACATAAAAATTTATGTCATGTATTCTCATTAAACGTTATTGCTATATATATATATATATATATATATATATATATATATATATATATATATATATATATATATATATATATATATATATATATATATATGAATATTCGCTTTATCACAAAAGCTTAGAATATTTATGGCACTCCAAACTTGTTCTAAAATACAAAGTAAAAAAAATGTCAAGGGACAATTAAAAAAAAAACAGCATTCTTCGATTTTTCTCAGCACTGCGGTGTTAAACAACCGATACCTAGTTACTTCACGCACTTTACGTCTTACCTTTGTTATTCCTCGAGCCACAATTCCTTCGTCAACCGCAGATCACGGAGGTGTCGTAAGCCATTCGCGAAACCAACAGCCGCTCTCAAAAAGAGCAAATTCGAAGTAGCCTACTTGGTTCTAACCATAAATGATCGCGAAGCGTGAAAGAAGGCTAAATCGCTTGCCATCGGATGGCACGGTCCGGCAGAGTAATTGTAAGTAGCTAGGCTAGGTGGCGCTAGGTACCGCCCAATTCATGCGCTACAAAAAATGTTTTATTTTCTCCGGCTATTATTATGCTTCGGGCTCTTCGGGCACCTTTATTATACACACATAGAGATACATTACGCATACCACTAGCATCAGCTGAATATATACATTGAGCGCACACACATGCACGGCACATACAAACATCAATATACAACACCACACTAACCCGATCATTACATCTGTGCCCTGCGTTTCCGCCTTTTATACTGTTCGTTTTGAAAGTGTGGATTTTCTCAGCGACCACATAAGCAATAAAAACTATTCCAGCATGTTGATTTATTTTCAGCAATGTCATACCTCAGAGTATTTTGAACGGCTCAGAGGATGAATCTCTTCGTAAAAAGTAAACGCTCATGCCGTAATTATTTGAAAGCCAATAAATCAAGCCGCTCCACTGTGGTTCTAAGCCATGTTTTTGCTTCTCCGCACGGGACGTCGTACTCGTCGCCAGTATTCCTATTGTAGTATTTGTGTGTTTTTTTTTTCTATTTCTGCTGTTCGCGGGCGGCTGCGATTGTCTTGAATTAATATCTGTACATTCACCGGATACCATATTTGAGGACGATATTTAGAGCTGATATGCTCATAACGAGCTCACATTAAAGGCTGTTGAGGCCGACGATATTGATGGAATGCACGTTGCAGAAGACCTGTGGAAGCTCGTCGTCAGCACGCGCTCAGCAGTCGCGCTCACAACTATGGCCGCCAGTGAATACATCCATAGGCCACATTCACAAAATTATCAATTTCTGCTTTACTTGACAAAGGATCTTAATGTTTCTGGGACCTGTTTCTGAGGACATTCTACAACTTTGTCATTAGAACTTTTGCTCTAAATTGAATATTTCATAAGTTCATTAATTAATCTTAATTATTTCATTCGGCAAAATACAAAAACTAGGCTGACTTGCTCTAAACAGTGAACATGCTTAATTCTTTGGATTAGTCTTCCTAAAATTCACTCTAATTTTCTATTTTATGTTTGCAATATATTGAAAATATCTGCAGAGATATTTTTGCCAGTAGTCTATCTTATATGAAGTAGATCTGTTTATATTCTTTATAGTGACATGCTTAGTAAGTAAATCAGTATACTTCTCATAGCAAGTAATATACAGTTACATGGAGAGCATTCTCTTAATTTATTATTAGTAAAATCGCTCTTGATCTTAAAATCACCGAGCTCTACAATTCTTAATTGCGATCTTAATGAGTAGAAACCTTTTCTTCTTTTCCTTTTTATCCAGAACAAGCGTGCAGAAGAAAATTTTAGCATTGATTTTTGGTCATAAATAACACGCACGACAATTACAAAGCGAATTGAATAAATAATTCAACCTTAAAATCCTAAAAAAACATTTTTTTGCAGCTTTTAGTTTTAATATCTGTCTCAGAGCTGACCGCAAACGGCACACAATAAGAAAGATATATACGTGAGATTCTGTTGTTGCTGGTGTTGTTTCTTTTCTAAATTGATTTTTATGTTTGGCAAGCAGAGAGGCATGTATTGACCCTGTTATTTCAAACGCTAGCTGTGTATGCTCTGGACCGGGGGCTTATCGGGATATAATTGTGTGAGTACAAACGGTTCCCCGAAAATTTTAGTTATAGACGCTTTACACACGCGCCAGATTGAGCCGCCATAGCCGCCCTTCTCTTGTCTTACCGAGATGCCGAGCCACTGAAGCGGGCGTTGACGAGTCTCCACAACGGCCTATGCTGGGGGGAAGGACACAGTAACACTTAAAATGGCAATAACCTGTCCTGCTGTGGAAATGATGAAGTCAAGCGAACGGAATAAGAGGGAACAAAAACTGAAGGTCAGTTATGGCGGCGCCCTTGCACAGCTGCTGTAAAGCGTCTATATACACGAACTCAGCTTTGTTACGTCACGGCGCGGTGGTGGCGCGTCGGGCGCAGTTCCGGTCTGGGGCTTGTGGGCGGAAGTCACCATGCGAGACGTGCATTCCTGCGTTGTTTTTGAAGAAACCAGACAAAAACCTGCCTTCTCGTCAAAACACCGCGACTAGGACTGTGCCAAAAGAGTCTGGAAGGGTTTCAAGGTCAGTTTTTATATTTTTTCTGCCTTCTCGGTTCGTCCGAGAACGTAGATAGTTCCATGAAAAAGGAAAACCAAACGCCGTCGGACAACGATTGCTTGTGCAGAAAGCACTTTGTGTGTAATTCACGGATACTTGTGGTCGTCAGATTTATTTGTTTTGTTCCAACATGAACGCGGGAAAACCGCAAAGTTGTGCGGACCACCCGCCGACTACGTTCAGTGTGTCTTCAGTTCAAACGGCCGCCTGATAGTTCGAACTGTCGTCTGCTCTCAAACGTTTCTGCTTGTTGTCGTCTGCTCGTTCAAACGACAGCGGCCCGTAGACCAAACGTCCGGTCATTGGGATAAGAACTAAGTGCAGGACTCAAAATACTTTTACGTTTGAAGCTTGGTTGGGGTAAGTAGGCTCGGTGTAAACAGTAGATGCAAACATATGTTGATAATTCTTACCAGGGGCCATCACCGACTTTTTATGCCCGATCCACTTGGTCCAATTCTGCTTGCAATTTCCAGTATCGACGTTTCAGCTCCGGTTCACGCTTTTGCAGCTCGAGCGACGTCATGACTGAAAATAGCGAGCAGAATCTTAGCTTGCGAATCAGGCTTTAGCGTCCATTCTGCGGCGTCCACGCGGAATGAATCGCCGCATGTCCCATTATTCACGCAAAGTTTTGCGCTGTAACGAGCCTCGTTAATTTCTCTGAGGCCGCCACAGTATAGTCAGACACTGCCAGGAAGACGTAGAATCGACCATTTTAACGCGAAAAAGAGCATGGGGACTCGCACGGACGCCGACAACATCGCATTCCAATGGTTTGTTTAAAGGGGCACTGACACCCCAAGGGTCGTATTTTTTTTTTTTATTGTCTAAAACAATGCAAGTTGTAGTCATAGACACGCAAAAAAATACCGCATCGCAAAAAAAAAAAAATATTTTCCCACGCGCGCGCGCGTATTTGTTGTTTTTTTTTGCGCTTTTCTCTTCCGCTCCTCGCCTCCTCGCTTCTTTTGATTTGTGACGTCAAAAATCATGAAATTTAGAAGCTTTGTAGGTGACATTTCTATAACATTTAATAACGGCAATCCAATCGTAAAACATGTTTTTTAACGCAATTGCGAACGCACTACGGCCCTTCTTTTTGAAATACCAAAAATCGGAGTCCGGTGTGATGTCGCCTCCTGGATTTGTATCCTCCCTCGGAAAAAAAAACAAAAAAAACATGCCGCCTGGGCAGGCGGCACCGCTTGCACGGAATAAACCCGGTGTTTCCCGGTCCGTCACGTCCTCGCTTCGGGTCGCGGTGGCAATAGCGGTTTGGGGCACGGAGTCATGAAAGAAAGTCGACTCGCAGGACTCCGCAACATTTGACGTCAACGCACCGGCGCGGAATCCGCGGATCGCGTGGGAACTTCGAATCCGGAATTTGGAAATTGTTTTTTTTACTTCACAAATTCTAACTTTCCAAGTTTCGAAATTTGAGGGTAATGTCCCGGCATCGTTTTCAATCGTCTCGGATAATAAAAAAAATATATATATATATCATTTCGATGTGTCAGTGTAAGGGCGATGGCGAGCTTTTTGCCCACACTCCATCGAGCATACGCGGCGCCGGTGGCGTCCGCTAGGGGTGCTCCGGTTTGTTTGTAAACATGAGTTGGTGTAAAGTGAGGCGTTCATATTAGCGGGCCTCATGCCAAAAAGGGCTGACTGCAGTACTTCGACTGCATGCAGAACGTTAAAAACGTATTGTATTATGCAGCGGCGTAGGCAGGAGGGGGGGGGGGGTCGCAATCCCCCCCCCCCGGCCCGAAATTCCAAAGCTCCCCCCCTCCCTCCAGGGGGGGGGGGGGGTGTTTGCTGTCCCGTTTTGCACGGGGCAGGCGGCAAAGGGGGAGCGCGGACTATCTCCAAGTTATATGCTTTCGGGAGAAGTGTTCGTGGGGTAGAAAATGCTGATATAAATAAAACAAGCAATATTTTCATTGACGTTTATTTGATAAAATGCGGACCTTGATCTCATGTATATAGAGAACGGGTATTTCGAAACATTCGTGGGGTGAAGGATGGCAATTTCAAGGCCAAAACAACAAACTATCCTCACAAAAATACACAGTTAAATCAAACTAAAGCGAACATAATAAAACAAGCACATGTTGATAATATAAAACAATGTCAGTGGTGTATACCCCCTACGAAAATATGTGTGGACGTCCTATGTCCATACTTTAGTCGTTCTATTACCCCTATGTCCATCCTATGTATTCCTGTAGACAGTTCTTGGACTCTGTATAGACCGCTGGTTTGCCATAGACCGGCCATAAGAACGCTATAGGGATCTCCGCGAAACAAAAAGTTTTTCATTCCTTTCTATTTCCATGCTATGGACCTGGTGAGTCTATAGACATCCTATTGCCTCTCTATGGTGTGGGCTATATATTGGTAGATTATTAAAGAGAGGACGGGTAGATGTTTTCTTTAGATGTAGGGAGGTGTCCGAGTTAAAGAGTTGTGAATTAAGCGCCGGCCATCAATATGTTACATAGATGTCTGGAGGCATGTACAACCTCATGGTATATACATTGTGGAGATGGAAGTGTTCAGTACGTACCGGAATAATTCCATTACTTTCTCAGTGGGAGGTAGGTGTATGTGGGTCTCTGCGGCCCCCGTAGATATTCGCAACTTTCACGACCTATAGGGGGCGCAGTGGTGCCTATCAAAATGGCGGTCATCTGGATGATCGTCGTAGAACAGCGGTACGAGGCTGGGTCTGCGACGCGTAAGTAATTCTAGTTATGCTATATTCGAGCAGTATCAGAGCATTACATTATTTTTTCACGTTAGGAAGGTGTAGCAAGCCCTTTTATTATGAGGCCAATCATCCAGGAGCTAGGGAGCGCGATTCTCACACCGCGGTATCACCACCGCTGAGAGTAGCGAATACCCTCTGCAGACTGAGTGCTTTTTCTATGGACCCCGTAGGGACTCCGTGCAGACCCTGTATGGCTTCTCTGCAGACCCCATAAGGACCCTGTGTAGACCCTGTATGACTTCCCTGTGGACTTCGTACGCACTCCCTATAGATCTTGTATGACTTCTTTGCAGACCCCTAAGGGCCCTACACTCTTAAAACTAACTTTTAAAAAGCACGTTTTTGCGTAAAAACAAATGGAAAAAAGTTCTTTTTGTAGAAACCTTTATTGGAGATTAGTAGAAAATGACAAGAGCGTGATGTTGGCATAAACTTTTAGCTTATAGGGTTTTGCGGCACAATTAATATTGTTTTTATACTGCCATGCCTCACCGGCGATTTCAGGTAGCGCGTCCCGACCTGGGTGCGTCCTAACTTCGGTGGCAATTCGCGGCGCGTCCGCCTGGGAGACGGGGGTTGGCATCCCTGAAACCCCTTTTATCATATATGTTTCGGCACCAAAATGGCCGATTAAAGCCAAAATAAAACAATAGTCACACGCTGTCCAAAATCTACGCGGTCGTGGAGTTCTCCGAGTGGCCGCTGCGGGAGAAATGGCGGCGTGGCGATCTCAATAGGTGAGCGGCGTTTGACAACTTCCGGTTCCTTAGGAAATTTTGTTTCACTAGTGGCAAGCGACGACAATGAGCTGCAAGCCTGTGCAAGCATAATTATGAAACCTCCAGACTGTAGTTTTCAAAACCATACTTAGACAGCCTTGCAGCTGATCGTCATCGTTTGTCGAAAGCTTAACAAAAATTCCTAAGGAACCGGAAGTGGCCAAACGCCGCTCACCTATTAGTTTGGTTTTAGAATGCGGATCGGTGCCGCTTTTTCATAGCAAGCTCTTTGGCAGTTTTTCCAATTGACTTGTTCTAGTAACGTTGGTCGGTGCGGACCCCGTAGCGGACCCCCTGCACACTCAGTGTCTTCTCTACGGACCCTGTAGGTACTCCCTGTAGACTTTGTATGACTTTTCTGCAGACCCCATGAGGACCCTGTGTAGAACCTGTATGGCCCCCCTGTGGACCCCCTAGGAACTCCCTGTGGACCTCGTATGGGTTCTCTTCAGGCACCCTGTAGACACCGTAAATACAATGTGTAGACACCCTATAGAGTCCCTATAGACTCTATATGGTGTTTTACTATAGAGAGGGTATAAGATGACCTCATATCGTCTATAGAATAGGACGTCCGTAGAACGTCCGTTGGCCAATATTCTATAGGGCAGCCATAGGACGACTTCACAAAGGCAACAGCAGTCGTGGTCTGCCTATAGATGCCTTATGCTCTGCCTATGGACGTTGCTCTATAGAACGTCCTAGGAGTGTCCATACATATTTTTGTATATTAAATGAATTGTAAAAATAATTGCACACTAACCAACGGGTGGCGCTGCGCTCACGCACACCTTGTGTACTGATCAGAATCACGTGCTTTCGACTAGAAATTACCGCGAATAAAAAAGTAACTGTGACTAGTTATTTCAGAAAGCAATTTGCAGGCTCTCTTGATCATTTCATTTATGCCAAGCGCCTACACATTAAGATGCAGCCGCCTGCGTTCACGGCAAAGAATATCCAGGGCGTCCTCCGCTTGCCCTTCAATGTCGGGGCGAACATTCAAAAGCGCTAGACCGAGCAGTCGCTCATTCGAATTGGATGCTCTCAGGTATATTTTTAACCGTCATAGTGGAGAGAACAAGCGCTCAGCTTCCGCCGTTGTTACGTGCAGGGTCGCTAGGATCTTTACAGGTAGAAGCGACGAAAGAATTGCAACGTACGCCGGTTCTTTTTAAATCTCTGAGCTAACTGCGTGACCAGGTAATCCATGAACGGAAGGAACACGGAGCGCTTAAAATGCACTTCCGTGCTTCCAATGGGAATGTTGGAGCGGTGACGTTGCCGACTTGTTACTCGCGGCATCTGAATTTCAACTTCCACTGTCTCGGACATTTTAATGGTGGCTTGGTATACTGTCAAGTGTTTGCCCGTGGACGCTTCTAATTTTTCAGCGTCGAGAATTTTTTTTTAAGTTTTTTTTTTGTGACAGTATAGTTATATTTTCTGTTTTGCCTGGCCGGCACGCTTTGGTAATGCAGTGGTACCTCGAAAAACGGAGGAAGTTGTGTGCTGTGACCAACGTTACTAAAACACTCAGTTGGAAAACTCGCCCTTGAAATCTGGGCCGCTGGCGTCCACCGAAACCGAGCTAAATGCGATAACAGTGCCACCCTTTAGCGACGAGTTGAAACACAAATATTGCTTTATATGGCTAAATTGTTTATTGAAGACCATTTCTCAATGCATTCGCTTTTTTCCTACGGAAAGCTTAACCCGAAAGCACTTGCCAGCACGGCAGGGACCCAAAAATATACAGCGAGCACGTTCAAAAATGCGAGATGGCGCCGCCGGCCCTTCCGTGACTCGACAGAACCAGTAAGTGCAGCCGTGCAGTTCGAGGAGTGGCCGCTGCGGGAGAAATGGCAGCGTTGCGATCGCCATTAGCACGGTACTGGAGTAAGGATCGGCGCCACTTTTTCAGAGCAGGCTCTATGGCACTTTCCCACCTGAGTGGTTCTAGTAACGCTGGCTGTGACGAATCTTTTAAAGTTGGTGGGCCGCAACTACGACGACACTAGAACAGTGAGCCACCACGACCCGCCCCTATTCCTGTATATGAAGCCTGCTCCATTTTGAAAAATGACAATGCAGCTTTAACCGTTTTATCTTAACAGCGCCTCTCTGTAGCGCCGAGCTCACCCTGCTTCGTCATTGAGTGAGGGGGGGGGGGGGGGGGGGAATTGATGCCCTTAACGCCCCTTCCCTCTCCCGAAATAAAATCCTGGCTACGCCGCTGGTCTTAAGATAGACTTTGATCAAAATGACCAATATAAAATATTGTCAAATATGATACCGGAATACGCAAACCCAAAGATTTTGGTTATTGTTTGTTCACTTACTTACGTTTGAGCTGAACGGAGGACAGGTTCTCAGTATTCTTACGGAAATGTGCGGTATATATAATAAACACAAAAATATTACATATATAACCGGCATGTATAAGGACAAGACATCATAATGCCGTCGTTTCGAAAGGACAAATGCACCCATAGCTTTTAGAAAAAGTTCGACGTGACAGCAGCTCATGTTGTCATTAAAGGGACCTTAATATAAATTTTCGGCTGGTATAAATTGGGATCTTACTGATCGTATATTGTTTAGTGCCCCAAAATAAAACTAGTGTACGATCGTAGGAAGCCTAAAGCCTGCTTTTCGGTACGAAATTTTGAAAATATAGCGGACTATTTCGTACCTCCTTTCGTTCGAAAGCTCTCCACCTTTCCACTGCTATGCATCCGCGATGCCCAAGCACGTCAGCCGAATCAAGCTCACACATTGGACACGTAGCACGTGACTGCGGAAATCGGACGTATGCGCTCATCACCGATGGATCCGTCGACGAATATTTGGATTGGCGTTTGTGGCCAATAAGTGCCGTGACGGCATTTATCACTTGCGAAGGACAAGTTCCATGGTTTGATCAAAAAGCACGGTGGAAGCTTGGAGTCAACGCAGCAATGGCTAAGCACGTCACGACCATGTGATTTCTCCTTTCGCTTTTGAGTTGAGGATTAGGGCTAAGGAGGAAGAAGTTCAAAAATTACTGCATAGTCCCTTTAACAACAAATATATAAAATGTGTGCATATAGGTGCTTGGATGTGTTTAAATGTGCTTAAAAGCAATATTGTGTGTTCCGGGACAAATGCCGTCTAGCTGCCAGTTAGCCCGTTAGTTAGAGAAAAAAAAACGACGCAGTGAGAGACACCCTCGCGGAATACATTTTACTAAAACAAGTCATGATTAAAGTTACATACGCGGCATATAAAAGCTTGATTTTAGTGTAAACTTGACATGGCACACTCTTTATTAATGACAAAAAAAAGCCATAGTTTATTTTAGTAATATCGAACACTAAACATCAGCGCGCAAGCGCTTCGTAATTTCTACGAAATGTCTGTCGACTCTTTGTTCTTTAAAAAAACGCTACACCAGCGCACAAAACAAAACGAAAAAACTTTTCTGGAGACTTTTACAATATAAAACAAGGCTTATACATGGTAGGATGTTTCGCTTATGCAGTTAGCGAGCATTGCAGCCTGTTTACGCCCGTGAGTCAACATGAGGAACAAATTCAACTTTCAGGTACAGGTTCATACTTAGGACGAACGCTCGAAGCTCATCTACGTCGGCGCTCGTTACTGGAGGGCACCGAATCAGGCCGATGACCATCAAGTCGTTCTCGGCCCTCAGCAGGAGTTGAAGGCTCGTCGCACTGAAACCGTGGACCTCTTCCAGATGAAATGCCTCGAGGTTCGAAAATGTACCGGAGGAAATTAGCTCGCGTAATTCGCTATCCTCTAGGTGACACCGGCGGAGGAAAACCCTCGTCAGTCGTCCGTAGTTCCGAAGTAGTCCGTGGAGTTGGCTCGGGTCCAGAGAATTTGGGCTGTCAAGGCAAATCCTCAGCACTCGCAATTGCTTCAGTCTTCTGGTTCCACTGCTTGCGTTCACAATCCGTTCCAGATTGTCAATTTGAAACTCGTGCAAAGCGGGACAGTACCTTCGTAGAAGAGAACAAACAGAACTTTGAATTTATCGGATGGATTGGTTACATGTAAACAAAAACAGTAATTTTGTAAAAAAAAAAAAAAAACAGAAAGGCACGTAAAAATGACTAAGAACAAATTGTGGCGGCGGAAGATTTGGTGTCGGGTAAAACTGTCTGGAAAAGAAATAACTGGTCTCGGGGAAAAAGAAACTAACATGTCCCAGATCAAAACCGGCTGATACATGACGCGGTGGCGGTAGTTCCCTATTTACCTTGTTAAATTCTTAGTCGAATTTTCATTTGGTGCCGCTAGGTAATAAAATTCAACTACTGAGACAACACAAAACTACTGAGACATAGAGATACACTGGTTCTAGCAACCGCTGTTATGAGGTGCAAATGAAAACGCCTTAGGGAGTATTCACTTGCGGTCATAGCTGTGTGTGCGAATGCTGAGCGCGTGCTGATTTCGAGCTTCCAGTTCTTTTACAACGTGCACTTCACACCATCGAAATTGCCGGTCTTAGCAGCCTAATAATGTGAGCTCCGTTTGAGCATGCGCTTTGTGACAGCTACCTCAAATATGGCGTCCAGTGAATGCCCCCTATACGCCTCGCAAGTGGGCTCATTTTCGTCTTCTGCGCATGAGAAAGGAAGTAGCGGTGACGTCAGAACGCCAAGCCCTGATTGGCTGATCGCGACCCCCTATCTGAGCGTCATCTGCTCCTTTGCAACGTCGTCTGCTCGCAACGTCGTCTGCGTCTGTCTTACCTTTTCTGCGACTTTCGGAAGCGCAGGTCTTTACGAGCAAGCTCGACTTCGCCTTTCAGAAAGGGCAGACGAAATAACTCGAGCGGTACGTTGTTTTTGTCTAACAACTAGCAGACGCGCATCATGGAGAGAAGTCAAAGGACTCACTGGCGATGCGTCCCGAGACGCCGAGGTTTGTTTGCTAAGAACCGAGAGTGAGCTTTATTCACTAAATAAAGCGTAGTAAATAAAGTCACTAAATAAAGTCACTAAAAAATACTTTTTCCCTCCTTTCGTGTGCGGCGAGACTCCTCACTCTTTAACGGCGTCGGCGGGTTGGCGGAGTTAACGGCGTCGGCGGGTTGGCGGAGTTAACGGCGTCGGCGGGTTGGCGGAGTTAACGTCGTCTGCTTTACCTCTGCTAGTCAAAGCGATGACTGCTTTACCTTTCCTGCGTCTGTCGGAGATTCACCGCTCTCTCACCGGCGAGAGTCACCGCTGCCTCGGAAAACAAGGAGAGGACAAGAGGAAGAGATTGACCTCTTAAGGCCGGTTCAGACACTTGTGTTTGAGTGCGTTTGACTGCGTTGCGGCGAGAACCGAAAGCGAGTCACCGGCACATCTGTGCTTCGTATGAAGCGTGGAATCCAATTCAAGGAATCTTCTTGGCACGCGATATAAGCAGCAGGGATGTCCTGGTGTCTCGCAGCCGCAACGCAGTCAAACGCAGTCAAACGCAACTGTGTGAACCGGGCTTTAGGTCAGCGATCAAAGTATAATACGGGAAGGGTTCACAAGGGTCGTGCGGGCATATTCCACTCAGCACGCCAGCCGGTCGTGGGCAGACGGTCTTGGCCAAGGACCGGCGGAGCACCGCTGCGCTGCTGCTAGGCCTATCTGCCGAGCTCGCTTGGACGGGGTCAGTGGAATCGTGGCCGTTGGAGCATTTCCCGGGTGTTTGTGGATCCAGCGTTCTTGTTCGTCGGGGTTTATTTCAAGTATTTTTTACTTTTTTTCTTGCTGCTTGTAGTCGGGACGCGTGAGAAGAGCACGTACAAAAATAAACGTCCGTTGGTCGTCGCGACCAAGTAACTGAGCGACGCTGTCGGCCATGCTGAGTTGATCGTAAGAAGTGCGTAAGACAGCTTCGGAGCTGTCGTAGGATTCCGTCGTAACCTGCGCAAAACTTGCGATAATTTCGTTTCGTGAATACGAAATTGTTCTTACGTTTAGTCTTACGCACATTTTTGGCGTAAGATTGTTTCGTGAGCAGGCCTCTGCACTTCCGAAAGTCGCAGGAAAGGTAAGACAGACGCAGACGACGTTGCGAGCAGACGACGTTGCAAAGGAGCAGACGACGCTCAGATAGGGGGTCGCGATCAGCCAATCAGAGCTCGGCGTTCTGACGTCACCACTACCTCCTGCGCAAGAAGCAGACGAACTTGCCCTCCGCATACTTCGTTAAACTTTGAGTCCAGACGCAGCCGATGCTACGAATTGATTGGACCAGACGACCCGCCTGAAAAGCGCAAGTCACTGGCTTTTTCTTGTACATGATTGGTTCAGCGATGATAGAACACGTTCGATACTTGATGAACACCATGACGTTGCACTTTTAATGTTGTTTGATTTGCCCATCGGCTCGTAGCGTCGGCTGCGTCTTGACTTAAGTGAAAGCAGCGTTACTTTAACACTCAGTTGGGAAACTCACCCTTGAAACCCGGACCGCTCGCGTCCACCAAGACAGAACTACAGGTTTTCCCGCTCATATTAATCCAAGCGACGGAAAATTTTATCCAAGTGCCACCGAATTTAATCCAAGCACCACATAATTTAATCCTTGCGCTACTCAATTTAATCGCGGAGTCAGTCAATTTAGTCCACAATATATATATGCACGGTGGTTGTTTTGCTTACACATTTGGTAACTTAGAATAATTGTTTATACAACTAGATTTTTCGGGGGACAACTGATCGTTTGATCACTTTTCTGATTACTTGGAGTTACTAGTCCCACTATTGACGAGGCTGAATTGATATTTTGATTACTCTTTTTGTAATCTCGAGTTATTGTGGCGCGCTCGAATTTATTTTAGCTGAATGGACGTTTTGTTCAACCTTTCTTATTACTCATTATTGATTCAGATGATTCTTATTACTCATTATTGATTCAGACGATTCTTATTACTCATTATTGATTCAGATTATTCTTATTACTCATTATTGATTCAGACGATTCTTATTACTCATTATTGATTCAGATTATTCTTATTACTCATTATTAGTTCAGATGATATAAGCCCAATTGCAATTTATGATTACTCTTTTGATTACGTCCTGTTTTTATTGCTCCAATTGATCTATAATGAACTCAGTTGACATTAATATTCCTCCTTTGATTACTTCGAGTTACTTTTGACCCATTGGCCATAAACTCGAATTAAATGTCATTGTGATGACTCTTCATTACTTTTAGCTAATGTTCAACGAAATGTATTTTTATGTGATGATTATTGACATTATGATTACTCTTTTGATTACTTTGAGTTACTCTCAATTTAATTGACTTTAATTCGGCCTAAGTGACATTTGGTGACTCTTGCTTACTCTGTGTAATTATAGTGCCAATTTATCAGTTGTGAGCTCAATCATACATTATTATTAGTTTTGATTACTTCGGGTTACTTTCGATCCAAAGGACTTTAATTCGGCCTCATTGATATTGCAATGACAGTCTTGATTTTTTGGGGCTAATATGTAACCAAATTATTTATTACTAGCACAATTGGCATCACAATTACTTTTTCGATTACTTTGAGTTACAATTGCTTTAATTCGGCCTAATTGACGTTTTGGCTACTCTTTTGATTACTTCGTGTACCTCCAATTGATCTATAAATAATGACCTCAGTTGACATTATTACTCTTTTGATTACTTCGAGTTACTTTTAACCCAGTGGACTTGCATTCGACCGAAATGACACTGGGATGACTCTTTTGATTACTTTGAGCTTATCTTCACACAAACGTATTTAATATGAGCCTAATGTATATTATGATTACTCTTTAGATTACATTGAGCTACCTTGACCCAATGGATTTGTCCTATTTCACAATTTGGTAAATCTTCTGATTACTTTGAGGTCACATTCAACCAATTGGTGTTTTAAGAGCTCGATTCACATTTTTATTACTCTGTTGTCCCAATTAATCTTAATTCGGCTTAATTGACATTGTAGTGACACTTGATTATTTTCTGCTAATTCTTGGACGACGTCAACGACTTCCTGGACGACCTCAAGGACGATGCCTGGAGGACGACCTCAAGGATGACTTCTTGAACGACCTCTAGGACGACGCCTAGAGGATGACGTCTAGGACAACGTCTAGGACGACCTCGAGGACGTCTAGGACGACCTCAAGGACGACGTGGAGGACGACCTTGAGAACGACGTCTATGACGACCTTGAGGACGACGTCTAGGACGACTTCTAGGACGACCTCGAGGACGATGCATAGGGGACGACGTTTAGGACGACCTCACAGACGACATCTGGGACGACCTCGAGGACAATGTTAGGACGACTTCTAGGACGACCTCAAGGATGACCTTGAGGACGACGTCTAGGACGACCTCCAAGATGACTTCTAGGACGGCCTTAAGGACAACCTCTTGGACGACCTCAAGAACGACGTCTAGGACGACCTTAAGGATGACGTCTAGGACGACCTCAAGGACAACTTCTAGAACTACCTGAAAAACGACGCTTAGAGGACAACGTCCTCTAGGCGTCGTTTTTCAAGTCGTTCTAGAGGACAACGTCCTTAGGCGTCGTCGTCTTCGTCCTCTAGGCATCGTCCTAGACATCGTTAAAATAGCTTCGCTGGTTCTCATTCTTCACGTGAAGTGGAAGGGCTCTACATTTTTTTAATATTAAAGGGGCGATGCAGCGATTCTTGTACTTTGCGCGAATACCGCTTATAACGGATTCCTGAAACACCCGTTCGTATTTCACCACACGCAATCCAAGTCGCAGACAAAATTAAAGAAAAACGAGCAGCGTTCACCTTCTCAACTCGCAGCCAGAACAAGCGGCCACGTGATCTGGAGCCGATTATATGCCGCCAATGTTGATCATGGCCACGCGCTGGGGTTGGCAAGGCACAGGACACGCGCCGAGTTCCAGACATTGTTATGGTTCGTCTATTGTCGTCTCTGCAGCAATTGGACACGGGCCACTACCCGAATGCTTCTCGAGCTATCGATTGTCACGAGCCCAAGTCGAGTGTTCACGCAGTGCTCGGGTCCAATCTATAAGCCGCATTCAAATATCGTCACTCGGCGGTACTCCGACCGCCGAGCTGTCATCAAGTTTTGTGAAGGAGAGATTGAATGAAAACGCTCGCCTTGGTCCTTGAAATTACACCGCAACAGAGGAGTTTCTCGGCCAGTGGCGTTGCGTGCGAATATCCTTGGGTCCCACTAGTGCCAGTAAGCTCGTGTAAAATGAAAAACATTTCGGTAGTATCGCGGACACCAAAGGGACGAGGAGAAGAGCTCACTGGGAAAGCTTCTCGTCCGACGCCGCCCTCTGGTGTCAGGGGTAATTGAAGTGAAGTATAAAGTAACTCAAAAGTAACTAGAAGTAATCGAAAAAGTAATCAAATAATCAATCTAGTAAATAAATATTAAATTGGCTGTAGAATGACTCCAAGTAATCAAAATAGTCACCAAACTGTCAATTAAGTAGGTTGGTCTACTGGGTCAATAGCAGCTCAAACCATTTAAAAGGGTAATCATAATGCAAATTTAGCTCATACAAACGCAATTGTTTCGATATTAACTCAAAGTAATCAAGAGTCATCAAACTGTCAATTAAGCCGAATTAATGTTCGTCGGGTCAATAGTAACTCCAAATAATCAAGAGTTATAGCAATGTAAATTGAGCTCATGATAGATAAATTGGTGGCGCAATGACGTCAAGTACTTAAAATTGTCACCAACATGTTAATTGGGCGAATTTAAAGCCCATTGGGTTAATAGTAAATAAAAAAATCATGTCAATTACGTTCACAATAAATCAATTGGTTGAAAATTAGCTGAAAATAATTAAGTGTCACTACAATGTCAATTAAGCCGAATTAAGATTAATTGGGCCAAAAGAGTAATAAAAATGTGAATACAGCTCTTAAAACACCAATTCGTTGAATGTGACCTCAAACTAATCAGAAGATTTACAAAATTGTGAAATAGGACAAATCCATTGGGACAAGGCAACTCAAAGTAATCAAAAGAGTAATCATAATATACATTAGGCTCATAATAAACAAGTTTGTGTGAAGATAAGCTCAAAGTAATCAAAAGTGTCATCCCAATGTCATTTCGGTCGAATGCAAGTCCACTGGGTTAAAAGTAACTCGAAGTAATCGAAAGAGTAATAATAATGTCAACTGAGTTCATTATAGATCAATTGGAGGTATAATAATACGAAGTAATCAAAAGAGTAGCCAAATGTCAATTAGGCAAAATTAAAGTCCATTCGGTCAGTAGTGACTCAAAGTAATCGAACAAGTAATTGTGATGTCAATTGAGCTAATAATAAATAATTTTGTTAATTATTAGCCCAAAAAATCAAAACAGTCATCGCGATATCAATGAGGCCGAAATAAAGGCCTTTGGATCGAAAGTGATCCGAAGTAATCAAAACTAATAATAATGTATGATCGAGCTCACAACCGATAAATTGGCGCTATAATTACACAAAATAAACAAGTCACCAAATGTCACTTAGGCTCAATTAAAGTCAACTGAATTGACAGTAACTCGAAGTAATAAAAAAGTAATCATAATGTCAATAATCATCACATAAAAATTCATTTCGTTGAAGATTAGCTAAAAGTAATGAAGAGCCATGACCCTGACATTTAATTCGAATTTATGGCCAATGGGTAAAAAGTAACTCGAAGCAATGAAAAGAGGAATAATAATGTCAACTAAGTTTATTATAGATCAATCGGAGCAATAATAACACGAAGTAATCAAAAGAGTAATTATAAATTGCAATTGTACTTATATCATCTGAAGTGTAGCAATGTTAAGTCGAGTAATAAGAAAGGTTGAACAAAACGTCCATTCAGCTAAAATAAATTTGAGCGCGCCACAATAACTCGAGATTACAAAAAGAGTAATCAACATATCAATTAAGCCTAGTCAATAGTGGGACTAGTAACTCCAAGTAATAACAATAGTGACTAAATGATCAGTTGTCCCCTAAAAAGTCTAATTGTATAAACAATTATTCAAAGTTACCAAATGTGTAAGCAAAACACGATTACTGAAGACAATAAGTGCATATATATATTGTGGACTAAACTGACTGTCCCCGGGATTAAATTGGGTAGCGCAAGGATTAAATTGTGTGACGCTTGGATTAAATTGGGTGGCACTTGGATTAAATTGCCCGTCGCTTGGATTAAATTGCCCGTCGCTTGGATTAAAATGAGCGGGAAAACCTGTAGATTAATGCGCGCTTTAAAGTGGGTACAATTACAGCGCCGCCCTTTAAGCTACTGCGAGATGGCACTGGAGATGGCGCCACCGGCCCCTGTGCGACTCCAGAACCGGTACGTGCAGCCATGCAGTTCCCGGAGTGGCCGATGCGGGAGAAATGGCGGCGTTACGATCGCGTCTAGTTCGGTTCTGGAGTACGGATCGGAGCCACTTTTTTCAGGCTCATATGGCAGTTTCCCAGCTGAGTGAGAGATAAATGACTATTTTGGGTCAAATAAAGACCCTAGAGGAGGTGCTCCTCCGCTAAGTGGACTAGAGCCAGCTGATTGACGTGAGCCGTCGAGGCCAGCCACACATTTTCTTAGTTGCTGTGAAATGTGAAAGCAGCGAGGATGCCAGGGGGACTGGTGTGTTGTTCTCCGATGCAAGAATCGGGCCTTGCACGGGAAGAGCCCGTCGCTCTTTCGTTTCCCTCGAAACCGACACATGTAAGTAACCAACTTCAGCTATCTCATTTCTTGGGCTTTCTCTTTATCGCCAGAGTAATTTGAAAAAAAAAAAAAAAAGTTTCGCTTCAGATGTTAGGAATGGGTCTCTCGGAGCAACCGGTCAGACATCGACGCCAATTTCAAGACTTATGAAGCGGCATACTTGTACAAGAAATACCGGTGTGCTCTGACCATTTTCAGGACAGCGACTTGAGAAACACACTTAAAATCCCAGGGGTAGGTGCACAGTAGCCGCATGGAATAGTAGCATAGAACCTATATTTGATATGATCAAAATATCTAGGAAGTAAATCAATATTGTAACAGCCATGTTTGTAAAATGATATTCTACTGGGAGGATCAGAGCCGAAAACGAAAGCATTCGACAAAAAATCAACGAACGAAATAAGAAGGCTATAAGGCCCGCTTCAGACGGGGCAACCTTTCCAGCAATTTCGGGGTTGCTGGTGGGTTGTTCCTTAGCTTTCCCTAGATCGACCCCAATTGCTCAGATCGGGTCCGGCTCGAAACGGACGAGCAACTCAGACAACTTGGAGACGTTTGAAGCGGCAGCAGCCAATCAGGGATGCGATATTTTTACGTGAAACCCCTGTGGTGGTGATGATGAAAACTAAAGACTTGGTTCTGGTTTGAAATTAACCGTCTTTAGAAATAAACTCTTTCAGAAAGATGAGTTAGTATTCTGAACGCACTTTACAGATATAAAAACATGTTTTTAGCGTGTAACTGTGTGTCTAAATAGTACAAGAAAAATAAAATTTCATAATGAGGACGTTGTGAACGCAGTCGGCCCGTGTTGCCGGTGTTGCCACGTCAAGTTGCTGGGCGAAATTGCCCCGGCTGAAGCGGGCCTAAAGGTACTTCATGAGTAGATTATGTGTGTTCATTCAGTGACCTTTGTCTACTGAGTGGTGAGCTGTGGAGGTTTTGTATTTATTCAGTATGCAATAAGTGTTTGCTTCTCAAACACAAATTGTCAAAGTGTTTTTTTTTTATGAATAGACTGAGAGGAAGCTTTCACTGATGTTGCAAAAAGGCTGCTTGCTTGAAAAATAAAAAAGTGTATCAACCTTTTGCGAATGTTCTTGTTGTCGGTTGTGTCCCTTGTGGTATGGAAAAACGATTTAGGTTTTGTGGCCTGTAACAATCGAGATAAATGGCTCACGCAGTTCTTCCCTCGCGGTGGGAAATGAACCCACTACTCATCGTGAAGTCCCGTGCCATCCCAGTAAGCCCGAAATATCAAGCCCACAATGTAGTATTTTATATTACGTGTCCTCACGTGCCCCTATCGTGAACCACGCTACCAGTTACTTGATAGCGAATTATGTAACACCACAACGGGCCTCTGGTGCAGGCAAATAGTCTTCCTATTAATGGCCCTGCACTGAGAGGTGATTACGAACAATCACGCTCACCGAAACAGTCTCTCCTTTACCAATTAATGCATCAGGCAGCTTCGAAGCGTCTCACAAATTACAAGAACCGTCTAATGAAGCGGCGAGCCAAGTTCGTGATGTTGGAACGAGTGAAATACATCGTATACATTCAAAGTTCGTTAAACCAAATTTTAACTGAACGTAGACATTGAGCTAGTCTCGTGTATAGGGTGTATTCACTGGACGCCATATTTGAGGTGCTGTCTAGAGCGCATGCTCCGAACGAGCTCACATCATTAGGCTGCTAAGACCGCCACTCTTGATGGTGCGGAATGCACGTTGTAAAAGAACTGTGGAAGCTCGCCATCAGCACGCGCTCAGCATTTGCGCACACAGCTATGGCCGCCAGGGAATACTCCCTATAAATATATCCTAAATGAATAATAAATTAATTATCTGTTGCTACTATTTAAATTCCCACAAAAGTCCAGCGACGCCACGGCCGAGCAGCGCGCACGCAGCGTGTATCAGGACGAAGTCCCGCCGGTAGTCAGACGAACCAAACCGATAGATGGCGTTTGTAACCGACCAATTGAGAAGGAAAAAAAACCGATGCCGCGACACGTCTACCCATCCAAACGACGCAGATCTTGTCCGCACAGAGGTCATTGTATTCTCCGGGACTGTCCTGTACTCCCCCTAGTAAAGTATTTGCGATAAGCAAAAAGGTTCGCGTCACACCAGTATCAACTTCGGTCGAGTTGCACGACGTCGTGCGCATATCATTACTCATAATGCATAGGAAAAGTTAAGTATTACCTGGCGATGATGGCCATGTCCAAGGTAGGCGCGTTGAGGCCCAGCCGCCTCAATTTGTAGCCCACACTCCGCAGCAACTGATGAATCAGATCTGAAGAGTTCACGGGAGACTTGTAGTTCACAAGGATTAAAGACAGGTCTTCCAGAAAGGCCAGGCGCGCGAGCGGCTCGATCTGATTCTCGTCGGAAAAGAACAGGCACACCTTCAACAGATTCGGGCACAGAGTTATAACGTGAGACAACGCTCCGGCAGTCTCCAGAAGGTCCTGTCTGTTCATAACCAGCTCCGTGAGTTGCAGTCTCGTGGTGGCCGGCAGGCTAAGAATGGCCTGGGTCAAAAAAGCTATTCGAAACACTTGCAGTCCTAATCTTTCTAACATATTGTGCACAAGGTGAATTGCAACATGGATGATGTAATTGTTATCATCGGTGACGACCCCGCGCATGTAGTTGCCAGGTCGGATTCCGTACAAGCACAGATTATTCAAGTTGAGACAATGACGAGCAATTGCATCTGCTATGGGTTCGGTGAGGTCGTGGACGTGCAGTACCAAGTTCCGAAGGTGCGGAAGGCTAGGCAGTGTCGTCACGAACATATCGTAATGCTCTTCCCTCAGGGGGAGATGCAGCACGGTCAGGAGGTCGCCGTACTGACGCAGTTGTCTGAACATGCGGAAAGCAATGTCTTGGTTTTGTGGCAGTCGGCCCAAGTAGACGAACCTAAGAACGTTGCCAAGGACGTGGCACAAGAGAGCGTAGTTGGTGGGTTGACACTGCTGCAGGACAACGATGATTTGCTCGCTGATTGTCGGTGGCAGCACAGTGAGGACGGACGTGCCTTCGGGGAAGGATACGTGAAAGTTAACCGCCACGTAGACTAAACAACTGTTGTACAAGGATTCTGGTTGTCTTTTTCGGGGCATGCTGTCTGATGTCTTCAAACGCTGCACTTGTTGTCAGCGGGAAGCTTCTAACCACACATTTGAAACTCCGGATAACCTTCAACGGCTTACGAACATTGGCCGCATTTCGTAAGTTCCTGGGCTCGGCGGAACTATCACGTCTGCTGCAGAAAAAGAAATGGGGGGTTTCGGCCTCGCAAGGTACATTGCGCCTAGACGCATTATCACGTTTTATCGCCTGTCTGACGCAATGTCAAGGGCGGGGAACATTTATCTTCCTTTTTAGAGAGGAAATGGGAAAGAGGAAAATTTTTAAACAGTATTGGAAACAAAATTGAGATGTTTACAAACCGCAAAGACTGGTGTGGGATAGTCACGTAGCTCTCAAGTTGGAGCAGCGCCTTTTGCGAGAAAAAAAAATTCTTTGTCGCGTTTCGATTCCGCGTCATTGCGCTTTTTATCGTTGCTTGCGGACGCTAAGCTGGCAGAATTTCATTGGTGGAAACCGCGAATAAAACAAAAATAGCAAGAACAAAAAATCTACGATAAAAGCAATGTTATCGTTTTGATAGGACATTGCAAATTGCATTTTTGTTTGTTTATTTAAGCTTGATTTATTCATTCAGACGCTCTGTTACCACGCGAGGATAGAGGCTAACGCACGCTTCTGAATTAACGACCGTGCCTCGTGCATATTCGAATGCTACAATGGCGCTAGGGGCGCTTTATGCTCGATGCAAGCATTTACATGGTCGCGTCTTACGGGCGCGCTCGCGCTTCCTGGCCGGGATAAACAGGCATATAACTGGTGCCGCCGTGCCACCCACTGCTAGCCGATTAGTGTCACTGAACTATACACTCGCTGAGTCGTTTCTAACAAGAATATAGGGGCATGGCGTGTATATACTACAATTTTACAATTAAAATAAAAGAAAAGCAAGTACGGTGCCTACCAAGCTTATCCGAAACACACGAACGGCGTCTTATCCTGTAGGAGCGCTATCCTGGCGGCAGCCGAAGAACTCATCTATAACGTTGCGCTCTATGGAAAAGCCCGAACAGAGGAGGGTTCTCCCTCACTGTCGCCGGGCGTAACTGAACAATTTTGCCGGATGGCTAACCTACGGTTATTGCCACTTTGTCCCACAAAGATTCAGGGGCAACTGCCGAAACCATCGGTGATCGGATCACGCAATCACCAAACATTTTATGTTTCCTTCGCAAAAATACCAAAAGCCCCCGCGCGCCGCGCGGCGGATTATGGGAGTCCTCAGTACGATCCTCCCAGAGCCGTTTCATTGAGAGAGTTTGGCCATACATTGGTTTGAATAGGCGAGCATCTCGGGGCCAACCACAGGCCGCGAAACAGCCCCCAGCGGTGTCGTGTGCTCTAAATTTGTGCCACGACTATAGGCCTCCTGCGCTGAAGCTTTGAAGAAACTGTAGCGCCCTCATTTTGGGTAGTACAAAGCATAGAGTTATTACAATAAACGCTAGAGGCTCAGCTGGCGCTAGTGTGCTGTTGCATTTTGAAGCAGACAGCAAGCAGTCAGAAATTGACTTCCGGTAATGCATTTCTATGGAAAAAAGCGAGTGCATTTCCTCTCTGCGCTTGATTATAAGAGCAAATATCACCAATAATTTGCACGTACTAAGCACATTGGAACATTTCTCAGTCACGCAGACGAAATAATTGGTCAGTTACAGCATTTTTATTTGAAATTCGTGGCATGAAAAACGGTGTTAAAACCACTTCGCACGTGTATTTATGTGCACTGTCGGACACTGTTAGCGCGAACACGGCGTCGGCGCTTTCCAGCATGGGGGATATAAGTGCCAAACGAACGAAGGACATGTGGAAAACCAAGAGAGACGGCAAGAACTACGCAGTGACACTGGATAAGGAACTCCTTGTGCATGCAGACGATCAAAATAAATTGAAAGTCACGTAATATAGTTCGATTTGCAATAGATAAGTACTGCTTTATTCTTTCTGCTCATGAATATGTGCGAAGATGCTTGTTCTGGGTTCAAATCATCACCCGCACGCTCCAAATCTTGGCAAATAGGGAAAAGCCAGAGAACAGGTGCCCGATAAAAACTGCCCGACATAGGAAATAATAAGAAAACACACCTTTAGTAGCCCACGTACTTTATTCTTTACGTTTCGAACGTTTTTTTACCCACTCGTAAAGATGCACGACGGGGTCATTTTCATATAGTGATAGGACGGGCATATTAACAATATATAAGCACCAACGGAATGCTGGCGAACTTTGAACATACTCTACATTCCTTTCGATCGTTATTTTGCTTAGAATCGTCGCTCGTTTCTACATACCTGCCATGGAACGGAGGATTGGGCCTGAAATATAGCGAAGTTTAACATCGTTCAGTGGTAAAGAAAAAATGCTGTAACTAAAGCAATTACACTTTCACCATATTAATAAAGATACATTCTATCCGGTACAACCGAAATAACAAAAGTTATTCATGTTATTTTCCGGCAAAGAGACAAAATTCACGCGCGTTTTCCCATAGGAATACACAGGAAGACTGGAAAAGTAGACTGCATGCTGTCTGCTTCAATTTGCAACCGGAAGTCCCGTAGACACTAGCGCCAGCTGAGCCTCTAGCGTTTATTGTAATAACTCTATGGTACAAAGCTCACTTGGTTGAGCCTCGCACTACTTATGGCACGTTGGTTGAGCTTTTTTAATTCTGTCTGGTCCTGAAGAACGAAAAAACACTTGTGGACGCCAGAAATCGGCCAGACTCAACGCCGCAAGGCAACCAAAAGTGCCAAATTCATGACACCACCGCTAGGGTACGCGTCTCTTATCTCTGGGTGGTGACATCAAAACACCTGTGAAGCGACGTTTTAATTTTTCTTTTTCTCTGTCATGTCTACTTTGGAACGCGCGGAACTTCTGTTCTTGGCTCACGCGCTTAGCGTCTTAAGGCTGAACTCCATGGGACGAATATGCTGCGAATAACCGACGAATTTTGGCCGGCGGCTTTTGCTCTGCGCGTGTAATCAACACAGTGGCTGCTACGTCGCGCGCAAAAGGAACGTGCGGTCGGGCGGCGTTCGCCAGTTATTCGTCACATAATTCGTTCCATGGAGTTCAGCCTTTAGCTTTGACGGCGTTCGAAGTTTTGTTGTTTCTTTGTATTTTCATCGTGATCTCGCGCTCGGCACCAGAGCTGGCACGCTTCTGCATGCGTGACAGTTTGAGACGCTAAAGTTTGTACTACCCAAAACAAGACCTAACAAGTCCCTTTTCGCAGCACCCCCTGGGGAACGCAGGAGGCCCATACTTCGTTTCACCTTATGTGCGAGCGAAGGGAAAACTGGAAGCGCGAGCACGGAAGCTCCGTGCGTTCAGGCTTTGCTCGAGCGCGCGAGCTGGGGAGAAATGCAAAAGGCGCTGGTCTCGCGCTTCTAGCTTTGGCTTCGCTCGCAGATAATGTGAAACGAAGTATAATTTGAGCCGTGCCGAGCGGAACTCCGCGTCTCAAGACGCTCGCGCACCCCACCCTTTGCACTGCTTTCTTTCAGCCATTCTCAGGACGCTGTTCTAGCAGTGCAGACAAAGGCATGGGCACGAGCGCGTAGCTTTGGAAAGTGCCTTCTATGCACGAGGTCTCGTACAAACAAAAGCGTTTCGCTGAGCTAGGCTCACGCGCCTGTGCCTTTGTCTTCAGTGCAGACATTTGTGAGATGGAGTAGAGGTCTCCTGATTGGTCGACGCTGTGTCACAAATTTAGTTTACGCTCTAAGCGTGGGGGGAATATTCGGCGCTGGCGGCGGCCTTTGCTCCGCCTATTGTCCAAACTCTCCTAATATACGGCTCTGGCTCCTCCCATCGTCTTTCCTCCCGCTACCACGTGACATACGCGAGCAGGTGCGGGTTACCAAGGCAACAACGCTCAAGCAGCCGAGCCGGACGAGCGCCCAGAAATGAGGAAGAGCGTATATCGTGTTGCCTATACTTCGTTTCACCTTATGTGCGAGCGAAGGCAAAGCTGGAAGCGCGAGCACGAAAGCTCCGTGCGTTCAGGCTTTGCTCGAGCGCGCGAGCTAGGGAGAAACGCAAAAAGCGCTGGTCTCGCGCTTCTAGCTTTGGCTTCGCTCGCAGATAAGGTGAAACGAAGTATAGGCCTAGCTGGCGAGGATGTCCCTCTCTCATCCCTCTACTTTGTACCGGCTCCGTCGTCTGCTACACCAACGCGTTGTCGAACCTCGTCGAACCCCACCACGGTTGCGGTGAAAAATAGTGAATCCGGTAACATCGCAAACGGCGCAACGCAGACAAGTCAACCCGGGTACTACGGGCAGCAGAGATGCGAGCCGCCAACCAGTGTTGTACGGAACGGCGTTCCAAGGAACGGCGTTCCTGGAACGCGTTCCTTTTAGGAGGAACGAAGGAACGCCGCCGTTCCATTTTGCATCAGTGGAACTGGAACGGGAACTCGTTACATTTTTACTGGAACAGAAAAAAGAACGGCGTTCCTTTTTTTCGTCAAGTGGGGTATCTATTTTAATTTCTAAGAGGGACATTCTTAAAGTATACAAACAATATCTTTACGAAGAGCAGAATCTCGTTAACTTCTTGGTTAATTATCTTAGGGTTTTTTTGTGTAGTCCTCGTTTAGTAACAGTCGGGTGCAAGAAAGCTAGTTGACAATGATTCTTTTTCAGTGCCCGAGAATGCGGTACACAAAGCAAACCTTTTAGTCAAAGGAAAACACACAGAAACAGGGACGTTTCAAACTCGGCTAATTTCATTGCTTCCACGAATCCTCATACACCTAGAAATATAAGGCCGACTACAGCCATCACTGAACTTTCACAGAGACCTAGAGTTACACCAAAAAAAAACATGTTACCAGACATCGAACGCACCCTTGTATCCCGAACATTGGTCACTTAAAAAATATACAAAAATTAAACTTTATTCCTTTTCCCCTAGTCCCCCACCTTCAAATTGAACAACTAATCCAACCTTCACAAAAAGGACTTGTAGTTTTCAAGACTGACCTTCCAGACGTCCTACCCCCTTCTTCACTTGATCGTTTTGCGGACAGCAACATCGAGAAGCAACTGTTGTTAAGTTCGAACAAGGGACTTTGTTAGATCAAAACGCGTTAGGTTGTTGTAAAACGCTCGTGCAATGTGGGGTAACAGTATATTTTGCTCGTCTGCATCCGCCCACCACAAACATGAATATGGTTAAAAGCTAGGATTTTTGAAGGTGAATATATCAACAAATGAAACCCTGCTTCGCTTGCTTTCTTCTCCTGCATGGTGGCCTTCCATTACGACATTCAAATTCGTATGTTGCCATTTAATAGGCTATAGATTAAAAAAAAAAGCTTTGCTCTATCTAAATAAATATTGTAATGAACAAAATAAAAATGTAACGTATATGTAGCGATACGTTTCATTTTTTAACTGTAACGGGAACGAGTTCCTTTTCCACATATGGAACTTGTAACGGGAACGCGTTCCAAAAATCAGAAGGAAGGAGGAACGAGCTGTCGTTCCTTTTTTTTTTTTTGAGGAACGTGTACAACACTGCCGCCAACGACGTACGACTTTCCGGCGGATGGCCGGGATGGCGGATGGCTGCGACGGCTGCTGGCGGTAGCTGCCGCGACTCACTCGTAGTCGCGGGGACACAACGAGAAAGCGCGTGATTTATTCCAAGGGCTCCCAAAATCCCCTGCCGTTGTGCCGCTGTTCCAACTGGTATATTTTGACAGTCAACTACGAGGGGCGTTCATATAGTTCGTATCATTGTCCCGGAGGAATAGAGATTCAGCAATCAAACTCGAGCAGGAGTTAAGCCTCTCTCTACATGTTCGCCCCCAAAAGGTATGCCCACTTTTTCCAGCGATGGACCACATGCCGGAGGCCATTGTTATAGAACTCCTCGTTTTGAGTGTTCAGAAATCGCTAAACTTCAGCAATCACTTGGTCGTCGTCATTGAAATGCTTTAATCTTATTTGGCCACACTGGAAACGTCTGCGCCATTTAACCAAAGTGTCATAAACTGGGACGTTATCCCCGAACAACGCTCACAAATTGGAATGAATATCATTTTCATTGCTTCCCTTCAAATGGAAAAAACCGATCAATGCATGTGCTTGGCACCGACGGGCGGTGCCATTTTTGTTTTGACACCGTAGCGGCGTTAAGCGCAACTATAGCTATGCATTGTTTAACTGTGCGGAAACTAGAGGGACGCGCGCTCATGTTGATGCCTGTTTTGTTTCGTTTTTTTTCAATTTTTTGTGCCGATAATACGAACTTTATGAACGCCCCTCGTATATACACCAGGCGAGGGAGTGATCAAAAGCGTAGCTCGCCTGGCACGCCAAATTGCTGTATTCTCTCTGTTCAGTACTGACGCCGAGACATCAGACAAGGCTGACCAGTGTTGTACAGAACGGCGTTCCAAGAAACGATGTTCCTGGAACATGGTCCTTTCAGGGGGAATGCCGCCGTTCCATCTTCCATCGCTGCAATTGAAACAGAAACTCGTGGCGTTCTCAAAAAAGCGGCAATAGAAAGTCATTTTTGTTTATCTGCAAATTTAGCCAAATTTAGTAAACATTTTGGATTTGCATTAGTGACTATTTCAACCCCCGACTTGAAGGAATGGGGAAATGTGCGACATATAGTTGAACAAAGGACTGGAACAAATGTGATCGGGGTGACTCGACGCGTAGTTCAAAGTAATTGTTTTCACTCGCTCGCTTTATTTTATCTACGGATTATCCAGCAAAATATTTCATTAAAGCGGCGGTCCCACGGCCCCAACCATAATACCGGTGGCAGCTATGCTAACGCTGCTGTTTGCGGTGCAAATGTCGCGTATGTGCGCGTGCCACGTATTTCGTTATTTTTGCAAATAAATGGCCTATTCATCATCGGTGTCTTAGTGCAGAATCTAACATGCATTTGTCAAAACTTAACTCAAATAAACATAACAAAAAGTGCACGCCTTGGTATTTTCAAAGACATACCTCTACGCATTCCAAGTTCCTAGACTTGTAATTCATCTAAATCGCGTTCTTATTTTTTTAATCAACAGATTAAGGACTCATGTGGTTTTGTACTTACGTTTATTTTTCAATTCTAGTAACTCAGGACGTAACTCAGGACCATATAATTCCGCAGCAACGACTTTTAAGGGCATGCTCCTGGTAGACATAAGAACTCAGCATTAAAATATATATATATTAGAAGTGCAACGCCAGCAGTTTTCTTGTAAGAAACCACTTGATTCTAAAAAACATTTCGAAGAATTCATTTCACGCGTCCTTGGTTTTCTCAGAAAGCATTCTAGCATCTCGGGGTGGTTTCATCTCAACTCAGACATGGATTTGGGGTCGAACTTTTAATTTTGACTAAAAAAACTATGTTTTGGGGGCATTTCTCAAATGAAGGAGGGCCCAAACCGCATGTTCCCCAGATTTTTTGTTCTCGAGTTATGGACATTTTAAGCAGCTGAGACGCAAACTGTCCTTTCTCTTGCCTGTCGGAGGTGTCATGTTTCACTCCTTTCTACTTTTTGCCCTTTTTTGGTAGTGCAATGTAACTTTTTGGGGCTGCTCTCAGAATGGGGATTATTTACGGGCAATAAGTTTATTGTGACTAATTATCTTTACTTTTGTTTTAAATATTGTCAAAGTGTGTCCCTTTGGCAATATTTATCAAAGTTTGACCAGCTCTTCCGTGTGACCTATTTGAGATATCGTAACATATTTAGTGTTTTCAGAAAGCTAAGATTATATTATTTTTATCGATAACAAATATAACGTTGTGTGTAAAAGAAAGAAGGCAGTGTCTTCTCGTAAATCAAGAACTATTTCAAGATATTGACAAATTGGAGATCGCTTTTCTAAAAAACAAAACACCTTTTATTTGGCTGATCTTTTTCTCCAGCTAGCTATTTCAATGCTTTATAAGGCAATATAAATATAAAATGTAATATTTTGTTTGTATGGCAGCTATAAGAGCTTGAAATATGATATAGTTTGACTGTTTTGTCAGTAAATCAGCTTACTCGCAAAAATACACTAATTCAAAATTGGCGCCTCTTATTTCTTGAATAGGTACCTGTGAACACACTTATTTTCTGAAAAATAATTTTAACGCGATTATTTATATGAAATATATTTAAGAAAATTTGTCAATATGACGTTTTTGGACGATATTTGTGAATGTTTACCAGCTCTTCCGTGTGACCTATATCAGGTGTCTTAACATATTTAGTATTTTCAGAAAGCTTACAGTATACTCATTCTAATGATAACAAATTTGATGTAGTGTGTAAAAGAGAAAATACAGTATTTTTTCGTAAAGCAAGGACTATTTCAAAACTTTTGAGAATTGGAGGTCGATTTTCTAAAAAGCCTACCTTTTCTTTTGGCTAATTGTTTTTCTCTAGCTACCTATTGCAGTGCTTTATAAAGTAAAATAAACAGAAAATGTAATATTTTGTTTGTATGGCGGCTATAAAAGCTTACATTTTGGTTTTTGTTCACTTGTCACCCAGTAATACCAGTGACTCGCAAAAATACACTAACTCATAATTAACGCCTTTAAAATTTTGAGTAACTACCTGTAAATTCCTTTAATAAAAGAATATGAAAACGGCGAGTTATGCTAATAAAGCGTTTAGGTCATAATACGTTTAATGTTTTTTTTTTTTATTATCAAACCGCCTCTTTGCAACAATATTCGACGAAGTTCAGCAGGCGGTGCTGTGTGACTTAATCAATATATTTTTATGATTTTTACATCAACGTAAAGCCCCAATTAAGCTCTTTCTTTTGAGTATATTTTGAATATTTTGCGCTAAACATATAGCGCGGAACATTTGCCTAAAAAACGAATATTTAGAAAGACTTGCAAGTTTGAAGACGATTTCCTAAAAAAAACCACCTTTCATTTATTTAATTTTTTATTTACAGTTAGGTAATATAGTAGTCTGTCAGGAACTACCAACAGAAATTGTAACGTATTGTTTGTATGGTCGCTATTAGGACTCGAATATCATGCTATGAGAGTTTTGAACGGGACTTCGCATAGACGCTCAGCTGAGCAGAATTTCGACCTATGTAAGGTTTTCCATTTAATGTTAGTACTTACCTCAATATCTGAGCGTAAAAGCCAGTGGAGCAACAATATTTATCCTAACAATATTTATTTACATGGCACTGGCGTGATTTGCAAGGTGTGAGTGCCCAGACCTAGTTATAACGCGCGTTATAAATAGGTCTGGGCGCTTGATCTAATAACCTACCGTTGAATCAATTAATGATTTAATCGTTATAAAATGTTTAACCAGTTAATCCGTTAAAT
Organism: Ixodes persulcatus; assembly: GCA_013358835.2. NCBI lineage: Eukaryota > Metazoa > Arthropoda > Arachnida > Ixodida > Ixodidae > Ixodes > Ixodes persulcatus. The sequence continues at coordinate 296,546 of JABSTQ010010876.1, read as the reverse complement.
TTTGCCAAAAGAAAAAGTAAAAACTTAACGCTTTCACCGCGCAGACGTGTACGAGTACACCTGTATGAAGGCAAACTTTAGGTAAAAATTTGACCTAAAATAAACTGTAGGGGCGAGATGTGTGACTCGAAAGAAGTGGAGAAGGTTATATGTGGTCTCAGCCACTTCAACGCCATGCGATTGTCTGTTTAGCGCAGCTGAGCCTACAAACCTATTACTAAATTACCCAACCATCAAGGAGAATGCAGGGAATGATGTTCCACGCGCCGCACGTGCTGGCGTCTGCAGCAGTAACTGTCCTACAGAATTTACTTCGAATCATTTATACGGGACAGACTTGCGGTTATACTTCGTCTCACCTTAGTATGGACTATTGTTAGCCGCGCGTGCTAAAAGCGCGAGCTAGTCGCTTTGAATGAAGCCGCGGCGGCTGCACGAGCGCTCGTGCAGCAAGTGCTCTAGTCAAGGCAGTCAAGGCTGGCCGCTCGCGCTAGCACAGGCTTCGCGGTTAGTCCATGCTAGGGTGAGACGAAGCCTCCTGCGCTGAAGCTTCGAACAAACTGTAGCGCCCTCCTTTTGGGTAGTACAAGCTCAACTGATTGAGCCTCGCACTACTTATGGCACGTTGGTTGAGCTTTTTTAATTTTGTCTTGTGCTGAAGAATGAAAAACACCTTTGGACGCAAGAAATCGGCCAGACTCAACGCCGCAAGACAATCAAAAGTGCCAAATTCATGACACCACCGCTAGGGTACGCGTCTCTTATCTCTGGGTGGTGACGTCAAAACACCTGTGAAGCGACGCTTTAATTTTTATTTTTCTTTGTCATGTCAACTTGGAACGCGCGGAACGGCTGTTCTTGGCTCACGCGCTTAGCGTCTTAGCTTTGACGGCGTTCGAATTTTTGTTGTTTCTTTGTATTTTCATCGTGATCTCGCGCACGGCACCAGAGCTGGCACGCTTCTGCATGCGTGGCAGTTTGAGACGCTAAAGTCTGTACTACCCAAAACAAGGCCTTTTCGCAGCACCCCCTGGGCAACGCAGGAGGCCCATAGTAGGAAAACATAAGCAAACGACCCTGCGTGAGTGGACATCAGTGTTGCGGAGTTGCTACTCCGGAGTTGGAATGATTCCGGAATCATTCCGCGTTTTCGCGACCCCGGAATGGAATGGGAATGGAATGGCGGCAACGTTGAGGGGAATGGAATGGGAATGGAATTAGATGCCTTTGGCCCGGAATGGAATGGGAATGGAATGGGCCCAATTCTTTATTTATTATTTTTTTTTTTTTGGGGGGGGGGGGGGGGGGGGGTAGCGAGTCAGTTGCTGAGAAACAAAAATGAGCGGGAAACTGCTAGCCCGCGTGGAGCCATATAACAGACTTGTACGCAAAAAAATGCAATACAAAAAAAAGCGTCAGACCAGAGACCAGTGGGGGAGGGGGGGGGGGGCGGTGGCGCTTTTCATGGACGCGCAGGAGACGGGCTTCACTGCTGTTACACGAGAGCGAAACAAGAAACCAAGCCCCAAGCAAAAGAAACGAAGGGAGCGGCAATGAAAGAAACCGCCATGCACGACTCCTCATCGTCCCTCCTGTCTTGCTTCTTTTCTTTCTTTTTTTTGCGCGACGGCATGGAGGGTGCACGCGCGCGCACAGACTGAGATCTGGGAGCGGGGGGGTGACTTCTAACTCGCAGAGCTCTGATAACTCGTTGACTCGCACGCCGCCGAAAGATGATCAGTTATTGTTCTCTTATAGTTCGAGGAGCGTTCTTTAGCAGGTGGCCAACCCTGCTGCCTTTCACGTTCATTCGCGCGCTCTCCTTTGAAGCGAGAAATCTGGGTTTGCTTCGGCATTAAAACAATGCGAGATTCACTTCTCTCTTCTCCTCTTTCGCTTTTCTCCGACGCTTGTTTTTTTATACAGTATTTTTTTATGTGTAGTTCCGCCTTTTACTTGGTCTTTGTTCCGATGCTTGTTTTCTGTGTTATATGTTTTACATTCAAGTGGGTTAGGGTTACAAGCAAGCTAGCGGATGCCCGCTCACCCGCTCATTTCCTTTGACTTTAGTCTCTGCATACCTTGTTTTACCTTGCGATGGACCGCTGCGGACGTTTCAAGTCACCCCAGGCAATCTAGTACCGTCAGCTTAGTAAGATCAATGCTTTTTTGAGGGATTTAGCATTTTTTTTTGCAATTGTTTATGCGTTTGATAATGTCAGCTTTATGCTGCTTATGCCGGAAACATTGCACAATATTGCTGTCAAGTGCCTTTTTTTCGCTTAGGAATTAGAGGAAAGAAATGGAACGATTCAGCCATTCCAGGAGTGGGAATGGGCCCAGTGTCCCCATTCCTAGGAGTTGAAAGGAATTGAATCGAAGACTCTAATTCCCGGAATGGAATTGGAATGGAATGGGGGTGCTCATTCCGCAACACTGGTGGACATTGTCTCGTTCAGTGGTTTGAAGAGCAATGGCCGGGCTGGAGTGAACTGGCGCGATCTCCGGCCTTTGCACCGGGAGTAGTTGATCCCTACGGCGGCAGCTTGAAGGGGTCGCTGTAACTCTACCGCTCCTAGAGCGCTTTATTTCCTTCTGAGAGGCACGTCCTCCTCACCGTGTTGTCCTCTTTGCCCCGGGGTTGAGTTGGATAAGTTTCTAGAATAATTAAACCTACAGGTTGTGAGGCTAGCTGCCTTTAGGGACTTATATGCGGAACATGTCTTTCACTTCGTCTCCTGAAGAAACAAGTTTGTATACACAAGCATGTAATTATTGTAAGCCAAAACTTATTTCAATCGGCTCACTACAGTTATTTCAAGCAATTACAATTGCACACATTTTTAATCGCAGTGGTCGGGGAACAGTTGTTCAGGATGTCTCAGGCGGCGTTGGGCATGGTTGTGTGGTCGCACCCCACGCGGCTAAAGAAGTCCTATAGGCCTCCTGTGCTGAAGCTTTGAACAAACTGTAGCGCCCTCATTTTGGGTAGTACAATCTCACCTGATTGAGCCTCGCACTGCTTATGGCACGTTGGTCGAGCTTTTTTATTTCTGTCTGGTGCTGAAGAACGAAAAAAACACTTTTGGACGCCAGAAATAGGCCAGACTCAACGCCGCAAGGCAATCAAAAGTGCCAAATTCATGACACCACCGCTAGGCTACGCGTCTCTTATCTCTGGGTGGTGACGTCAAAACACCTGTGAAGTGACACTTTAATTTTTCTTTTTCTTTGTCATGGCTACTTTGGAACGCGTGGAACGGCAGTTCTTGGCTCACGCGCTTAGCGTCTTAGCTTTGACGGCGTTCGAATTTTTGTTGTTTCTTTGTATTTTCATCGTGATCTTGCGCTCGGCACCACAGCTGGCACGCTTCTGCATGCGTGACAGTTTGAGACGCTAAAGTTTGTACTACCCAAAACAAGGCCTGACAAGTCCCTTTTCGCAGAACCCCCAGGGCCGGTTTGCTCATCTTGCGGCCGCGGCTGCGGCTGCGGCCAAGAGGGATTTTTCTGCCACGTGACCAGCTCCTTGGGGACAAGAAGTACCTAGCGTCCCTGCCTAATGGCGGAGAAATCCGTATCGCTTCAAGCACAAAAGCCTAATTTCGCTCGCGGGAACCGACTGCAGGAACTTTCAACTGGAGTCCAATTGACCGCCCCTTTATACTGTAGGAGCAGCAGGTAAAGTTCCGGCCAGGGAGGGTAAACATGAGCCAAAATAAAGAAAAAACCACACAAGATAAAAGCGGTGGCCGTATATTTATATACCTCCGCCAGCGCTGGCGGCTCGCGCTCTCTGCTGTGGTCGAGAGGTTAGAGCGTAGGTACTTCGCGTCGCGGCGTGGAGGTTGCGGGTTCAAATCGCGCTAGCAACTTTTTTCGTGTGTATTTTGCGCGTGTCTCACTTTTTAATTGTGATCTGTTTTTACGAATCATCCACTTGCACTACTGCGCCTTACTCTATTTTTACTGTTTGTCCCGCCTGTACAATTGAAACACCGGGAAGAAAAAAAAATAAAGATCAAGGCAAGTTAACGCGCTAATTCAATCGTTTCATAATGTTCATTAAAAGAAAACCAAGGTAACAACATCGGTATGGCTTTCACACAAACGGAGCCGAAACAAGCATACTTTCCCCAGCAACTGCAATTTTATGTTTTTAAATATGCAACGCTCTTGCTACGACTCCTTTCAATAACAGGAAAATCCTATTTAGTACTAATAAAAACTGCAGTTGCGACAATTAAAAAAAAACAAAAAAACTTCCACAAAATAAGCAAAAAGAAAAAAAGACTAGCAGCTCTGGATGCATTGATTGAGCAAAATCCTACAGGCAAGGCAGCAAGTCAAACGTCTGAGAAAGTAGTAAAACCGAAATAAAAGAGATCATACTTTTACTTGCATGGAATGTGATAAAAGGTAGATTTTTACTCTTTACTTTTTGCTGTTGCAATCGTTTTGTAATATTAACACATTACTTGTTGAATTTTAGTTAGAATAGCAGACGATCACAAACGAATTCAAAAATAAATCAGGCGTCGACATCGCAAACCATCTCTCTAACGCAAACACCTAAAAAGAATTTGGATCAACAAATGGAATTAATTAGAGCAGTTCGAAAACGGAAACGACAAATTTTAGAGGAATTCAGCAGCACAGTTACCTGGCGAATGAAGAGACGGGCATGGAAAGATATTATCAGCTTTCCGCGGCGTGTACGGCAGATGCAGGAGGCGTGGCGGAAATGGGTAAAGAAAGCCGGAGACATGTATGCGCTCTGCCGAGGCCATGAACAACGAACTGCTGAAGCAGAACTACCCGCCCAATGATTCTATAGAGCCCATAGGGCCTTGTCTACATTCTTAGTGAAAGTGCAGTCACATACAAAAAAAAGAGAACGTTTCTGGTGCGATTTGAACCCGGGCTTTTCACGCCGCGACGTAAAGTACCGGCGCTTTAACCTCTCGACCACAGCAGCAAGCGGGAGCCGCCGGCGCTGGCGACAGTATATAAATATAATGCCACCGCTTTTATCTCGCGTGTTTTTTTTTTAATTTAATTTGGCTCATATTTAGCCTCCTTGGCCGTAACTTTACCAGCCACTCCTACGGTATAAAAGGGCGGTCAATTGGACTCCAGTTGAAAGTCCCTGCAGTCAGTTTCTGCGAGCGAAATTAGGTTTTTGTGCTCGAAGCGCTACGGATTTCTCCGCCATTAGGCAGGGACGCTAGGTACTTCCTTGTCCCCATGAAGCTGGTCACGTGACAGAAAAATCCCTCTTGGCCGCAGCCGCAGCCGCGGCCGCAAGGTGAGCAAACCGGCCCTGGGGAACGCAGGAGGCCCATTGCTCCTCGGCGAGAGTGAACGAAGGAAACCGCTCTCTAGCCCGGTCATGGAAGAACATGGCAAGGCAGCACTGAGCATCTCGCTTGATTTTATTTCGCAACACTCATTGCGGGGACTCCGAAAAACGAAAGAGAAGCGCTAGGAAACTTCACGAGTTGTGATCCTGGGCTGGCTTGCTAGAACAGCGTCTCAGCTGAGACTGAGTAAAAGAAAGCAGTGCAAAGGGTAGGGTGTGCGGCTGTCTTGAGACGCGGCTTGAGTCCCACTCAGATCGAGCGCTGGCTTTTGCATTGCTTTCTTGCACAGGCAGCCAGGTCCGACTTGCTATGCTCTGTTTCAGCTTGTGTTGTACCGCAGGAAAGGCTACAAGCACGAGCTCCTTGCTCTAAAGCACATCTCGGCGGCACACGCTCTCGTGCACCAAGGGCAGCTGCCAACGCTATGAGCTCGCGCTTCTAGCCTTCGCTGCGGTACAAGATAAGGTGAAGAGACGCTGAGACGCTGTCGGACCTGGCTGCTTATTAGTAGAGCACTATATAGCTCTAGGGTGCCTCAATGTCCTTCTGTTAAGGGTGATGCCACCTAGTGTGCCTGCATGTGCGCTTTGCTTAGGGTGGTGGCATCTCGCCATTTTGTCTCACATGTTTATTTTTATTTTTTGTTCAGAAGCGCGTGAAAGACCGTGTTCCTGCACGCGTTTGTGGCGCTGACTCTGCTTTGGCGACATTTTGTTTTCGTCGATTTCTTTGTATTTTCCCCGTGAGCGCGTGCTGTCGGCATCGGGTACTACAAAGGGTGGCATCACCCTAAACAGAAGGACATCGAGGCACCCTAATGCCACCCTTTGTAGTACCCGATGCCGACAGCACGCGCTCACGGGGAAAATACAAAGAAATCGACGAAAACAAAATGTCGCCATAACACAGTCAGCGCCTCAAACGCGTGCAGGGACACGCTCTTGCACGCGCTTCTGAACAAAAAAAGAAAGATAAAAGTGTGGGACAAAATGGCGAGATGTCTCCACCCTAAGCAAAGCGCACACGAAGGCACCCTATATAGCTCCTTCGGAGCAGAGTAGCGTAAAGCCCCTTCATGTTTCAAAAGTAGCGCAAGGTGCGTCGATGCACGAGGCACGTGCAACGTGCAGCCCTTGGGAAGATCATGGTGGCACAGGGCAGCACTGAGCTGGATTTCAGACGCCATGAATTTCCCAGAATTGCGCGCGGCACGTGCCTCGTGCATGTCTACAACAATGAACGGCGCCACTTTTCCCAGGATAGAGGGGGCTTTAGAGTAGCGTAGAGTTTTGCGTAGAGTGCCTTCATACACACGCGCGCTTTTGCTTGAGTGGTGACATCTCAGCCATTTTAGCGCCCAATAGTTTTTTCATGCATTTTGAAGTGCGCGGAATACGGTGTCGCTCAGCTCGAGCGCGTAGCTTTGGCTAATGTGTAGACGCCATTTTAGCGCCCAAGTCACGTACCGAGTGCGCGAGAGCGTCACGCGCTAGTACATTCAGGGCAACGAGTAGCACAATCTTGAACGCCATCTCTCGGCGATGAGCGGCGAGCGCCCGGAGGTTCCAACTCCGGTCAGAAATGCATGGGGAACGTGAGAAAATTGTTATTTCTTCAATATTGTGGGGATGAACGGAACGACAATAGTTTTTGACCTAATAATGGAACATTTTAGAACAATTTGCGCTAAGTTGTGTGTCACGTAAGGACGTAATCCAAAAAAAAAAAAATGCCTGAGCGACATCATGCAGCACACGACGCGGCGACGTCATAAGGTTCACGTGACCCGCTCCGGCCAATCCAGAAAGCCCATCTCCGCTGCGTACAAAAATCGTCTGCTTCAAACGCCATTGCCTTGGAAATCGTCTTCGCAAAATTTGCACATGCATCCGATATTACGAAAACTTTGATAAAGTGTTTATTGCTTTACCAACTTCACGACAAGCTAGTTTCGAAAAGTGTGTACTCGGCGTTTATTTTTGAATCAGCCGTGTTGCGTCGATCTCCATGTATTCTCCCGTGGGAAGCGAGCATGCCGGCCGCGACGCGGCGGTCGCCTATTGTTTGCCGCATCAATTGTTGTGGCTTTCTTAGAGCGGAATAGCTACCTTGGAAATTACAGCGCTAACCCGCTACAACGCACAACCAACGCAGCGACTGGCAGAAGTTCCAAGGAAGTTCCCCGATGAAACGGACCCGTTTGCCGCTAGGGGCGCCCTGGTCGGGGCCTGAATTAGATGTGCACGGTTCTGGGAAGCGAGCATGCCGGTCGCGTCGCGGCGGTCGCCTATTGTTTGCCGCATCAATTGTGGCTTTCTTAGAGCGGAATAGCTACCTTGGAAATTACAGCGCTAACCCGCTACAACGCACAACCAACGCAGCGACTGGCAGAAGTTCCAAGGAAGTTCCCCGATGAAACGGACCCGTTTGCCGCTAGGGGCGCCCTGGTCGGGGCCTGAATTAGATGTGCACGGTTCATGGGGAAGCGAGCATGCCGGCCGCGTCGCGGCGGTCGCCTATTGTTTGCCGCATCAATTGTTGTGGCTTTCTTAGAGCGGAATAGCTACCTTGGAAATTACAGCGCTAACCCGCTACAACGCACAACCAACGCAGCGACTGGCAGAAGTTCCAAGGAAGTTCCCCGATGAAACGGACCCGTTTGCCGCTAGGGGCGCCCTGGTCGGGGCCTGAATTAGATGTGCACGGTTCTGGGAAGCGAGCATGCCGGTCGCGTCGCGGCGGTCGCCTATTGTTTGCCGCATCAATTGTGGCTTTCTTAGAGCGGAATAGCTACGTTGGAAATTACAGCGCTAACCCGCTACAACGCACAACCAACGCAGCGGCTGGCAGAAGTTCCAAGGAAGTTCCCCGATGAAACGGACCCGTTTGCCGCTAGGGGCGCCCTGGTCGGGGCCTGAATTAGATGTGCACGGTTCCTATAGGGCTCATTCACACTGGAAGAGGATCCGCGACTGCAAAGCGGTTGCGAACGCGGTTGTATAAGGATTCAGTACATTTGCACGCGCATATGATGACATCAAATGCGCGTGCAATTGTACTAGATCTTTATACAACCGCGTTCGCAACCGCTTCGCGAACGCGGATCCGCTTCCAGTGTGAATGGGGGGATAGGGCGGGCCGCCTCCTGGAACCCTGAGTACCACGTGCCTCGCGCCGAGCTGCTCTGTCGGCCATGTTGTCGGCGAAACACGCGGATCAAAGGATTTCGTTACTCTGCTCCGTAGGATGTTTCGGTGGCGCCCTCCTTCAGATACCTTTCGTGACGTCATTACCTTGTGAACAACAAGTTCGATGGTGTTTGTAATGGGCATGATGGAAGCCTGAAATAATAGCGCTCTCAAAGCAACACTGCAAACACCGTCAAAATTGAAGTTCTTACATTCCTCTTATTTCCGTCGATGAGACATACTTTGCTGACGTCATAGTCAGCATTTGGCCAATTCTGGTGTGCCGACCACAGCGACGCTTTCGATCGCCCAAGTACCTTTCGTGACGTCATTACCTTGTGAACAACAAGCTCGATGGTGTTTGTAATGAGCACGGTGAAAGCCTGAAATCATAGCGCTCTCAAAGAAACACTGCACACACCGTCAAAATTGAAGTTCTTCCATTTCTCTTATTTGCGTCGCTGAGAAATCCTTTGCTGACGTCATAGTCATCATTCGGCCAATTGTGGTGGGCCGACCACAGCGACGCTTTCGATCGCTCACGTTGCCAATAGGGAGTATTCACTGGCGGCCATAGCTGGGTGCACGACTGCTGAGCGCGTGCTGACGGCGTGCTTCCACAGTTCTTTCGCCACGTGCATTCCGCACCACCAAGATTGCCGGTCTTAGCAGCCTATTAACGTGAGCTCGTTCCGAGCATGCGCTCTAAATATCGCCCTCAAATATGGTGTCCAGTGAATACTCCCTATCAGAGCCGTTTATACTGCTCCCTATTGGCGGCGAGATGTTTTGGTGGCGCCCTCCTATGGTTACCTTTCGTGACGTCATTACCTTGTGAACAACAACTTCGATGGTGTTTGTAGTTAGCACGGTGGAAGCTTGAAATTATTGCGCTCTGAAACCAACACTGCCAACACCGTCAAAATTGAAGTTGTTACATCACTCTTATTTCCGGCGATGAAAAATCCTTTGCTGACGTCATAGTCAGCATTCGGCCAATCGTGGAAGGCCGATCACAGCGACGCTTTCGATCGCGCACGTCGAAAATAATTAGTTGCAAAGTACAAGAGTCGTGGTTGGTGTAAAGCGCAAAGTGGAAGCTTGGAGTCGTTGCATTATTAAACCAACACCGTGAAAGTTGATCGTCTGACGTTGTTCTTATTTGAATAAATGAAATAAAAATTAATCCAAAGAAAGACAACCTAGTGAGGGTTTCGCACATGTGCAACGCATTTGATAGAGCACTTTATGGAAAGGGGGTTTATTAGACCCTTTTCCTGAGCCTCAAACTTGAGCCACAATGACTGGCTGTTTGTTGCCTTACCATGAGGACCAGTCACTGCGGTTTGCACATAACACTCTCCCTAAGTTGTGTACGATTAGAGTAATGCTAAAACTGAAAATCTCAAATCCCTGCACGATGGCGAACAAAACAGAACCAGCGCGGTTGGAAAGCTAGAACCTTAAAAAAAAAAAAAAAAAAAAGTCTGTTAAAAATTGTGTAGTGAAGAGAAAGAAATTCCCCTTCGGTCGTCACCATCATATGGAGTTCAATATTTGCACCTTTCGTGGTGTCGGAACATGGCGGGCAGCATTGAATAGCTTATTATAGGAGGTATTCACTGGCCGCCATATTTGAGGTCACTGTTTAGAGCGCATGCTCAGAACGAGCTCGCATTAATAGGCTGCCAAGACCGGCAATCTCGGTGGTGCGGAATGCACGTGGCGAAAGAACTGTGGAAGCTCGCGTTCAGCACGCGCTCCGCAGCCGAGCACACAGCTATGGCCGCCAGTGAATACTCCCTATAGGTACTAGGTGTTTTCGAGAACTTGCTCGTGACCCTTGTGACGCGCTTCTCGTTTTCTTTTCTTTTCTTTTTCTTGCAAGATCTGACTCACTGCAAGAACGAGGAAGTAGCGCGAGGAAATATTTGATAAAGGAATCCTCCGCGTCAGAAACAGAATCAGCGCCACTTTGCCTGAACTTCTCAAGCCTGAATTTCAGCCACCTTTCAAAAGATGGCGCAAGTGCGCGTCGTCTGCTACAACATAGGTTCTTTTTATTATTTAGGACAATTAGTATGCTTTAAAAAATTACAATCATAGAAAGTGATTTTAATTAGAACAATAAAAGCTCTAATTAAAGAATCGTTTTTTAAATAGCTGTCCTCTTTGAAACCGGTTTCTTGCGTACAGGTCGAGCTTCAAAATAGTCCCATGATTTAAAATTATGTCAAACAAATCTGAGTATGAATACAAAAAAAAAATCACGCTTACAGTGAACTAGCTCAGTTCCATCTAACATACAATTTAAAAAAAAAAAAAAAGTTAGACCAGATGCCAGGGTTACTAAACTCGTCAGATACAACTTTCTTTGTGATATGACATAGCGGGGGGAGGAGCCGAAAGATTGCAGCGTAGTTTTTTTTTCTCACAAACCCGCAGATCCGCAGATCTTCGTGACGTTTTTCATTGAAGGGGCGAAAAATCCCTACCACTCCCTAGACGCCGAGCTAGAGCAGCACGAGAAAGCACGCGGAGACGAACGTGGTTCATATACGTATAATGTCACGATGAACTGCAGTGTTGGACAAAATACTCGATAAACGTATTTAAGTTAAGTTACTAAATACCTGCTTCATAAAGTATTTAAAATACTATCAAGTTACTTTCATTGTAAAGTATCTTGAATAGGGTAGAAATACTTAGAAATGTAATTCAATTACTTTTGAAGATACTTCCGCATTGCTTAATTTGTATCGACGTCATTGACAACAACAATTATGCAGCTACGCAAATCTGGGTTACCAGAATGGTTTATTAGCACGCAACAACAAAAAACGGGGGAAAGAAAAGTATCGTAGCGCTATTTTATGCAGTCCGACTATAAAGAGCAAAATATTGTCACGAATGATAAATGATGAGGCGGCGAATAACTAAAGAAACTAAACGTTTAAGGGGGCGAACTCGTTCCCAAAACAAAATAGAGAAGGGCTAGCGTCGCAGGCGTCGATGTCGGCGAAACAGCAAGATCGACCGCTGGGGCGATACTGACTCCAGACCGCCACTCGGAGCACCTTTTGTACCCGCGTGGGTTTCTGGAACATTCGGCGTAGAAAGTTCGGCGCGTAGAACATTCGTAACTCGATCAGACGACAAAATTCTCGAACTTACCAGAATGTCAAGTTAAAGGAATACTAAATAAAAGAGAAGTCGGCTTTCCGGTATCGAACCTGGAGCCTTCGCGCGAGCGTCCGCGTGAGAGTGAAGCGCGGTAACCATTCGGCCATGCGCTCGCTGGGCAACGCGCGTGGCAATATCACTGATAGATGTTACAAAACATTTCTGGAACAACAAGAAAGAGGTCGCTTTAGCTATTGGGGAGGAGATCAGACCGTGGCGCCCCAAGCGGTTAACTTTAGAACCAGATGGATGGGGACAACAAATACAATGGCTCAGCGCTCGGCTGACTTAACCGAACGCGGCGTCAGCGTTCGGCTGGAGTTCGTGCTCTCCGGTGAGGGGAAAGAGGGGCTCTTTTGTTACCACTCCGGCCTGCATGAACAATGCAGCATGCACAGTGCCCAGCTCAGCACAAAAGTCCAAGTGGGTCAAGTTCGCATCCCCTGACGACTGCTTTCGGGGGAGATCCGGCACTTAAAGGGGTACTCCGGCTATTTTTTCGTGGTCGCTGATTTGCCTCAAAATTGGCTCAACACACCGATAGACATGGCTCTACGAGGTCCCGAAGTATTGTGTGAAAAGAAAAAAAAAATTCGCGAAGTTATTGAATTTTCGAATTTCGTTTTCATCGTGTTTCTCAAACCGGGAGCCCCTACTGGCTACATTGAAGTGTGACGACAGAAATGGTACAAAGTGTGCAGTAAGCCATGTTCCCAACTGATTACAAGACGTTTCATGGTGGGAGAAGAATGTTTGGTAACTGACTCACTGAGAAGCACGCAAAAAACACTCGAAATACTCTGTTTAAGAGTACATGCACGATCTGAAAGTCTGTACCATGTGTGACGTCACACCACCGAAGAGCGCGCGAAAATTTGAATGCTGGTATCGGCATCATCTTCATTTACGGTTTTCTCAATTGCTATTTTGAATTTCGCGAAAATAAATAGCATACCGTGACGACTGAAGTACGGGTAGTCAGAAAATGCAATTTGTTTACTTCACTAATAAGTGAAGTGACAATTTGTCACTTCACTAATTGTTTGTATTTTTTCATTACTGTGCCTTGCGCTCTATTAAAAAAGATGACACAAACATGCCCACAAGGCCTGTGGGCATGTGCACAGGCCTTGTGTTGGGTAAACACTGAGGTGTGGGGGTGATAAACGGGTCAGAGCGCTTCGCCAATAGTGACATCGCTGAATATCACATCCTGCGGCGCACCTTAGACGCATCGTTTAACTATAATCCATATTCCCTATACGGGTAGTTCGCTATAAACGAACTAGGGACACGGATATGAGCGAATGAATAACAAAGAGAACCCACATAATAGCCACGGCAGTGGTCGCACCTTCTTCAAGTAGGTTGAGTTCAGAAAAGCACTCAACGTCGGGGGCACTTTGTTGGCATTTTGAGAGTCATCGAGCTCCTAGTTCGTTTCCTGTACTGTTCTCTGCTTATCAATGTTCGCTTACAGATAGTGTTCGCAAAAGCAATAAGTGCCGGACTGGCAACACAAAGAAAAGAAAAAAAAAAAACCTCGACGTTTTGCCTTTGCAGGGTCAAATATACAAAAAGCAAAACAAACATATCTACTTTTTTGTTTGTGTCCACTTCTCATTTTCTTCTATTTGTTATTTTCTTGACACTCAAGTCTGCATTGTTCTCGTTGGTCGTTTCCCGGTCTGCTTGCGCCTCAGGGTCAGGGTGGCATCTTTACTTCCGTGTAAAACCACAACTTTTGTTTGAAGATTTTTTGGGGGGAAACTTTATAGAAACAAAAGGCGCCTATGGGAAGGCGAGGGGAGAACCTTCATTGTACGAACTTTGGGCTGAAATATGAGTCACAGACGGCAAAAAAAAGCGATATTTTCACGAGCTCAGTTAAAGTCACCGTAGCTAATCGGAGCTAGCAACAGGATTCGGTTGCTCGAAAGAATGTTCACGTTTGCTCGTGCCACGCCCACGCCACTTCCTACCGAAAAACTCGAAAAATGGCGGAATGTCAAAAATGGATTTAAGATAATGAGTACAAGATACTCGGAATTGTAATTAAAATAGAGTATTAAATACTCTCCATCAAAGGTATTTGCAAGATACCAAGATACTCCAAAAAGTATTTAAGATACAGTATCTTGAGTAGAGTATTTGAGATAGGCACAAGTCTGCGATGAAGATTATCAGATGTGTCCTTGATGGTCTCTAAAATGTACAGCGGAGGCTGTACTTTTAGAGACCATCTCTCTCTCTCTCTCTCTCTCTCTCTCCCGAACAATTTCTACCGCCCTCCCTGACCCCTAATTTGAGTGTGTGTTTGTGTTGGTTATACCTTTTTTTCCCCCTTTCCACGACTTTTTCTTGCCATCCCCCCTCGCCCCCTCATCTCTCAGACATTGTGTGGGTGAACCCGGTGGCGTTGTTGACAGTGGTGGAAGATGAGCTCTAAAGTCGCGTACACCGCGCACGGCTCCACAATATCACAAAGTTTAATCTTCGCCTCGATTCCGCGAAGCGAAGATTTTGGCCTCAAATAACTCCTTCTCAAAGTTGTGAAACGTCACTTTGTCGTCAGCAATAACTTCCACAAACGACGATCTTGCGACGAGAAAGTTCAGAGTATTTACAGCCCGCCTAGGTACAATCTACGTTTCATTGACTCTATCGCGGCGTAGGGACGTAGGGACACGCGGGCGCGACGTCATCAGTGCATCCGTTCAATCGCCTGGCCCCACGGTGTTGCCAGCGCGCTCCGATGAAGCTCGCTACAACTTTGTTCCTAACATTCTCGCTGGAATTTGAGCCCCGAGAGAGCTTGGATGATTGATATCTCGTCCCGCGTAACGCCAACGTCGCGAGAGTCCAATCAGCACGCTCTGCGAACTTCGTGCCCAACTTTGTGTTTGACGAGTTTAGCGACCCAGAACTCTGTCTGAGAAAACCAAGAACGCGTTAAGGGAATTCTTTGAAATTTTATCACAATCAAGTTGTGTTTAGAAGAAAACGGGTGGCGTTGCACTTCTAATATTTTGTATGCTGAGTTCTGTCGTTGCTGCGTTATGATGTGAAACTGAGTTACAAGACTTCAAAATCGCATAAAAAATACTCTTTTTTAATAAATATTAAAAAAGGAAAGGCTCCTCCTAAGAACGCGTTTGGATGCATTACAAGTCTGGAAACATGGAATGCATAGAGGTATGTCTTCGAAATTACCAAAACGTGCACTTTTTGTTTTCTTATTGTGCGTTAAGTTTTGAAACATGCGTATCATATTTTGCACTAAAAAAGTAATTATGATTTTGCAATTTATTTTCATAAAGAACAAAATACGTGGCACGCGCACAGACGCGGCATTTGCACCGCAAACAGGAGCGTTAGCACAGCTGCCACCGGTATTATGGTTGGGGCCGTGGGACCGCCGCCTTATGGTACGTTTACACTTGAGAAGAAATCCGCTGCCGCAGGAGCGGATCCGCTCCCGGCGGCGGCGGCGACTAGCGGGTTGCGTTTACATCTATTTCCTTCGAGCAGTGGCGGCGGCGCCAGCTGCGGCAGCGGTTCCCGTAACATCTCGTCCAGGGGCGGATCCAGACCTCCATTTTAGGGGGGGCGGTTCCTCGGTGTAAAACGGGGGGGGGGGGGGGGGGGGAGTGTTTATATTTTTTGTGGAGTTATCGTTTTTACTAAACTCTGATAACATAATATAGATCTTGAGAGCTTTTGTATCGGTTTACCTGTCGGGGATGAACTCTTTGAATTAAAACCTTTCGGGTGACCACGCTAGAGGTAAGTATCTAGAAAATTGTGGTGGCACTATCCTTTCTGAACACCATAACGCAAGGAATTTTGTAGTTCATAGGAAACGGGATTACTCCATTCGCGTGGCAGCGCGCTAGAAATAGAAAAAGAAGTTTAACTACTGGGGATGAATGTTTGGTGCTATAGCGGCTGTGACAATTGCAGACAGTGTAACTTGATGGCTCAGATATCCCCGGCGGGGCTACAACTTTTGGGCTCCTTTTGCTTGAATATTTATATATTCTCGTTACACCCGCAGAGCATGTACGGACAGCCAACCTTTGCCAACTATACGGAGGAAGCTCATGCAGCTAATGACAATGCGAAAAACGTTTTAATCTAAAACTCGGCTGTTCTTTGAGATTAAGCTTGGCATAGTAGTTAGAACTTTATATTCAGTGCCAAAATGCAGAACGTGGTTTTAAAACATACTTTTCATTGTCGCCGGTTGCTTCAATAAAGCGAGTACGTTGCAAACAAGCGACAAAAATGGCCCGGCGGCTTCGACGCTGCTCGCGGCGTCAAAACACTGTTGACGCAGCGAGCGAAACGAACGCTGCCAGGCAAGTTCGTCGGTTGTTCGCCGTATATTTGGAATGTCCAGAGCGCAGCACATGCGGCATTGCCAACCCAAACTCGTGTTTTCACGTGTTCTGGATGCAACTCGAGAGAACGAAAGCGAATAATTGTTGAATATTTTTGAAAGCATGTTGCAGTTCGGCAACTATAACTTTTAAACTTAGACAAGACCTTAAACCAGCAATGGATCCTTCCAAATTATATTCAATTGCACTTCGTCTGGATATTTTCTGTATGAAAGGAACACTCACTTGTTTCTGGGTAGTTAGCTCATTCGTCAGGGTCGAGAGGACAGGTGCAGAGATATGATGGGGCAGAGCGGTTGTCCGGTCGGCGAATCTCAACTGGGCTAAAGGCCGATCACGACTGCAGCATGGATGTTTGGGAGTCGGTGTTCACTCGAACGGGCACAGGCACTGTCTATTTAATTTATGTATAGTCGCATCTTTGAAAGGGCTCGTTTTCCCCAAGTCCCTAGGTAGGGAATTCGAAGCCGCAGTTGCAAACCAGCAAGCCCCGCCTCTGTTCCGTTCGACACACACATATTCGCTCCTGCAAAGCCGCGCGAAAGCTCTGCCGTCAATCCACAGAAGCCGCGTTTAACTCGAAAAGTAAAGACGGCGCCAAGGGGAGACAAGGGGTAGCGGGCGCCTTTCCTAAGATATGTCCCGCCACCCTAAGTTGAAACGGCATTGTATACAAATAAATGCCTACGGCGTCGGCTTGAGGACCCCGTGTAAGCAGCCTCCAGCCTTTAGAGTGCTCGTACCGTTTATCTTTCTTTTATTAGCTTCCCGCCACGAGAAGTCGTACCGCAGGCAGTATGAAGCCCATTAGAGGAAACATCTCCCCCTTCTGGCGCTCGTCGGCTTCTTTCTGTATTCCGCGCTGCGGCGCTGATCCTCAGTGAGGGATGGAGGCGAGGACGAAAGCGGGCTTATGTTTAAGCCAAGGTCGTGGGGAAGTCCGGAGCGTCTTCAGGAGAAGCCCAGACCCAGACTACACTGTACCCAGAGCATTTGCTTCCTCTCTCAGTTGAGAAGAAAAGCAATTGGTCACCTGGTTGTACAAGCTGCATCCACCCCCCCCCCCCCCCCCCCCCCCCTGGAACGTCTCCTCCTGGTACGTCCCCTCCGCACTTCCCTTGGCAATGAGCACACCGTGCCAATAAGATACCTTTAGTGAGCCCGTGGGCGACAGCATCTCAAAGCAAGCCAAAAAAGACATGCCAAAAGACAAGCCCAGAACCACGAAGAAACCATCAAACGAAAAGTGATGAAAAGGCGGCCGCTAGAGAGGAAGGATAATCCGCTGTGTATAGGATCGCACCCTTGAGGAAGGCTGCTTGGCGTCTGCGTTTGGGAGCTTTCAGGGCACAAATTTTTCGCAGACAACCTCCAAAGAGAGAGAGGGAGACAGAGAGAGAGGGAGAGAGAAAGGGGACTAGATATGTTGAAGGTATTTTCCCCCCGTGCTCGACGTGCTGGCCTTGTTTGGAAGTGTGCCTGCAGTCGAGGACCCTGATATTTGGTGCGCCTCCCCACTGTCTCTCCACTTCGAAACTCCTGGCGCCGTCCCTGTCGGGAAGACGTACCGTGACCCTGACGGAGATAAACCCCACTTTGGAAGCGCCCAGCAGGCGCGTCCACCCACCGCTGTTTTCATCTTTTGTCCCTCGCGTCGATTGCTTACGTTTTTTCTTCGAGCTGACGAAGAACCCCGGGGGGGGGGGGGGGGGGGGTTGCCTGGCGAGGCGTTTGGGGGGGGGGCGATCGCCCCCACCGCCCCCCCCCCCCCTTGGATCCGCCACTGATCTCGTCAAATATGACGAGAAGGCGCGAGAGTGTTCCCGCCTCGCGTTCTCTCTCCGGGCGTGCTGCTCCCGGAACTACACGTGCTCATGACGTAGCAGCGTCGCCATTGCGCAAGAATGGTCACTTCCGGTCAGCGACAACGCCTCGTTCGGCGGCAGAAATAGGTCTGGACCTAAACGGCTCGCCGCCGCGTTTTCCGCCCAGCGTTTCGCCCCAGCGGCAAAAGCTGGGCGGATTCGCTAGCGGATCCGCAAGTGTCCCTCGGGGTTCGGGCAAGCAGCGGGCACGGAGAGAGTAACTAAATATCAGTGCGTCATATTTTAACCGGACGACGCGGAAACCTCCTCCACCTACAAGAGCGACCCGCGGTGCACGCCGAAAGCGCGCGATATGTGACGCCTTAGGTCCTGGGCTTACTACTGGTCAGAGCCGCTAAAAGCTTCTTTTTTGTCGAAATACAAAATATAAGCGGCGCGAATCGTTTCAATTATGTATAAAAGTAGTTTTTGTTCACTATTTTAGATCAGAAAAAAAAAAAATTGCAGTTTAGAAAGTACGGGAACAAGAAATGACCCGTCGACATACCCGCCACCAAGCGGTGGAAAAGGCGGCGCATACTAGAAAGGTGTAGTTGAATCAGGCACGAACGAGCGGCGAGCGTAGAAAGGTTCCGGATGTACGCGGCGGCTCTGCGGTCGTACGGACTGGAGGATCCGACCGGTTCCGAGCGTTCCCAAGGCTTCGGCGAGCAGCTTTGGCTTGCGGTTTGGCCTTTTGGCGGTATGGCAGCGCGAAGTGGCTCCCGTTCTGAACTGATCTTTACCCCGTGTCTGCTGTCGTTTGTGGCCATCGCGCAGCAAATGCAATGCGAGCCGCACTGGCTGCCCACTTTATACAGCCTATCCAGAACATGCTTTAGTGGCGTACTCTCGAGCCGTCGACACGGAGTGCGGCAGCCGTGAGCGCTCGCTGAGCTCACTAGCCCTCCTCTAGTTCACGGCCACCCAAGCAACCAAGGACGTCACGAAGGAGGTTATTTTTTGCTTGTTTTTTGTATATTTAATTTGCCTATAACTTCTAAAATACAGCGAAATTCGAGAAAATAAAAGTTTAATTAAGTTACTACGTTAAGTGCGCTGAGGTTCAGTGCGAATTAAAAACCAGTCAAAACGTCCTTGCAGGGCCCCTTTAACAAGATGCCTAGGCCTGCAGATTGGTCCAACTAATAATAGCAGCGAAAAAAATATGCTTACAGTATTTACTCTTGGGTATCGTAATCAACTTATGTGTAGCAGTTGCAAGCGAGCTGCCATGCCGCGCAATTTGTGAGCTATTCATACTGGGCTAAAATAAAGCGCAGCTGCTCCATGAAAATCAGCTTCGGGCAGGGCCGGGCCGGCTGTCGGAAATAGATAGCTGGCCGCGTCAAGTCCGGGCTCAATTGACAACGGGCCGGGCTGGGGCAGGCTTCGAAATATCGGCCCGTGCAGACTTGCATTGCGGGTGGCTGGTGTCAGTCGCGTCGTCGGGCTTCATCTTGCGCTCACCCGGGCTCCCCGGACTGTCAAGGTATGCTCTAAAACTATAAACACACGCGCTAGCCATCAAGGCTTCTTTGCGTACTCAGTGCAGTCGCGATACGTAGAGGAAGGAGATCAGCCGATATGGGTAGAGGGAGAAGGGAAGGGGAGGGGGTGAGAAAACAAATTGCTTTGTTGAGACTGCCGAACCGCTTTTTCTTCATCCTCCTAAACAGCTTGCTACAAAACTAATTTGACGTGTTGTGCGTTTTTACAGGGATAGCTGCTATGGTATCTCCGCGTTGTCACTTGACATCGTGACGTCAGAGTCACGTGACTTCAAAATGTCTTGTGACGTCGCCATTTCACTTGACATCATGGTGTCACATGATGTTTACAAGATAACGCCCCACTTTTTCAATCAGTACCTACAATTATCACGAAGTTTAAAAAAAAATGGCGAAATCATTGCGAGGTGGTTGACCTCACCGCCACAAGCTTTTCCCTAAAGCCGGGGTCACACTGCTTGTACATCATACAAAAGCAAGTCTGCAAACAGATTCAAACTCGAGTCACCAGGAGATCTGAGCTTCGAATGCCGCAAGGCAACGAGTTCAATGAGACTCTTGGCACGCGGCATTTGAACCATATGGATATAGTGGCGACTGATATCTGAACACTGTCTTGTGTATAATGTATAAGCAGTGTGACCCCGGCTTAAAGATACTTCTAGTAGAAGCAAACACCGCAATACGACCCGCAAAAATTGCGTAATAAACAGGATTAGTGTCGTGATGTAGGCGAGTTGGTTCATGGTAACGGAAATAAACAGCGCGCAAAAAATACACAAGGACGAAAGCAAGGTGCGAACGACACAAGCGCTGAACTCACAACTAAACATTTATTGAAAAAACACCAACGAAGTAAACCGCATTATCGCTTCAGCACGTGTCAAGATAGGCAATTTCTTTTTCGTGAAGAAAAACCGATGTTTGGCTGACGCATGCATATTGCCCTTCTTTTGTTATTGCATACGCTTCCAATAATTCTCTGGTAGTTTTATCTGTGCCCCTCCCGATGATGGTGATGTTATTGAATTGGGGCTGGCATTTACAGGCAGCACAATGCAGAGGCAAGTGACCCCCAGCGGTCGACCGGAGTATCCAGTCATGTTCACGTGCCCTGTCATTAATGCATCGGCCAGTTTGGCCGATGTACACTCTTCCGCAGCTTAGTGGGATCTTGTATAGATGCTTTCAGGCGGCTGAGGATGGGCGCCGCCATAACCGACCTTCAGTTTTTGTTTCCTCTTATTCCGTTCGTTTCACTTCATCGTCACCACAGTAAGTCAGGTCATTGCCATTTTAGATTATTCCGCGTCCTTCTCCCCAACATAGGCCCTTGTGGAGACTCGTCAACGCCCGCTTCAGTGGCTCGGCATCTCGGTAAGACAAGAGAAGGTCGGCTATGGCAGCTCAATTTGGCGCGCGCTGAAAGCGTCTATATCACCCCAACCACACAATCAACATAGTTGTTCCTGTGCCTTACGGCACATTGGCTCTTGCCCCCAGCCTTTTCCGCAATTCTAGGGCAGAGTTGCGCCAACTTTCGAGGTGCCGAAAAAACAACAGCGTCAGCCAAACATCGGTTTTTCTTCACAAAAAAGAAATTGCCTATCTTGACACGTGCTGAAGCGATAGTGCGGTTTACTTCGTTGGTGTTTTTTCAATAAATGTTTAGTTGTGAGTTCAGCGCTTGTGTCGTTCGCACCTTCCTTTCGTCCTTGAGTATTTTTGCGCGCTGTTTATTTCCGTAATAAACATAAAAAAATATTAAAAGAAGAACAACACGGACTTAACTATAGGAGGTATTCACTGGCCGCCATATTTGAGGTCACTGTTTAGAGCGCATGCTCAGAACAAGCTCGCATTAATAGGCTGCCAAGACCGGCAATCTTGGTGGTGCGGAATGCACGTGGCGAAAGAACTGCGGAAGCTCGCCGTCAGCACGCGCTCCGCAGCCGAGCACACAGATCGAAAGCGCCGCTGTGGTCGGCCTACCACAATTGGCCGAATGCTGACTATGACGTCAGCAAAGGATGTCTCATCGACGGAAATAAGAGGAATGTAAGAACTTCACTTTTGACGGTGTTGGCAGCGTTGCTTTGAGAGCGCTATGATTTCAGGCTTTCACCATGCCCATTACAAACACCATCGAACTTGTTTTTCACAAGGTAATGACGTCACGAAAGGTAACCGAACGAGGGCGCCACCGAAACATCTCGCCGCTATTACTCTGTTTCATACTAAACTAAGCGTGGAACGCTGTCAAAGCTACTGGCGCGAGCGCGTGGCATCATCTATGGTTTTGTTTGCGCGAGAACTCGTGAAAATGATCATCGAGATCAAACCCCAAGCTCGCGCCAGTAGCTTTCTCGTGCTCAGGCTCAAAGAGCTACGCCAAAAAACGTGCAGATAAAAAAAAAATTGCAGCATGATTATTTTTATTTTGGAGCTAATTTTTTCTGGAGTTTTATACGTGCTACAGATTGCAATCAAATGTTTCAAAAGGCGCGCTTGTAGCGCTAGCCGCAACATGTCCAGATGAATGTCTCAAATTAAATAATTAAATAAGCATCACAAATTGTCTATCTACGTTCCCAGAGCAGCAGTTCACCATTCTACCACAATACACAATAGACCGATCTCACTAAGTGTTCGGCGCATGCGTGTCGCCGACGGCCGTGCATGCGAGGGCTCGTGCCATCTCGTGCTCTACACGCGCCGAGTTCCAGCGAGGTTGTCGCACGCGCAGAAAGACTAAAGCTCCCTCGATGCATTGCGGCAGCGGTGGCGTAGTCAAACTGGTCAAACTGGCTGGTGAGATCCGTCTATAATTTGTAAGCCTCGCGCCATGCTGTCGATGACTCCCCGCGGAGAAACGCCGCCACCTTCTCTTTTTCCGATTACGCCCTCTCCGCACGAATGGGACGGCCGGAGAAGCGTTCGCGCCATAGAGTTATTATAATGTACGTTATAATAACTCTATGGTTCGCGCGCTTCGGGATCTCGGAGGCCATGGCGCATCACAACAACTTTCGGTTTCTAGGCTAGGTGGCGCAAGCTACCGCGTATTAATGGCTATAGCCTTTTGCATTTATCAGAGTGGTATTGCCGTATATCTAGACAATCCAATCCAGGGAGGAAGACGCCTCGTGTGTTGCACTTTTTTTTTTGCTACGCGTGTGTGGCGTCGGCTGCCGCGTTTGTGTGCCTTTCTTTCAGTCGGGGCTCGCTCGCTGTTCTACTCCGGTTTTACGATGCTTCTAATGTACTACCTGACGAGAGCGGCAACCGTGTGTACACGCTAAAGCACGTCTCCCCAACTGGGAAGCCGACACTGTCGGCGCACCCGTCTCGCTTCTCGCCGGACGACCGCTTCTCTCGCTACCGAATCCTGGTGAAAAGGCGCTTCAACCTGCTGCCCACCCAGCAGCCCA
Source organism: Ixodes persulcatus (assembly GCA_013358835.2). NCBI lineage: Eukaryota > Metazoa > Arthropoda > Arachnida > Ixodida > Ixodidae > Ixodes > Ixodes persulcatus. The sequence goes on along the minus strand of JABSTQ010010876.1, from coordinate 273,602 downwards.
AAGAGGCCTGCTAAGTATGGCGGGCCTCGAAGAAGTGGGAATTCCCGGCAGGGAATTTCTTCGCGAAGCTCTAACGAACTGTTCCGATCCCCTACGCGCAATCGAAGAGTTTCAAGAAGAAAATGGCATCCTGTTGCCGTCTCTCCGTCCGATGTTGCCTTTGCTCGACCTGCACGGGGTCTGCAGGCTGGAATTCCACACGTCCGTGCTCGACGAGCTCAAGGAGCGGCTGCTCCAGCAAATCGAAAACTTGGGCAAGCAAGAGGGCCGCGAGAAGAAGCTACGCGAGCTTCTACAGAAAAGCTTTCCCGTGATCCGGGTGCCTGCGCTCAGGCCGGTCGTCATGTGCATCCTCAAGAACATGGAGCACGTCGACGAGAAGTACCTCAAGCAGCTGGTGAGCGACAAGACGCTCTACAAGGAGTGCGACGTCCAGGTGAGGGCTCTTGGGCTTGGACGGCTACTCTAGGAGAACGCGTCGGGGTTTTCGCGTTCTCCCCTTCCCGCCCAGCGAATACACGTGATTCACGCTTCTGGCGGCAGTTAGCCTGAGCATAGTAAATATGCCATTTGCAGCTTGCCACGAGGAGACACTCAGTAACAAGATTACCGCATTGCCACCGTTGTAGGCCACGTGACGAGTCTCGACTTTCTCTCTCTCTCTCTCTCTGGTTTGGTGCTCCGAATATTATGAAATCTACAGGATTCCTTTCATATCGCACTATTTCGAAAAAGGATGGTGTGTACATTGCCCATCATTTGCGTTTCAAATTAGATACATTGTGCAGAAGCCATCACACACACATGTAGACAGCTAGCAGTTGTTTGCCTACTAGGCAGTAGATCATGTCTGGGCACTCACCTCTTTCACATCGACAATGCTGCACACGAGTGATTTCCATGCAGGCGGCTTCTTTTCGGCATCACATGTTGCGTCCCTCAGGCGCTTTGGTCAGGCACTCACAAGCAGTCTTTGACACGTTTTTCCACCAGGGAGCCAACCCTTTGTGTCCAAATAAACTAATTGGATATCTTCAGAAAATTTAATGGACTGCAGACATGAGACCGGGCACAATGTATATTTTCTTTAAATTCATAAATAAACAGATCAAGCAAATATTTATACTGAAAAATGATTCCCCCATATGATCAAAAGCAACTGTTTTGGATTTGTTACGAAGGCAGGGCACGATGCTTTCTAGAAACACACATAGTGACTATTTGCGCTGACTATATGTTTCTTCTTCTATAAGATCATAAACGCATGATCGTAAATATGCTTTGCTCTTCTTATTGTGCCTCTATCCCTTAAGCAAATTTGTGCTGTCATAAATAATTGACCTCTCAACAGCTGACTCTGAGACATCTACATATTCAGTGTGTGCCACTGCTAACGCTGATTCCATTCCTCACGCGTATCCGGTACGGCGACGGTGCAGATAGTCATACCCTGTTATAAAATTAAGTGCAGAAGTTGTGCGCATAATGATGGCATGCGGTTAATTAGTAAAAATAAATATTAGACGAGTCTTCACGAAGCAAGACAAAAGATTTAGTGATGGACAGAATCTGCCGAAGTTCAAGTTCGGCACATGCCAAACTTTTGAGGGGAAGTTCGGCAAAGATTTGGCAAAAATACGGCAAACGTCTGTGCACGCTTGAGAATGCGACGGGGCCATGGGTTGCAAATGGATGCTGTGCGGTTACTATCATACAGTGTAGTGCTACCAGCGGTTAAGGTGAGGTGCGTAGTAGGCAACATGGTAACTCTGTGTGTGTCAGCCTTTGTGAGTGTGGTTCTCTTCATTATTTTCTGCCTCAAGAACAGAAGATCGACCAGAAATTGACGCAGAAACGACGCAGTCCACTGCGCAAGTGATAAATGATGTGGTACATTGAGATAATGTGATTTTCATTTGATCTTTCCAGTGATGTAGTGAGGTAGTTGTAACATTGACAAGTACTTTAAAGCACTCCTTGCCATTATAGCAATCCTGTTTTTGGCTTACAAATAGTTTGTGCCAAAACAGAGTAATATAGCTTTTTAAGTAGCGTTATTGCACGGTTTTCATCTATCTGCATTGAAGTAAACACATACTGTAAACGACTAAATTTTCGCGAGGACCCAATTTTTGCGAATTTCGCGAATCGCTTACAATTCGCGAAAAATAGTCCCGCGAACAATTCGGACAGTATGTGAACGCTACGGAAGCTACACTCGATTCGCGAAAATTAGAACCCGCGAATAATTTTAAATTTTCAGCTTTGGCCCGATTCGCGAAAATTTGAGCCCGCGAAAATTAAGTCGTTTACAGTAACTATTATGCCCGATGTTGCACATCCGGCATTCCTAACTCTTCCCATCTTCCTAAACGTCTCGTTGTCCCAACATCAGCAACCGGCATTTTAAAAGTTAAAAATGAGACGTTGCGAATATGGGAGGCACACTTTCATGCAAAGCTGAACTCACTGAAATAGAAAAACATGCCTATTTACAATAATATTGTTATCTATTCTGGTGAAGGTTCAGCAGCCGTTGCATTAATTTTGGCGCACAAAACGGTGACTCGCAGAAAAAGTAAGAATGCAGTGTTGCCTCCTTTATTTCAACAATACACACTCTCAGGCTTGCTTTGATGAGGCCTCAAAACCGAAATGAAAAAGAAAGGAAAGATCTGTGATTCGCAACTGCCGAGTCGCTTCTTGGTAGCTCTCGGGAGCAGCCATCAATTCCGTTCATCCCAAAACAGCGCAGATTTGCTTTTCACCGCTTTCTAATTTTCGTTGTCACGGAGCTTCACATTTGTTACTTTTTGGCGTAAGAGAAAAACTAGTGTTTTTGCCTGGGTCCTTTGAAACCTTCAATGAAAACACAATTGCTACATCAACATGCACTCACTCAAACTTGCATGGTACAGTTTGTACCTGTCAAGCCAAAAGAGGCACAAATTTGCTGCCAGGCTGTCTTCTTTTTAGGTGCTCGTTCGAATAGGGGTGCTGCTTGCTCTAAAGAAATGGGTAGTCTTAAGCGGCATTGTTCAGAGCCGCTGCATAGAACTCCACGGCTGCTGCTGCAAACCAGGACATTGGGCGGACATGTAGGCTGCATCTTACGCAAAAATGTCGGAATGCCAGATATATGCAAGCCCGACACACCATGCATCACTTCCTGGAGGCCACCGATTGGCTCGGCAACTCGGCGACCGGTACAAAAAGTCGGTGAGAGTAATGGCTGTCACACGACCGCCGTAACTCGCAAGTGTTAATGTGCCCAACAAAAAAACTAAAAAAAAAAGATGTTTTTTTCGCATCACCAGTGCCGTGCTCTCAATATATTGGAGGTAGCAATAGTGAGCACCACTGCCCCCCTTACCCCCCCCCCCCCCCCCCCCCCCCCCCCCTCCCCAACCACCAAGCCACGAAGCCCTTCAAGGTCAACTTGAACAATCTGGCCAACATCTCAGCCGTATCATCATATCTCAGTCCCCCCCCCTCCCAAGCCTGACGCATAAATTCACCCTTGGCTCACCCTCTCAAGTATCAAGATTTCTTGGAAGAGCATTCACTCTTCATTTCCACGCTCACCTGCCCTACATCTGTTTTGTGCGCTGGCGCTGACCGAGTGGCCCGTGTGTAGGTGAAACGTCAGATCTGGCAGGAGCACCAGAACCTGTTCGGGGACGAGGTGCTTCCCCTGCTGTCCCAGTACATCCGGGACAAGGAGGAGGCCCTGTGGTCTGGGCCGGCCGACGTGGCCTTCTTCGGGCCGTCACCCAAGCAGCGTCGCCAGGGGCCCGTCCTCCAGAAACTGCTGGTCATGGTGGGGCGCAACGTGGTGCTCTACGACATGGTGCTCCAGTTCCTGCGCACCCTCTTCCTTCGGACGCACAACTCTCACTACTGTACCCTGCGCGTCGAACTGCTCATGGCGCTGCACGACCTCGAGGTTGGAACTACCCTCTCGGCTAGTAGGATTAACTCTGAAGCCATTAAAAACAGCACAGAGGTGAAAGTAGGACGAGCCGAAATACACAAACGGAGCTCTGTTCGTGTACTTCTGCTCGTCCTTTATCAGTCTTCGTGCTGTTTTTAGTTTTTTAATGCATGAACAACTCGCCCATATTTCAACAGTAGTATAACACTAAAGTCACCGGGTTTTTGTCTCATCCTGCCAACTTGCTCGTGTGTTCCTCGTTTCACCTGAATGGCGCGTTCACACTGGAAGCAGATCCGCGTAGTCTCAACTGCAAAGCGGGTGGGATCGAGCGGCTGGAGCGCATTTTCGCCAACCGCTACGGGACCGAGTTGCTCAACCGCTTTCGCGAACCGCGAAACGGCAACCAAACGCGACGCTGACATGATGTCGGTGGCTTTTAAAACAAGATGTCATCTGTTGCTGGTGAGGCGTCCAAGTGCTGTAGTCCAAGCGTTACAGCAGACAAATCAACAATGAAATGTGATGTTCACGTTCGTCACTTGCATCTGCTGCGAAAAGAATTGATTCATAATCGTAATGGGATTCGCTCTGGTGATTTGGTTCGGGTAAGAGTTTGTTTATTATTCCGGGTGCCACAGCCCATTGCTCGCTGTCTTGTTAGTCTTTGCCCGTAGAATGTCGGAACCCGCCCCTGTTCGAATGAAATGTCAGCGGGAAGGGTCCGCTTCGAAGAAAGGGTCGGGGGCATCTACTTCAGAGTCAGCAAGGCACTCCCAGTTGGGCTTTGCTTGTAGGCGAACTCGACAGAATTGCAGGCGGGTTTTGTGGGTCCATGTCTCTTTTTTCGCTGCCTGAACTCGTGATGCGTGTGAACATCCCAAAGAAAAATCTTCAGAGTGCCAAAGTAGCAATATCTTGGATAGTGGATTAAAGTGGATTTTGCATTGTAAAACAGGGTTGCCAAATGCAAGTCTCAAAAGATCACGCGTAATCGCCAAGAAACCGCCAACCGCCTCTCGGTGTGTCTGAACGGGGTCACTCGCGAACCGCATCCGCAAGCGCTTCGTAAACGCAACTCAATCACCAGTGTGAATGCGCCATCAGTTCAGATGCAGCCGACGCCATGAGCTGATGGGACCAACCAGACAGCTTCTAAAGCGCCCCATCATGGTGTTCATCATGTTTCTGTATGTGGTCTATCATAGCTGAACCAATCATAAACAGAAAAAGCACGGTGACTTATGCTTTTGACGCTGCTTGATTGGTTATGTTAATTTGTAGCGTCGGCTACATCTGGACTTAAGCTAAAACAAAGTATATCTCCTCTGTCAAACGCTCGGTTGAGATGGGGGCTGCGCGGGTGCGAGTCCTACCAGCACCTCTCGGGCAGTGGGGCTGTGGCACTGGTTTTCACGTGTTTCCTACGACCAAGCAGGGTCGGTCGTAGGAAACACGTGAAACGTCATAGTCGGCGTTTGGTTGGGACTGGCATTCGGTCAGTGGGAACCTGAGTCTCGGTTGAATGCTGACGCAGCACTCGTGTATGGTCTGCGTCAAGCACTCGCTGCTTGTAGGCAATATAGAAAACCCGGCACTACGACCTTGCTATCAGGAGGCCTACAGTGACTGGAATGTGACTCCGACTGGTGTGTTTGGCGTCCTATTCCATTCGTGCCTCGAAAGTGGTCCCGAAGTGGCAACAAATGATGTCGTAAAAGACAGAGTGTCACGCTATCGGATGTTGCAATCCTGGCGGTTGGCGATAGATGTTCTGGTGAAAAAAAAAAAGGCGGTGAAGAATGCAACGGTCGCCGTGCCGTCCCAACTCCTTGCTGCCGAAACTTAGTGCACTGTCAAGCTTGAGAGCAACCTGCTGCATGACATCACCAGGATTGCAGTTGGCAAGAGCATGACACTTCTAGGACATACTCGAGCGGAAATTTGGGGGACCACTTTTTCAGATGCAGTAGACATACCAGTCTGAGATGGATTTTAGCAGTGGCGTACCAACTTGTGTTTGAGCGGGGGGGGCAAACCAGACCCCCCCCCCCCCCCGGGTCGGGGGCGGTGCCCTTCGTATCCATTAGGCGCCGCCGGCCAGTGTTTACCTTGCCCAGTGGCGGCTGTTTCAAGGGGGCCTTGCACCCCCCCCCCCCCCCCCCCCCCCTCTGAGAACTGGGGGGCAATCGCCCCCCGAGCCCCCCCGGTTGGTACGCCCATGCATTTCAGGCACCGTAGTGGGTCCCACACTCACAGCCGCCATCTCTGCTGAGCATTTTTATGAGTTCCAAGGAAACTCCAGGAGGCACAGCTTGTATTAAAAGCCACGCGCTCTGCCCTTCGCGTTTCATTTCGGCTTAATAGTACCTGCACTATGTGTAGTGCAGACGGTTGTCCTTGTAAATCGAGTGAAACATGGCTGTGTATTCTGCCCAGGTGCATGGCAGATACACCAAATCTGCCAGTTGAGTATTAAGACTTCTAGACACAGGGTTCTGCTTTATACAGCATTAATGTAAAAAGCACTCTTAAGTAGATGTCCTCCCAATGTCTACAAAGTCAGTCATGTTATCCAAGATGCACCCCTCTATGCACATAAGCTAGAATTTGTCACTGGTCGAAATTAACTCTCATTAGGGGTGCAGGTCGGCCCCCAGTAATCTGAATTAATCTCCAGTTCGTTGCAGAGCCATACCAAATGTCCTTTGTTTGTTTGGCACATAAAGCCTAAAAATTAATACTTGTTTATTTTAGACAAGACACGATAGACAACTATCTCCTGTGGAAAATTATATATGTCAGGGCAGAGCTTGTTGAGTCCTTTCTCTTCTTTCTGATTGTGCACGCATTCGCGGTACAGTCGAACAGTGTTGTAATATACGTCAGTGTAATATACTCCGTTGCAGCTTAAGAAACGCAGGACAAGATCCTCCCGCAAAGCCCTCCTCTCTTTCCACTTTAGCAGAGTGAATGCTGGAGAGGAGATGAGAGAGGAGGCGAGTCCACTCGGATTTTCTCCAGCATTCGCTCTATGGAAGTGGAAACAGCAGAGACCTTTGCGGCAGGAGTTTGTCCTGCTTTCCTGAACGTGCAACAGGGTACTGCAGACGAGTTGCACTAATGCCCCTTGGACTGATGTGTTTGGCAGGTTCAGGACATCACCGCTGTGGACCCGTGCCATAAGTTCACCTGGTGTCTGGATGCCTGCATCCGGGAAAAAAATGTGGACACAAAGCGATCCAGGGAGCTCCAGGGGTTCCTGGACAGCATCAAGCGGGGTCAAGAGCAGGTGCTCGGGTGGGTGTCGTAACATGGCCGCTCCCCTTTGTTCCCTCACTGAAGATCCTGTCGCTAGAAAACTATTGCCGTGGTGGGTTTGGACTGGGCCGCAGATTTTGCTACATTTATAGACCATTCCGCGAAATGTTCTCAGGGCGGCGTCATTCTCTTACTTCCGGGCAGTTCAAGGAATTGGGCAGGGTAAAAGAGGGAGAGAGCACGGCCCAATCCTGACAGCAGACGAGAAACCGGGCCATTCTTCATGTTTGGGCAGTACCCGTGGGGTGTACCGAACATACAACGCTCATTTGCGGCTGCCGCTGTGAAGTGATTCGCGTATCTAGTAGATTTATGGCTAAGCCAGGAGCAGTCTTTTGTGATCTTTTGTCTTATTTCAGTAAACAATCAGCTAGCATACTTTTGTTCGGTTACTTCAATAGCAATATCATTCAGCAGCAGTACTACCCTCATCCGTTGCATGTGTTGCGTTGGCAGGAACTATGTAGAATCTTGTTTGTACAGTTCCGAGTTCAAAAAAGTCTTGCTTGGTTTTTGTGAAACGCCATGCAAATGTAGAATTTTTCTCACTCCGGGGTCAGAGGCATTAAGGGGGGATATGGCCTGAGAGGGTCAACTTTTGAACCCTTCACCCGATTTGGTTCAAATTCTGAGGGTTATTTCAGCACTATGAGGAAGGATAATCTGCAAAGTTTTAGCATTATCGGTCAACTTTACAGTATGCGACAGTTCTCGCACTTCAGAAAAAAGACACTTCACTAAGAAGTCTATCGTAGAAAAATAATATTAGCTGGTGGCAAACTTCTTGCTTTAATGTGAAGAACAAGACCCACAGTGCAACCTAGATTAAAAATAAATTGCAAAATATTCAGTTATGACGAAAATAACAACATTCCAAAATTAAAAAAAAATGTAACTTTTTGTGTTTCAAAAAATTTTTTTTTTTCATGAAGGAGTAGGTTTATTTTAACTGTGAAGTAGTCTATCTTGTTCCCCAGAAAATTTCAGTCCCAGAAAGCCTTGATTGATGTCCCTCTGTATTCAGAATTTCAAACGATAGCTTTCTCAAAACAAGAATGCCTGCCAAAAAGTGAAACTGAGAAAAATGCATTTGAAGTTTCAACTTTTTTCTTTTTTTTTTTTTTTTTTGACGATGCCAGAAACTTGAAATCTACCCGAGTCATTGGTGGCACCTTCGACTACATGAGCATGGGGGGGCAGTGCATTGAGGCTCCCGAAAAGATTTGGGAGCTTTGTGAAACTGATGCCACAGTCTTTTCCAACGACGCTGAGACATACCGCGAGTTTGTTCTCTCGCAACGTGCCGATTGATGGTGAGTGCGGTGTCGCGACGATGTCTCCGCAACTCGAGCAGCTAACAACAAACTGAAGGTTGATGCCAATTCCTTTTTCTCGCAAGCTGAGTAGTTTTCCGTGGCACTTGGGGCAGAGTAAAATCGCAACAAGAGTTTGCACGGTGGACACATTGAGGAGCCGTCTAGGCGCTTTTCAACGGGAGTGTCTGTCGGCTTCGGGTCGTCCGTAGTCCCTGCGTCGAAATCGAGCAGGCTGAGCTTCCTCTCCAACGTGGTCAGCACATCCGATTCGGAGATGAAGCTGTAGGCTTCGACGTCCGCCAAGCACCAGTTGAGCTTGAAGATCGTGACGACGGCGGCGGAGACAGCGACGATGGTGCCGGCGGAGACGGGTCCCGTCTCCGCCAGCTCTTTGTTTTTGCCATCGAGGACGCCGGCCAAAGCTACTGCGAGTGCTAACTTTGGAAGCAGGCATTCCTTGGCAGAAAAACTACCGGGAACAAAAAGGGAAAACGAATCTAAACAGCGGCGAACTAGCGATACGATCAGAAGCGAAAGAAGCACGATTGGGCGCCGAAGGCGGCCAATCGTGAGCCCTGTTTCGGGTCGCAACCAGTGGGATTGCTGGTATCATAGTTCCCACTTTTTTTCTGCTTGTATGTACGGGGTTCTCCCGGGCCACAGATAGCCTCAAACGTAGCAAGCTTCTATGGGCAGAAACTAGGAGAAATGGCGCTTCCAACGAGGGTTAGATATCTCAGCTGCGTCGAACGAGCCCGGAGTAGGCCTAATTTGAAAATGCCAAACTTCGCCGTCTGCTCGCTCGGCGGGTCGCCGCGCGCGGCCGCGAGCTTGCCGAAAAGAAGTTTTTGCAAAATAAATACTGCGCATTTATAAATGAAACTTTCTGAAACTATGCTTCAGAATATAGTGAACCCAAATATAATATTTTTTGAAAATGCATTTTTTCGGAACAAAATGGAATTTCGTGGCCATATCCCCCCTTAAAACTCACAGCAGTTTTCCTTGCGTGTTCCCAGCCAAATGTAATAGAATTATGTAAGCTAAGAAAGCACTGTCACCTCGAGGTTAGCTGTTTTACTATTTTTTATGAATTACAATAAACAACCTTGCACAAACCCCACTGCCATTGCACACGCATCATTGTGTTTTTGGTGGTACATTAAAGTCAATAACGCACTCATTAGTTACTGTAGTGGACCGTGTTCACGCTTGCGTGGGTGTGCGACGCGAAGAGTATGGAGAAAGAGACGACATTTTTGGGCCAGTACAAAAATATATTAAAGCGTTATACAACTAGAGAATGAGCAAATCCAAAAAGTAATTATCGGAAAGTCTAACACTTAAAGGGTAATTAAAGAATAGTACGTCACAGTGTCCGAGAAGCGGGTCTGAATTCTGGTCATGGTTGACACTCCGAAGTCGTGATGCCAGGTAGATTGGTGCGTTGGGGCCGGGTAGTGGACGACGGGGTGGCTTGAAGGAGTGGCTCGAAGTAGCGGCCGGGCAGCCTCGGAGGCCCGCTGACCAGGCCTGTATTGGTGGACGACGAACTGAAGCCGTGCCGACCACGCCTATCGTTGCGGGTCGGTTTTTTCGTCCACCGGGTCCTGATTGCTTGTTCTGTTCTGTCGCCTCCTGGCTCCTTCTACTTCTTCTTTTTTCCACCACCTGCCACGCGCGCCGAATTTTCTCCGTGCACACAAACACATAGTAAACCAGCCACATCAGCATTCCTCCTCGTCGTCATCCTCTTGTTTCACAATTGAAATCCGAAATCACCACAATTACCCCTCACTTAAAAGCATTGTTTCGGTCAAACAATGTCTACAATATGACAAAAAAAAAAAAAAAACTTGTCCACAAATTATATTACAGTTTACACATTTGACACTTGGTCCGTTCAAACTTTTGGTTTCTCTCACACACAAACATATGCAAAGTAATTGATTCAACAACCCTGTCATACGCATGTTAAACTCATAATTAAAAAAAAAACTGTTTTGACCATTGTACACAATGCATCACTACAAAGAATAATAAGGAAGTTGAGATTCTTATTTAACAGACATGCGACTCATATAATCGGCACCCACATTATCACAGCCCTTGATATATTCGACTGTAAAGTCGTACTCCATGAGCGTCAAGCTCCAACGCAGTACACGGCTGTTTATGTGCTTTGCAGAGTTTATGTACAGTAAAGGCTGATGGTCGCTTTGCAGAATGAATGGTTTCCCGTACAAGTACACGTGAAATTTTTTAACTGCCCATATCAGTGCCAGGGCTTCTCGCTCTATCGTCGAGTAGCCGGTTTCACGAGGTAGCAGTTTACGACTCGCGTAAGCTACAGGATGGAGTATTCCATTATGCCGCTGCATGAGCACCGCCCCCACGCTTGTGGATGATGCATCCGTACTAAGCACGAAAGATTCAGAAAAGTCTGGTGCCCTTAAGATGGGTTGACTGGACAGTAGCTCTTTCAGTTTCTCAAAAGCATGTTGTTCCTCTTTTCCCCATCTAACTTTGTTCGGGGCCCTTTTTCGTGTCAACTCTGTTAGCGGTTGTGAAATTTCAGAGTATTGTGGAACGAAATCTCTGTAGTAGCCTGTCAGGCCAAGAAACGAGCGGACACCCTTTTTTGTCTCGGGTGGCTTGGCAACTTGAATCTTTTCTAGCGTCTCGATTTGCGGTCGCAGGAGGTTATGTCCAATGATGTGACCGAGAAACTTGACAGATGCAAAGCCGATTTCGCTCTTTGTTGGCCGTATCGTCAGACCGGCGTCTCTCACCCGCTGGAAGAATGACTTGAGTGTTTCCAGGTGCTCTTCCCAGTTTTCGGTGGCGATGAGGACATCGTCAAAATAATGGTAGACGTTTGGCAGGCCTTGAACTACCTTCCTCATGAGCCGGGTAAATACCGCCGGTGCAGTCTTGATGCCAAAAGGCATAAATCGAAATTGGAAAAGTCCTGCAGCCGTAGGGAAAGCTGTCATTTGCTTTGATCCTTCGTGCATCGGCACTTGCCAATAACCTTTCGAAAAGTCGAACTTTGAGAAGTATCGGCTGCTTCCCAACTTAGCGAACATCATGTCCACCCTTGGAATGGGTTCATTGTCGGGGACGAGGACCTTGTTTAATTGCCTGAAGTCAATGCACAGCCGCATTGATTCATCCTTTTTCTTTACCACCACTATGGGTGATTGGTACGGCGATTCGGAGGGTTCAATTATGCCCCGCTGTAACATTTGTTGTACTTCCTCCTGCACCGCTTCTTGGATAGCGAACGGTATCGGGTATTGCTGTACTCGAATAGGAATGTCAGTGGTGGTCTTCAGTTTGCACTCCACCAAGCCGGTCTCTCCTGGGACATCTGTGAAACTTTCCTGGTGCGCAGCCAAGAGGAGCGAGACCTGCGCTTGTTGAGAAGCTGTTAGGTCGTTCGAGACTTTCACATCCTGGTGAGTTTCCTTCTTGTGGAGTGTCACAGAAGGTATGTCCTCTTCCTCTACCTCCTCGTGCTGAACCGCGACTGAGGCATGCTGGGGTGTTTGGTTAGAAACCGGTCTCTCTTCGTACTTTTTCAGCATGTTAATATGGAATAGACTTGTTCTTGTTCCCAGATCAATGACGTAGTCGATGTCATTTCTTCTCTCCAAAACCCTGAAGGGGCCCTTCCAGGTCAGGATCAGCTTGTTGTTATCGGAGGGGAGAAGAAGTAAAACCTTGTCTCCAACAGAGAGCTGGCGCACTCTCGTCTTCTTGTCGTAGTACTTCTTCTGTACCAGCTTCGCCTTTCTGAGCTGCTCCTGTGCTATCCGGCAGGTGTCCTCCAAGCGCTGGCGGAGCTCGACCATGTAGCCGTACGAGGTTTTCGTGTTTTCGTCAAGGTGCTCTCCTGTCCAGAGTTCCTTTAATATGGACATCGGTCCTCGGACGTACCTGCCGTACAGGAGATCAAAGGGTGCAAACCCAACACTGGCCTGCGGCACTTCGCGATACGCGAATAGTAGTGGTGCCAAGTATCGGTCCCATCTCTTCGGGCTCTCTTGACACATTCGTCGTATCATCTGTTTCAGTGTGCCATTAAACCGTTCCACGAGGCCGTTCGCCATTGGATGATACGGCGTGGTTGGCATCTGCTTAAACGAGAGGAGACGACTAAACTCCTTCATGAGTCCGGATGTGAATGATTTGCCCCGATCGCTGATGATTTCTCTAGGAAATCCCACGCGAGAAAACATCTCGAGGAGAGCTTCCGCAATCCTCTCCGTCTCAATGCTTGGTAGGGCAACTGCATCAGGATAGCGGGTCGCGTAGTCCACCATGGTTAGTACGTAACGGTTTCCCTTCTCTGAGGTTGGTGACAGTGGTCCCACGATGTCAATTGCTACCCGTTCAAAAGGCGTCTCGATCACGGGCATGTTTCCCAAAGGCACGCGGCCTACCAAGTGTTTTGGAACGGTTCTTTGGCAGGTGTCGCATGACTTCACAAATCGCGTGACATCCCCTTGTACCCCTGGCCAATAAAACTCTTCGAGCACTCGATCTGTCGTTCTTTTGATTCCTTGATGTCCAGATAGTATTCCTTCGTGTGCCATTTTTAGCACGAATGTTCGGAGGCCAGTTGGGACAACGAGTTGTTCCATTTCCTTTTGCGATGGAAGTCTGTACCGTCGAAAAAGAATCCCGTTCATCAGCACGAACTCGATGTCGGCTGATCTTGAGGCAACCTTGTTCCCCACTGCTTCAAAGCATCTTTGCAGTGTAGCATCTTGTTTTTGCTTGGCGCTTAGCTCCGCCGGGTTGATGTCCAGTGGATTTATTTCTGCAACTGGTAGCCCAGCAGTTGTCGCCGAGGTCCGCATCGTTACGACACTAGCCTGAAGCTCGCCTTTCTGCTCTTCGGAGCTCGGTGAGGAGGTCGTCCCTGTCCAAATTTGTTGGTTGCCCAAGATTCTGTCTTCTTCTTGGGACTTTTCTTCCAGGGGAAGAAATTTCTGATCTGCTCTCCACTTGACATCAGGAGCAGAAACATCCCGTACGCCATCGATGTTGCCCAAGACGACATCATACAGCGGGCTTTCCATGCAGGTCGCCCTTACTGTGCCCGTGAAATAAGGAGAGTCGATGTTCACCTCTGCTTCAGGTAGGCATCGAACTGTCCGGTCGAGAAGGTAGATCGATCGACTCCTTCCTGTGAGTTTGTCATCAGGAACCAGAGATCGCTTCACGATGACCGAGTTGCATCCTGAATCACGCAATACAATGACAGGGTGTCGTTCAAGCAGTCCTTCAGCCGTTGGCATGCCATCTGTTTGAACATCGATTCTTTTTTCATCCTCCTCTGCTTTCTCATTTATTTTAAGGGAATGACTGTCCAAACCAACTTTCCCAGGCTGATTCTGAGGCGCCAGGGAACACGATGCCTGTCCACCCGCGTCTGTCTTGTTAGGGCAAGACTCTGCTTTATGCCCGCTTTTGCGACATTTCCAGCAAACTGTCGACTTTGGGTTGGATCCTCTTGACTTGGACCAACAGTCCGCAGCACGATGACCTTGTTTGTTGCAAAGGAAACAGGCGGGTCTCCCCGTTGCATCTGGAGGCTTAGAAATCTTCGCTTGCCCCAAAGGCTTCGCGTCTTTGTCCTTATTGGTTCTGCCAAGATGGACTAGTCCTTGAGCCTCAAGATAATGATCGGCAGCTTCCGCCAACTTGTCAAGTCCTTGGCAGCCTCTTTCCCTTAGAAAGATGGTCAGCTTTTCGTGACATCTCTTGAGAAACTGCTCTGACACTATTTTGTCCCGGAGTGCGTCGTAAGTACGCTCCGTTTTGGCCATTTCTTGCCAATGGTCAAAATATCCCAACAGACGACCAGTAAACTGTCTGCCTGTCTCTGCCTCCTCTGGTCTTGCCTCTCTGAACTTGGCGCGGTACCCTTCCTCCGTATACCGAAATCGTTGGAGAAGAGTTTGCTTAAGCACAGTGTAGTTTGTAGCAGCGTCAGCAGCCATGCGTCCGACTACACTTAATGCCTCCCCTGTCAAGCACAGACTTAGGGACAAGGCCCATTTGTCCTGTGGCCACTCTTGGCTCGTTGCCACCCGCTCGAATCGTTGGATGTAGGCGTCAAGCTCGTCACGTTTCTCATTGAAAGCGGGGATGAGCTTGTGTGGGCTCCGGTACCCCTGCACAAAGCCAGCAGGTGTACCCGCACCAGACTCGTTCGAAATTCCCGCTACTGCACTTTCTCGTCGCTCCTGTAATCGTAACTGGAGCTCCAGTACCGCGCGTTCTGCTTCTAGGCGTGCACGAGCATGGCCATCCGCTTCTCTAGCGGCGTCGCGTTCCGCGTCTAAGCGAGCCCGAGCAAGGGCTTCGGCTTCTTTAGTAGCCTCGCGTTCTGCTGTACGCTGGTCCCTCTCGCGCGATCGCTCTTCATCCATCCATTGTTTCAATGCTGCCCCGGACAAGCCCAACTCCTTGCCAACCTTCATTAATTTCTCGGTATCCATCCTCAGCCGTCACACCGGTTCACAAGGTGAAGCTCTTTAGGGTGTCATTTAAGAGCAATGTCCTGTCGCGGACGCCAGATATGTAGTGGACCGCGTTCACGCTTGCGTGGGTGTGCGACGCGAAGAGTATGGAGAAAGAGACGACATTTTTGGGCCAGTACAAAAATATATTAAAGCGTTATACAACTAGAGAATGAGCAAATCCAAAAAGTAATTATCGGAAAGTCTAACACTTAAAGGGTAATTAAAGAATAGTACGTCACAGTGTCCGAGAAGCGGGTCTGAATTCTGGTCATGGTTGACACTCCGAAGTCGTGATGCCAGGTAGATTGGTGCGTTGGGGCCGGGTAGTGGACGACGGGGTGGCTTGAAGGAGTGGCTCGAAGTAGCGGCCGGGCAGCCTCGGAGGCCCGCTGACCAGGCCTGTATTGGTGGACGACGAACTGAAGCCGTGCCGACCACGCCTATCGTTGCGGGTCGGTTTTTTCGTCCACCGGGTCCTGATTGCTTGTTCTGTTCTGTCCCTCCTGGCTCCTTCTACTTCTTCTTTTTTCCACCACCTGCCACGCGCGCCGAATTTTCTCCGTGCGCACAAACACATAGTAAACCAGCCACATCAGCATTCCTCCTCGTCGTCATCCTCTTGTTTCACAATTGAAATCCGAAATCACCACAGTCACTTTCCACGTACCACCTATGCTTAAACATCACAAAAAGTTATTTTGGTTACAAATAGACCTCTACAAACATTCAGGACAATGCCAAATTCTCCATAACACCATCTATTTTTGTTCTTCTTCACGAAAATGTAAGCCCTATAAGGTCTTCATATCCAAGTTTAGCAGGCAATGAAATGTGTGCAAATTCATTGTTCGTACAAAAAAAAAATAACTCGCACAGGTGTTGTTTTATGCTTAATAACCATGTTTTTCTTCTTGTTTTTTTCATCAAGGCTTTTCGCAGATATCATAACTTACAGCGCAACTGGGACAAGGACAGACAGAGAAGAAAACACAGGACAAGCGCTAAACAAGCAACTGATTCTATTGAAAAGAAAAAATACACATGATGCTGCTGCTGCTTGTGCAGGCATGCCCCTCCGTGGCCTTGGCGCTTCTTTTTTCACTCAACACGAAACCGACCGAGTTATCTAAGACCCAGAAAGTTGATCTCACGGCTCGTCAAACCCTGTAATATAAACAGACCGGTCCTGCCTGTCCAGCTAGAACAGTGAACGTAAAGCAGTGGCCCTGTTAACATGTTTTTCACATTGTCATCTCCTACATGGCACAGAAACTGTCTTCTTGGACATGCACTAATACAGTGGTTCTCAAATGGGGGTCCGTGGACCCTTCAGGGTCCGCGAAAACACTCTAGGGGTCCGCGAAGCCCAGCCTCATCAGTCAAGCCCGGCAATAAAAGTTGTCTTTTCTTAGACTGAGAAGAAACGTTCCAATTTTCGGGTGCGTTTTCTCGTGTACCGTATTTTCCGGACTATAAGTCGCACCCTTGTATAAGTCGCACATCCGTATATTGAGCCGTTTTCATGGAAAAGGTGGTATATAAGTCGCACCTGTGTATACGTCGCACCTCTTTGCATGGTTCATGCGATGAGTTCTTTGGTTTACGCGCATTGGTATCGCAAAATCGGAGTTTAGCACAATTGCTAGATCGCACATACAGTTTGACGTGCATTTTGACCCGCGAGAAATGCCCTAGTATGGTTCTGTCTGGCGGGGGCAATAGAGTGTTTCGCAGCAAAAGGACGCACTTAAAATGTGCAAAATGAGAGGGTAGTCGACTTTCTTCGAGAAAAAGCATTCCGAGCGAATGAAAGTTTAAAGATTTAGACACTTGCGAATCAAGCTTTGGGGGAGCACTAGGCCTAGCCTAGGCCAAGTCCCGGAGACGGTGCGAGCATCGATGCGCTGGCAAAAAGATAAAGCTTGACATACTTTTTTTTCGTACCTTTAAAAGATTGGCTATCCACAATCCTTCCTTTTACATGTTGCAACACAGCTGGAGCATGGCACAGAAAAACTGCTTATCAAACGGAAACTAAGAAAGACGTGAAAAATTAAAGCCGTTTACAACTCCCTGTAACGCAGAATTGGAGCGCAGCTCTTGAGGAGGAGGAGGGAAGGGTACTGGGGGGGGGACAAGTGACCTCGGGGGGGGGGGGGGGGGGTCACGTGACGATGCCGATGACGTCATCAGGGACGTCACTGATGACGTCATCAATGACAATGACGATGCGGATGCCGATGACATCATCAGTGACTATGACGATGTCGATACCTCGGGGGGGGGGGGGGGGTCACGTGACCTCGGGGAAGGGTGGGTCACGTGACTTTGGGGGGGGGGTCACGTGACCCCCCCTCCCTGAGGTCATCGAAGGTACCCGAGGTCCTCCCGATGTCCTCCTGAAGGAACCCGAGGTCCTCCCGAGGTCCTCCCGAAGGAACCCGAGGTCCTTCCGAAGGAACCCGAGGTCCTCTCGAGGTCCTCCCGAAGGAACCCGAGGTCCTCTTGAGGTCCTCTTGAAGGTCCTCGGGTTCCTTCGGGAGGACCTTGGGTTCCTTCGGGAAAATTTACCCATAATGCACCGCGCAATTACGCCGACGCCGCTCAAGCCGGAAACGGGCGCCTAAGAGCTGCGCTCTAAAAAAAATACTCTGCAATGCGTGTATACCAACCCACTTACTTTTCAGTGTTACTGGACTGAAGCAAAAGAATACGGAACCATGGCTGAACTAGGCAACATCAATAACATGCTGTAAAAGCTTTATTCTCACTGTCTTGCCTATCCACACTGAGCCGTTTCGGGAAAACCATAATAATTAAAATATCTCTCATTCCGAGTCAAAATAGTGCGGCGACAGCAGTGCCTCCTGGAGGGGGAAACAACACCTATGGCTACGTAGTTATGGTGCTCTACAAAAAATGGCGCGCGCATATAAAAAAAAAATGGCGTCGCACCTCGGAAAAAAAAAATCTTATATAAGTCGCATTGTTGTACAAGTCGCACCAAGAAAAATGTTTGAAAAAAACCGCGACTTATACACCGGAAAATACGGTATATGTCAATAGGAGAAGTCTACTTCACACTGGCACTTAGTTAGATACATTTATTAAATCACTATCATAGTTAACCTATACTTTCCCTTCCCCTCGTCACGAGCGAGGTCCTCCATCATCTCCTCCGATCAACAAGGGGTCCGCAAAACATCAGTGGCTGAGAACCACTGCACTAATCCATATATTGGATAGCTCGTGTAGGGCCCACATAAGTTATCTACCTAAAATCGTCTTTTTTTTTTGTTACAGCCATTTTGGTTTACCACATACCCAATCTGCTTCAACTTCAAAAAGTGCTTAATTTAAAGAAAAGATACAAAATAATAATTTATTGTTTTATAGGTTATATACAAGTAGTCATCTTCAGCACCCTCTCAGCACAAAGCCCCCTCCAATGCAATAAGGCTTTTTAAGCAAAAGGGGGCCATTGTGAGTCAAACTCGACAATTAGCCTAAATCTTGCTCCCAGATGTTATAAGAATGACCACAAGACTTTTTGTTACCATAGTTTCTAATAGCCTCATGGAAAGGAAATTCTATGGACAAGTAATTGAGTATCTGAAGGAATAAAAGCTCGAACTGAAACACGGAGAAAAGAAGAAACTTGTACGACAAGGACAGGCGCCTTGTTTCTTGTTTCGTCCGTGTTTCAGCTTGTGCTTTTAACCAAAGGGCGATGCATAAATTTTTGTACTTGGTGCAAATACCGCTTAGATTGAATCCCTGACGTTTATGACCTATGAAACACTCGTTCATTTTTCACCACACGCAATAAATGTTGCAGAACGTTTTTTTTTTTTTTTTTTTTTTAAAGCGAGTAGCGTTCATCTTTTCAGCTCGCAGCCAGAACAAGTGACCATGTTATCTGAAGCCGATTTGTATATGCCGCCAATATTGATCATAGCCACGCGCTGGGGTTGGCAAAGCACGGGACACATGCCGAGTTCCAGACATTGTTATGGTTCGGCGATTGTCATCATTGCCTCGATTAAACACGGGGTACAACCTGAATGCTTGTTCAGCTATTGATTATCACGAGCCCGAATCGAGTGCTCGCGTAATGCTCGGGTTTAATCTATGAGCCGCATTCAAATATCGTCACTCTGCGGTACTGCGACCGCCCAGCTACGTCATTGAGTTTTGCAAAGGAGAGATTGAACAAAAACACGCTTGCTTTTGTTCTTGGAATCATACCGCAACAGAGGAGTTCCTTGGTCAGTAACGTTGCGTGCGAGTATACTTGGGTCCCATTAGTGTCAGTAAATTCGTAGACAGTGAAAGACATTCCAAGCAAATATTGTTGCACGGCCCCTTTAAATGATATGAACCAACTGCACCCAACGTAAGATTTATTGTATCTGAAAGAGGAATGGGCATTTTGTTGAGTTCAAGTGTAACAACTTCCTTAAGTGAGGTGTTCAGTTTTGTTTTTTATGTTCATAACCATAACTTGTTGCAGATAAGCATGAGGCATACCTTTCAACATTTAATGACTGGGGCTTGGATGTCCGTCTCTTCTCTCACAGAGACCTGTCTATGACCCTGTGCGATCCGTATGCCATCAACTTCCTGGCACAGTCATCCATGAAGATCATTCACCACCTGATCAACATGGAGGGATTACCACGGGTAAGGATTTGAAAGGGAACTGGCTCGGTTCCACTGTGTCTGCTGTAAGGGTTGCCTCCCCAATGCTGTTTCAACGTTTTTCTGTGCATCCAATAGTTTGCGCGAGCAATGCGTTGCAATCTTTGACTACATACGGCATGTATTGTTTGAGTAAATTTTGTTTGTTGTTTGGCTGACACTTTCATCCATGGGTCTGTCGCTACCGAGTGCTACGGCACCAAGCATGCGGCTCTGAGCATCTGTAACTCGTTTTTATTGTGGAACTACAGCTGAATCTTTCAAGAGAGAATTGCATACCTGCCAACTCTTCCGAATGTTTCGTAAAATGTATGAATCGGGACTGACGTTTACGATTTTACGAATCTTGTTTTAAATTTTACGAAAAAGACTATATGAAAAAATAATTTTTTTTTTACATTTTTTTGTAAAACCGTTGCTGGCGGTACTTTGCACCGCCACAAGAGGGCGATAGCTACCGTCCACGACAGCGTCATGTTTCTTACTATAGTAGGTTACAAGTCAAGAAGGTAGCGGCAAATGCCCCTCAAAGGGAATCATATATCCCTCCGCCACCTCCGCATCCAATAGCGTCCCATCGTTTCCGTGACGTTGCGGCCAACGCAAAAGGAGGGTCGTGCCTTTCTGTACATATTTGCTTTATCTCTCGACTTTGACTTAGCATTGTGGAAGCCACGAGAGGGAGATTAAGTCTTCCCCCTTCTGATGGAAACAAAGACGACTTTCGGGGATTAGCTTCCCCCTCCGATAGATACAAAGGCTGCTTTCAGGGGCTCGGTTTCTTCTCCGATGAATACAAAGGTCGCTTTCTTAAAAGTGGGGGTCGGAGATAAGTTGGCACCACTCTGTGGCCATTATCTATCTATTGAAGCGGAACAAGGAGCGTTTCCAGTGAACTCTTCTTTCGATTGCGGAGGGATTTGAAACCGGCGCATCACGCTTGTGGGAGGAGCTTCTCCTACCTTCTTAACTTGTAACCGACTATATCAGTCTATCCGGTGGCCACGGATCCAAAACGTCCAAAACCAATCCAAAGCCCAGAGCCTTTGTTCGTTGGTTCGCCGTGTTCAGTCGTGGTTGGGCCTCTCTGTTTCGGCCAGTATTGAGGCGAGAAGTGGGGCGTCTGTGTTTGTTGCACGTGAAATCGTAGCATTCCCCTGGTCGCGGTAGCTTCGCGGCGATATGGCGAACTTGAAACCTCGAAAGAGGTACTTTCTGGTGTTCCTGAAGTCCTAGTGCCGATTCTGTAGCACGTGCACATGTGATGTAAGTGTGCTTCGTGCCGATTCTGTAGCACGTGCACATGTGATGTAAGCGTTTCGCACGGTGGCAAGGCGGACATTAAGCTGCACATCGCTTCGCGTGACCTCCCGCGGCCGCGGGAGTTTTACGAGTTTGAAAGTCCACAGGTTGGCGGTATGGAATATGATTATTATTTTGATCACTTTCGGCTGCTGTCTAGTGACCTACTGTTTTTTAAAATAAATATCATCTGAATGTGTCAGTTCTTAAAAAGGCTCTTAGACAATCATGTGTGAAATGAAAGTGAGCACTGTACTGCTTTTATCTTTGTTTATTTATTTTGAAATGTATCCTATAAAAGGGTCAATGGCGAATGCTAGAAATCCCGATGGGGCACTGCTTTTTTGGATGTTTCACTAAACTATCAGAACTGCTCTGGTTAGTTGAAGGTAACACACTTAAATTAGTGATGGGCCGAACTTTTGCCGAATCGAAAGTTTGGTGCCGAATCTTGGGATTCGGCAAAGCCAAACTTTTGCCGAACTTATCTAAAGATTCGGCAAAGATTCAGCAAAAATACAATGTTACCAGACTTAGGTTGATATTTCGTTTTTTTCTGCCGAAGAAAGGTTTTATGTTGCATTTTTCTTAACTTAAATGCAACATGTAATGCGTATTAGCACAGTTATTACTTAATAAGGTGATATTCTACAAGATAATTGTATCGGTGTCGTTTTTGTGTGTTTACTGGCAATTTTAGTGACTTCTTGCAGAAGTGGCGTGGCAACGAGGTTGGGGAGTAGCAACATTGGATAGCAGCGAGTGCAGTCACGAATCGCGCTACGAGAGTGTCGGTTTCGAAGCCTCATCAGCGCAAGCCTGCAAGTGTGTGTGGTGTAAACACAAAGGCTGCGGTTTTACTTTCTTTGTGAATCACCGTTTCGTGCGCGAAAATGAATGCAACGGTTACTGAGCCTTCACCAGAAAAAATAACAATATTATTGTCAATATGCATGTCTTTCGATTTGAGTCACTTCACGTCAGCTTTGCATGAAAGTGTGCGTCCCATATTCGTAACGTCTCGCGTTTAACCTTTAAAGTGCCGGTTTCTGGTGTTAGGTCACACACGGACGTTTAGGAAGATGGGAAGAGTTGGGAATGTCGGATGTGCAACGTCGAGCACAATAGTTATGTGTTTAGTTTTATATAGATACATAATAACCGCGAAATAATGCTAATTAAAAAGCAATATTATTTTGTTTTGGAACAAACTTCTTGTGAGCTGAAAACAGGATTGTTATAATTGCAAGGAGTGCTTTAAAGTAATTGTGAGTCAATGCTTCAACTACCTCGTTGCATCACTAAAAAGGTCAAATGAAAATTACGTCATCCAGAAACTACCGCATCACCTGTCACTTGCGCAGTGGACTGCGTAAATTATTGGTCGATCTTCTATTCTTGAGACAGAAACTATTAAAGAGAACCACACTCGCAAAGGCTCACAAACGCCAGTTACCGTGTTGCCTACTCCCACACCTCGCCGTAACCGCTGGTTGTTCTACACTGTACGAGGGTAACCCGCACGGCGTCCATTTGCTGTCCATGGCCCCGTCGCGTTCTCGCGCGTGCGCAGGCATTTGCCGAATCTTTGCCGAACTTTCCTTCAAAAGTTCGGCATATGCCGAACTTTGCCGAATCTGAAGTTCGGCAGATTCGGTCCATCACTCAATAGAAAAATAAACTTCAACCAGAATAACGAGTACAAGCAAAACAAAAAGTCATAAATTTGGTGCAAGAATTCAAAATATGCAGAATCTCGGAAATGCAACGGGCTTCATTTGTCGCAATTTTGATGGACAGTTTTATACTTATTAAGTAAGTTTTTAAGCTACATAGCACCAGAGACTGCATTATAACTATCTAGGATTCCATGTTTTCAGAGTTTATTTCTCGTGAAATTCGAAGGGTGTTTTTTTTTTAGTTTATTTTTTTGCTGAAAATTCTGGATTTATCGGAGTTTATTTTTGTTCGATTCTCAGTTCTCTGAAATTCGGAATTTGTTGTATTTTGTTCCCAAGTTTCAAAAATAAAAAATTGTAGAGCCCATCCATTTCACGTAAAGATGGAGGACCAGCCAAGCTGTTATCTTTACGACGACTTTATGACAACTATACGACATTTATACGAGTTGCATATGATACCAATGAAGACACGTACACAACTTCGTTGTTTAATTGTATTTATTTAATTCTTAGTGACTAAAGTGATCATTGCCTTATGGTCACTTATGGGCAAGTTCTAAACCCAATTTTTCAAGGCACATCTCGAGGACAGTTTTTTTCCGATTGAGCCCAAGTCTCTTTATCAGCACAGTGGAAGCGAAAGAAAAGAAGGCTAGATTTGTGCGTTCTGCCCTCAGCCTCGTCACAGCGCACTCTTAGCTGAGATTAGTCGGCGACCATAGATGATAACAAGGGATCAGGACCTCACTATCTAATAATGCCAAGGAAGGCTGACTCACGCAGGTTGCCCCCTTTTTTATTTATACTTGCCACGACCAATCGGAACGAAGGAGCACCATTTAAACGGGAGTTTTCTGTTAACATCCATGGACGCATTATTTTCCAGATCCTAGCACGTAACGGCTTTGCTGTAAAAAATATAATAAAGTCCAGGTATCATACCGTGTTGTCTAAAGCAGGGGTCTCAAACATGCAGCCTGCAAGCCGCATGCGGCCCGCGACTCGCTGGCCACATGCTGCCAGCGAGTCGCAATCCAGAGAACACAATTTCAAGAAAAAACATTTTGTGGGCTTTGTCATTCTCTAGGCTCATTCCATCAGTCCTAGTAAGTGTAGAGAAGAAAAATCAGTCTGATTTTAAATCTGATTAGTTTTACTACGATGATTTATTCAAA
Source organism: Ixodes persulcatus (assembly GCA_013358835.2). NCBI lineage: Eukaryota > Metazoa > Arthropoda > Arachnida > Ixodida > Ixodidae > Ixodes > Ixodes persulcatus. The sequence goes on along the minus strand of JABSTQ010010876.1, from coordinate 249,632 downwards.
CCTTTTCCACGAATATAATCCAGAAGATATATCTTTATTTACTGTTTATCTTTCATTCAATGCTTTTTATGTGTATTTGTTTATTTATATCAGATTCATGAAAGAAAGATTTATATAAGGCTTAACTTGAGAAAGAAGAAATGCACTCTGCGCAAATCGGAGCGTTAAGTTTGATTTCTTCCTCTTGCTTCGTTCGTCAGCTATGTAATTAGTATGGCAACAAGGTCAAGAATGCAAAATAAAGAAACGAAAACTAGAAAAGTAATGTCGTATTGCAATAAAGTTGGACTGCAAAAGAAAAAAAGAAAACTGAATATTTTTAACTAACTAAAAAAATCAAGCTGCTTTGTTGTCATATGATGGAAGTTACATCAATAAAACATTAAACTGCACTTAGCAATAATCTCCTTACACATTGTTATCAGTGATCAAACAAATTGATAAATCAATCCACCATGTTTAAAAATGGATCTAGTGGTAAGGAATCACTATTTTCTAGCTACAATGATATAAACCAGATCAGACTGATTGAAATAAATAAATCTTATTTAAATCCAATAAATCAGATCTGACTCTTTCACAGACAAGTTGTTTTTTCCCAAAAGATGTTTCCCAGTTTTTGGGTTTTGTTTCCAAAGGAATAGTATAAAGAGAGGGTGAATGCACGGGTCTTTTTTCTAGCAGAGCATGTACAGTGCTTGCAAGCTATTAGGTTTAAAAGCATCAAATGAAAACTTTGAAGGCAAAATGTTGTCACCTTTCTTCCATTTGGATCATTTCGGCACTTCCACTTCCGCGACATTCCAGCGGCTTTAGATTCCTACTGGAAGTACTATGTGTATGGGACTTGTCTGTAAACAGTGTGCAATTATTAGACTAACTATAGTGTTGTCAACGACAGGAGCCGTGGCACGTGTGCGCGAGAACCGCGAACGCATGCCGCAACCGGTCCACGCGATCTAGTATCATCGGTGTGGGATGTCACCCAGATAGGCTGTGTGAGGACACGTAGAAGAAAAAGAAGTAGAGTCGAGATGGACGAGATTTGGAAGGTAGGTACCCGTCTCGGTGACGAGCGGGTATCGTTTAAATAAACCGCTTGTTTTTTTAAGAAAACGGAAAACGAAACGTCTGTTTGACTACAGAAAAGCTCAGACGTGGGATCGAGAGGCCCCGACTTGAGAAGCCGTTCGAATTGAAGGCTACAACGTAAGTAGCGCTCTACGAAGGCTTGCTTCACCCGAGATCCTCAACGAGAGCTTCGTCCACGTAAATCACGATGTCGAGAAGACGTAAGCTAACGACAGGAGGACAAGGGCAGGGGACCCCGCGAGAGGATGATCCTACGACCACAGATATGCTTCGCAGTGCGGAGGTGCGCGACGGACACTTCGACCACGACGATCGCCCACACGACGATTTGACGACGGAAGCCTGGGACACCGCGACGTCGAACGACCACGGCCTCGCTCCTGACGGTGCAACGTCCGGAGTCCTTGACTTTCAAGTGCTCATGCAGGCCGCGATACAAACTGTGGTACGCGAGGCCTTTGAAGGAGCGGCCCAGCTTTTCCAAAGGACGCAGTCGCCACAACGCCACCCACCTACGGGGGCTTCGAGCGCCATGGACGGACGGCTGGCTACGACAAGCGCCCAGTTGGTGCCAGTATATGATCCATCATCGGACACTCAGCCTACGGTGGAAGCGTGGCTCAACAAGGTTGACAATCTAGCTGCGGCCTACGAATGGAGTGATCGACAAACGACCTGCTTTGCTCTCACCAAGCTTCACGGCGTCGCTAAAACATGGTATGACGGTTTGACCTCTGTTCAACGAACCTGGGACGAGTGGAAAGTGGAAATGAAAAAGGTCTTTCCGTCGGCATCGAGTTTTCAACACGTCTTCAGGGACATGGAGAAAAGAAAGAAAGGGCGCTACGAGACCATCGAAGGGTACTTTTATGACAAGCTGGCGAAAGCACGACGCTGCAACCTGGATGACGGGACGTGCATCGAGTACCTGATCACTGGACTAGAAGACGAAGATTTAGTGCGGTCTCTGAGTGTGCGAGATTACGCCACCCCAGACGAGCTACTTCGGTGCATGAAGCGACTGCATGAACGAGTCGATGTGATCAAACAGACTCGGGCCAAAACCCTCCATCAACCGCCGACTGGTCAACGTTAAAATCGCGGTTTAGACAACAACGAGCCGACGACCAGGGCTCCACGAAAAAGATTCAACGAAACAGGCGAGCGACTTTGTTTTAACTGCTCGACATACGAACATTTCTCGGCTGCATGCCCGAAACCTCAGCGAAAACCAAGATGCACCAATTGTGGAAAATCTGGTCACGAGACGAAAGACTGCTTTCAAAAAAGAAACTCAACGAACACGAGTGACAAGAAAGCAACCGTTCTAACCCAACAAGGTAACAAGACGTGCGACTGCATGGCGCCAAACGAGAAGTATTTCATGCAGGCAATTCTAAACGACAAGCCAATCAAAGCTTTCGTCGACATGGGAAGCCAGTGCGTAACGTTACGAGAAACCGAAGCGCAGCTGATGAACGTGACCTACGAACCGCTGAATCATCCATTCACAATCAACGGGTTTGGCTCTGGAAAAACGACGCCTTTAGGCAGTTTCCAAGCAACATTGACGGTCGACCAAGCCAAGGCCAATGTCAAGGTGTACGTGGTGCGCGACGCAGTGCAGGTTGTTCCGCTGCTTGTCGGACAGTCTTTTACTGAACAACCGCATGTTACGGTGGTACGTCGCAAGAACACCCTACGCATTTCTGAAGAGCGTGACACGTCTGATGATGAGGACGGGACTTTGGCCAATCTTAAAATACCGGTCCTGCCTCCACGACGCGTAGGCCTTTGGGTCAAAGAAGCGGTCGTAATCCCTCCAAGCTACGTCAGGATTATTGCGCTCCACTCCGGAGAAGGGACACAAAAAACCCACGAAGAGATCTTTATTGATGGCAATATCCACGAATCGCGTGGGCATTACGTCCCAACCTGTGTTTTGAGAAAAGACGAACTGGGAGAACTGTATATCCCCGTAACTAACATATCGGCTACGCCGCTGATCTTCGCTGAAAACGAACAGATCGCTAGAGGAACATGGTGCAGGGAAGAAGACGCTAACACCAACCTCGACGCGTACGCAAACTACAGCGAAAAAAAGCCGACAACCTTGATTGCAACAAAGGACGTAGATGTCAGTCCATCTATTTCTGACTCGCAAAAGAAAGCCCTCGTCACCACGATTAATGACTACCGCGACTGCTTCGCTACATCCTTATCGGAATTGGGGTGCGCAAAGGCAACAAAGATGAAGCACGTCGACGCGCTCAGTAGGGCTCCTGCATCGGAACCCGAAGAAATGGATGTCGCCATGGGCGCCAGCGTTTTCGCTACAGGGCTCTCTGATGATGACTGGTTGGTGTTGGCCCAAAAGACCGATCCAACGTTACAAGGAATCAAAGACTACTTACAGGGGTCTTCAAAAACTAAAGAGTCGCAGCGTATCAAGAACGAGTACGAGCTAGCAGAGGGCAAGGTTTTCAAGAGGGTTCATGACAACGCAGAAGAGCGTCTGCTATAGGTTGTGCCACGAGGAGCACGTTGGCAAGTAGTATGACGATGCCACGATGACGTCGGTCACTTTGCTGTTGAAAAGACCATGGCACTACTCACCAAGAAGTATTGGATCCCGAGAATGCGTCGTTACGTCAAGCGACACATTGCGTGCTGTTTGGAGTGCTTATATAGCAAGGTTCCATCCGGAAGAAAAACCAGGAACAACGGGTGAGTTGCGCAAGCTACGCCTAAATACCGAGGCCCGTATACCGTTGTGGAAAAGGTACTCCCGATAGGTATAAAGTTACAAGATCTACCGGAGACCCAACGGTCGCAACGTTTCTACGAAGGTGTTGCCGCTGGTTGACCAGACCCAGCGCTTCACGGCCAGGCCTGAGAGTACTCAGAGAGCAGCGACGACGGCCTGTCAACGGAAGCGGAGAGCGACACAGATATAGTAGAGGTAAAGCTCAGCAAGATCCAGCGTGAGTCGGACGATCGCTCGCTGAAACATTCCTAGTTCCAGCGACAAGAAGACCCAGCCGGAGCGACTGGGATGGAGGATGGCCGTGTGTCAACGACAGGAGCTGTGGCACGTAGTGCGCGAGAACCGCGAACGCATGCCGCAAACACCGGTCCCACGCGATTGTAGATCATCGGTGGGATGTCACCCAGATAGGCTGTGTGAGGACCGTAGAAGAAAAAGAAGTAGAGTCGAGATGGACTAGATTTGGAAGGTAGGTACCCGCCTCGCTGACGAGCGGGTATCGTATGAATAAACCGCTTGTTTTTTTAAGAAAACGGAAAACGAAACGTCTGTTTGACTACAATAGTATGAAGTGACGGCTACACCCAGAAAAGCTTGTCGAGGGTGGGTTTCCAGGCATGCAGCGCCCATCTTGCCATGAAAAAGAAACAGGTGCATTGCAAGACCCCGAGGCAATTGATGCTAGATCCTGTTTCCTCCATTGAGCTGTGTTGACCTCGATTTAGCTCTTCAGATTGTGGCTTTTGTGTCCACTGTGGATTATCTTTCTTCCCCCTCCACACACACACACACACACACACACAAACACACACTTTTGCACAAAGAAGTCTTCCCCTCTTCCTTTTCTTTATTTTTTATTTCTAAATCGGGGATTAGAGCTAGCTGGGAAATGGACGTATGCCTGTGATGGTCTTCGACTGATCAAGAGCCTAATCGTTCCGCCAAAAGAATGAAGCAGTCCTTTTCTCACTTCCTCTTTAGAGGCAATATCTTCATAATGGCTACAATGGCTACTTCAGATGCAAAACGGGGTTCTTTTTGCCATCTTTCTATTGTCGCAATCACATGTTCTTTCTCTGTACTGTCCCCCAGGACAACCAGGTGCTGGTGCTTCTGTTGCGCATGCTTGCCTTGGGACTCCAGGCCTGGGACATGATCAGCGGACAGCAATACAAGGAGCCCAAGCTGGTGAGATGTGCAGAAGTGTCTGGCTAGCCTGCTTTTCTGAATATTGAACAGCAGAGAAGGCCCTGTGGGTTCTTCAGGGGCAAAGCGGCAAATGATGTTTATGGAGTACATAAGTACCGAAACTGTGGGGCATGCCTGAGCCAAAAATGGCGCAACATCAGCGCAATTGCGATGTGTCGCTGGCTGAGCATCGCCGGCAGCCACTGCAGACCAATAAGAGTGTGCTCAGAATTGGCGCTGCGTCGCCGGTCAGGCCAATCTTGTGAGATAGTCATGATCCGAAAATGGCGGAGCATTAGCGGCATCCAATAGGAAAGCCCACGGCACAATCAAACGGTGACATTACTCGGACAAGTTGGAATATCCAGCGCTTTTTTAAGGGCGTCCCTCAGCCTTCGTGCATTTTACTTGTCCTTATTCTGCTTCACATATTGCAGGTTGTGTTGAGGGTACATTCTCTTAATCTTCGTCAGGTGCTTAATGCTTTGAAAGGGGAGAAAGTGGAGGTCTTAAAACTGCTAGCAGATTGTAGTTTTGCAAAATAAATTTGTTTAGCCTTCTCTGGTTCCCAAAATGTGTGAAAATTGAGACCCATGGAGATAAACTCATGCAGTCTTAGTAGCAATCCAATCGCAGCAATTCAATTGGCAAGCAAACAGTGATTGGATGGCAAGCAGGGATTTGGAGGGGCACTAGAAGAACCGGAAGGTGTGCTCCCCTATGCTGATGAAACTGATATCTGAGGGCTACACCACAGAAAAAAAAAAGAAGAGGTATGACTCTAGGATAGCACACAAAATAATTACACGGATGTGCTCACATCTTGCGGAAAGGATGTCACATGCATGAAAATTGTATTACTTTGTTTGATGGCAGATTTTGAAATAGTGACTGTATTCTAGAAAAGTTCTTGCAGATCTTGAAGGATCCCGTACCTCTCTTTAAGAACTGCCAATCCGGAAGACCAGTGTTCAACGTGGGCCGAGCCTGCACTCTGGTCTGGTGGGGATATAAAACTAGAAGCAGAAAGCAGCATAAATTTCATTACAGTCAACTCTCGTTATCGCAAACGTCAGATTACCAAATTTTTCGGATGTGGGAAAATTTTAGAAGTCTGTTTTTGATTTTTTTATGGTTTCAATGTAAAAATATTTCAGTAGTATGAATTTTCAGAGACTCCGGGCAGTCAAATTTGGTGTGACACGTTGCTCCATCTAGCTCAAAATTTTTGCAACACTGAGAAGACCCTTTCGCCAGCCTGCTTGCTCCTGGGGCTGTTCACGCATCAATTTGAGGGTGTTAATTCATGCGTTTTGGTCTTTTATTCTTAACATTGCTATCGGATGTCGCAGAAAAGCAAACGCCGAAGCTGTAGGCACTGTTGCGTACCGGACTGTCGCAACCCTGGAAGCTTAGCAGACGTGAAGCTCCGCAGGTTTCCATCGAAACTGTGGAAAATACAACGCCGTCGGAGATGAATAAATGCCATAAAGCGTGCAAAATAGGCATTTGTTCGCATTGCCTGACTTGAGATACATTTCTAAATGCGCTATTTGACTCGATATTTGGAACTAATGTGCTCGAAGCCCGGCACTGTCCACGATGGCGCTGATGACCAACCAACGGTGACGCTCTCTGGAACCCTGCCCAGAGCCTATTTCAGAACAACGTATGTAATTTAATCACTACTGTATGTAGTAAACACCTCAATATTAAAAATTCATTTCCTAAAAAATGAACGAAAGATTCTGTGTGCTCCCGCTACTTGGCGGCTTTTGCCACTAGGAGGCTCCCAAGACTGACAATCATCATCATCAGCAAACATTGGTTGGTGGAAAGTCCGCCCTGGCCGCTAAGCGCTAGGCCCTAGGTCTCGTCTCATACCCGTTGCAGTGCGTCGCCCGGTGGGATTTCTTGCCAACTTCCTTGTGCCTCGAGCTTCGGTTTTATTTTCCGATGAGTTCCTCTTCCCAAGATGGTTCTTCTGAAAATGCCAGTCCAACCAGAAGGCATGCCTGCCAACCCTTCCGAATTTTTCGTAAAATGTGCGAATTGGGACTCATTTTACGATTTTACAAATCTTGCTTTAAGTTTTACAAAAAAAAACAATTTTTTTTTTTTTTAATTTTTTTCTTTTTGTAAAATCGTTGTTGGCGATATTTTGGACCACCATAAGAGGGCGATAGGTACCGTCGAAGGCAGCGTCGTGGTTTTTACTTTTCGTCTATCCGGTGGCCACGGATCCAAAACCAATCCAAAGCCCAATGCCTTTGTTCATCTACAGTGGCTTGTTCATGTGTTCGGCGGCGCACGTTGGTTTGGCACGTTGGGCCTCGCTGTTTCGGCCAGTTTCGTGGCAAGCAGAGCGGTGTCTGTGTTTGTTGCACGTATAATCATAGCATTTCCCTAGTTGCGGTGGCTTCGCGGCACAATGGCGAACTCCAAACCTCAAAAGAGGTACTTTCAGGTGTTAACACCAGGAATAAGTGCCTGCCTCTTAATATTACCCCCCTCCCCCCCCGCGGCCGCCGGAGTTTTACGAATGTGAAAGTCCACAAGTTTTCAGGTATGAGAAGGTGTCAAGCACCCAGACGAAAGCAATGGGAGCGAACTGTGGAGCGAAGTTACTGAGAAGCTTGCCGTGGACACTCCGGTGGAGTTGGAGGATTACATGCCGTGCGACGATACAGCGTAGACGTCGGCAGAGCGAACGTCCGAGGGCATTTTAAACAACGTCCGCGAAAAGGAAGACTGCAGAGACCAGAACACCCAGAACGATGGAGGTGCGGAGGCAGCGCTCGCAGATCGACAGGAAGAATCTGTCTCTACCTTCGATGTCTTGTGTGCCATTGGATAGTTGTTCATGGTCCTTGGAAGCTGTACCGTTGTGACCAAGGCGCTTGACAGCGTCGACGACATGGAATCATTTATTGTGCAGTGTTTATGCCGCACCTAGCAGAAAAAGATTATGCGTGTCTTCTAATAAATGTGCTGCGTTCCATCGCGTGTACCGTAAAATACCGAGCATCCGCCCATTCCACGCCCCACCCTTTAATTTTGTAACATTCGCAAAATACACAAAGGACATATCTTTACATTTTGTTGACCTATCCCCCAGCTTTACACAGTTGTCTCCAACTTTGAGTGGGCGCTCACTCGGCATTTCATGGCAATGCTTTTTGATCAGAAATGACCAAGTGCAATTTTGTTGCAGAGGTAGGTTATTTCTTTTGCCTCAATTTAGTTATTATAGTGCCGATCTAAGAATTTGTTTCACTATAGCAATATTCTAGAATAACGAGCAATTTTCGGTAGTCCCGTCAAATTCGTTATATTGAGATTTGACTGTATATGGTGCTTTATGTTTGGATGTCACGACGTAATCTTTATTGTGTATAGTTTTTTAAGAGTAAATAGCTTCCCTGAGAACACTTTCGGGCAGCACAATTTTTGGCTGGGACTTGTATCCGTTATGTTAGCCTACCCTCGCTTGTCCGGGAGGTTAACTCGCGGTGTTTCGTGCAGGACTCCCAGCTGGTGACCAAGTTCCTGCCAGCGCTGATGTCCCTGATGGTGGACGACCAGGTGAGTGTGCCGGCTCGGGGGGGGGCAAGCCAGAGACGGGCGGCGTAGCCTGGAACGCGTCTTCGACCGGCGCGTTTGCCGTCCCATCTCGCCCGTGCATCGAAGATGATCTTGAAGTGGCAACAAATTACATCGCTGGAGCCGGCGTGTCTTTCCGGCGGATGTCGCCATCCCAGCGTAGAAATGCTAGCGAAAGAAGGCGAAAAGATGCCAGAGTTGCCGTCGCCGTGGCGTTCCATCTCGCCTCTTCTTTGGTTTTTGTCGGCCGTCCGACTGCGGAGCGGCCTACAGCCAGACGGACGTCTGCCACGTCCGCCTCCGCTGCCACGCCGCCGCCAGGATCGCGGCAGGCAACAACGCATGAAGGTGGGAAGCTTCTGGAGGTGACATAAAGCCACCAGAGGTTAAGCCACAAGTGTGGAGGGACACGCCCCCAACAACAGCCAAAACCAAGAGACGCTATTGGACGAAAAGGAGAGGTGACTCGGCGCCAACAGCCATTTGGGTGGGCCTCAGGCATGCCCGAGGATGACCGAAACGGCTGTTGGCACCAAGTTGGCTCTCCTTTTCGTCCTATAGTGTCTCTGTTTTTGTCATCGTTGGGGCCGTGTCTTTCCGCACTTCTGGCTTCACCTTTGTGACGTCGCCGGGCAGATGTTGAGAGACCACAGTTTAGGACGCGATGAATGCGCCGGTCAGAGAGGCACTCCAGGCACTGTGCGTAGCGCGGGGCGGCACCGACCGGTCTGGGGGTGTGCAGGTGCGCAGCCTGAGTGCGCGTCTGCCCCAAGACGACAGGGAGTCAGCCATCACCACCATCGAGCACTCGGGGCCGCCTCCGGACGCCTACCAGGCCTACGTGCAGGAGAACTCTGTGGCCAGTGTGCTGGCACTCTACTACACCTTCTCCACAGGTGGGTGCTCGCTGACTTTGGGGTATGCTTGGGGAGCCGTGGCATTCTCGCCTCCAGAACGATACGGTAACCCCTGGTCGACTCGAGACTGGGTGCGTCGGAACGTCCGTAAATTCAAAAATGTTGGGGATGTCAATGAGTGAACCCTGTAGTTGCTGCACATTTTTTTTTGCTCATATTTTAGGAGTTTGAAAATAGGTCAATGGACCTTTTCCCGGTAACGAGCGCAGTCTGGTAGGTTTTCTTAGAACTACAAACTAAGTGCAGCTTAAAGGGACACTGACAGGGTATTTATGCTCGCCGAGGTTTTTAGTTGTACGTGACATATGAGAGCTCAACTACCCAGAACAGAATTTGCGGCTCGAAATTCGGTTTCTTTCCGCCCGAAAACCGCCGATCAAGAACTGGCCGGTTCGAGTCTCGCTCACTCTCATTTCCGTGGTCACGGGCCGTTTTTGTAAGGTATCGATGCGACCACCAAATTTAATCGAAGTCGTGGGTCATTAAAGGCACACAGTCAATATTAAAAATAGAAAAAAATATGAAACCCATTTTTTGTGGCTTCAAAAAAGCTGCAAATATGTTGATCGAAAAAAAAGGTAGCACAGACAACCGGAAGCTTTCTGTGCGTTCACTGCATTCTCGACATGGCGTCGTTTCGCGTATCGTCGGACTAGCACTAGCGGATGGCAGCGGACGACGGGCGTTGGACCTCTACTTCAGAACTGTCGTTCACAGTACTGGCGAATTCTGTCTTTCTTCGAAAGAGAAATTTTGGACCGATCAAAAGAACTAATATTCATCCCGTACGACACGCCCGACCAGCAAGCCGATTGCACGAAGACGTCGCCGAGCCGTCGTCCCTTCTCGTGGCTGAAGACATCGCTCGCTCAAACGTCAAGCACGAAGTGCGTACTTCGAGTTGAATACGCACGCGTACGGTTACTTTACGAGGTGCGAATGTGCCCTATGCTTGGTGCTGCTCGACTTCAAGCCGGAAGTGCATGTATTGAAGGGAAATCGGCAGCAAACTTCCGACATACAGTCTTCCCACTGCATAACGACGCATGATAGAGTTCCTTCAGTAGCTCAGTGGAAAGACGTCCGCTTCACACGCAGAGGGCACGGGTTCGATACCTGGTGTGGGTGTACCTTTCATTTTTTATTTGTTTTTTTGTCAAGCATTCTGCGCTGTTTACATTTCTTTTTTTACAATTATCACAGAAAAAAAAATTTTGTGGACGATACGTCGCTGCACTAAATGGTATGGATTCCATTTTTGACACCTGTGAACTCAATGTTTATCACTTTCCACAAAATGCAAGGAGCATATGAATCGGGTAGCGTCCGCTTTCCGAGCTTCGCGTAATGGTTCTACAGGAATCGCAGCCAGCCATTGATCCCGACCCATTGATCTTTCGGAAACTTGTGCACTCTGGCATAACCCTGGCCACTTCCAGATGCAGGACATGTGAGGCAACTCTTCACGCAACATCTTGGGAGTATTCTTTTCGGAGCTGATCACGGGAATTCACCACGGCACTCGGGCACTCACTACTAATTGCCAATTAAATGTACAAAACAACTCATCTTGAAATACAGAACAGCGAGCGGAACAAACATAACTGCAAAGGAATACCACGGCGAGCGAACGCATTTCGTCTGCTACGGTGCTACGTGCGGAAAGAGGAGAAAAAAAAAAAAAAAAAAGCCGCACGGTCGGGTGTAGCCACGTGACTTCCGCCACTCACGCTATCCTCTTCACTTCTCCGTTTCGGTTTCGGTTTCGCGCAGTTGCGTTTTTTGGCTTTATTGAAAAAATACGTGACTCTGTAGCAAAATATTAATTGGGTAGTATTCCGACACCATAATGAATCGCCTGACAAAAAAGGAAAAAAAAATTGTGGGGGGTGTCAGTGTCCCTTTAAAATAGACAAACATTTGCTCTTGTTGCGTGCTATTATCCTTCGTAAGTCATCTTTTTCTTTCACTTTCATTATCGTGATTTTTTTTGCCAACTAACTGCTATGTCGCGTTTTTCTCTCGAGCTTTTCACGAGCTACAGTCCTCCTAGGAACTACGCAATTTTTATAATTAGCTTATAAATGAGATTTATTGCATTTATAATTGTCTTGTTAAGTCATCTTCTTTCACTTCCATTGTTGCAACGCAATCTGCTTTGGTCTTCAATGACTTGTCATCTAATAAAGTCATGAAAAGAAACATATTTTTACTTCAACACTCGTGCATGCAGACATATTTTTACTGCAACACTTGCAATCCATGAAGACTACGGTGAAGTACACCACAATGGGGTGCAAGGTAGAGGTCTGCGGTTGGCCGTGGTACGACAGATGAAACCAAAACTCGGATCTTCGTTGACTCTTTTTTCCCAGAATGCCCCTCGGCAACTAGGGGCACTCCAGTTTTGTTCGTTGCAAGTAGACCAATCTCACTCGTGTGACATTGTCATAACCATAATCCACAAGAGGCAGGCATCTGTGCTCAATATAGCTTGTGCTGTCTTGTGCTCTGCTTGCGCAGACCCACAGCAGGGTTGTCGTGCATACAGAAAGACTGCAGTTCCCGTGCTGCATTGCGACATTGGGGGTGTAACGAAATAGACTACTTTTAAAAATCCCCGCATGCAACGCTGTCCGCGTTGCAATATGGGACCTCTTTGGTTTTGATTTCGATTGACCCATTGACGAAAAGGTGCATCTCAGCACTGAATTAAAATAAATTTGGCGCTTGCTTGCATTGCGCCCATTTATCTTCGAGTCAGTTGAAACACGTACCTTCAGCGGACGTAAGGACCTGCCTAGACTTAACGAGGAGTAGGAGTAAGGCCTGCCGCGTCCCATACCCTTCTGTCAAACTGGCTTCCACTCCAGAGTGCAGCATGACCCTCCCGGGTCACGGATCATCTAAGAAGCCTAGGACATTGAGATGATAAAACAGGATGATCGGCCAGTACAAGCTTTCTTGTTCCTTTGTTTACCTGCGCACAAACTCTGGTACATCGGGAGCCCCAAGAAACATGTCCCTGCGTTCTATCAGTCTTGGTAAGCGACCGCATCACTTTAAGGATAGTCACATATTGGTAAATGCGTGCGATTTATTCAGTCGGGAAAGGTGGTCATGAATTGAAATTGGCAAACCGAAACGGTGGCTGAAAGGTACCAAATATGCTTTGCATGACACTATGCCACTAGTATCACTTCGATTTTGCTAGAGGCCTACTGGCCAATGAGATTGGTCTATTGCAACCACTCAGCATTAGACTTCAAAATGGCAGCACCCATGCAGAAAATGGGGGAATGTAGCACTGACACTCTAAGCTGGGGTTTCTCAAACATTGGGAACGCCTATCTCTTGAATGGCAACCGAAGAACTTCCCCGGTCTTGGCATTAACGCATTCAACCACCGCAAGCCTACAGGCCTTGTAAATAATAATGCAGATACTAGGGAATATTTGCCACACAGTTATGCATCAATGGATGGCTCGGATCTTTTACGACAGTGCTTACTGGGAGAACACTATACTTATGGTGCATTTGCACGACGGAGTTTCTTCCCGAGGAGAAGAATAAACGTCATAGAGTTTTGAGGTCACGTGCTACGCGTCACGGATGTTCGCTGGTCCCCCGAGCTCGCGACATGCTTGCGGGTACCCGAGGAGAATCTGTGGCAAGCCTGCAGAATATCCATCGGTATCCGTCGGAGCGGTCAGGCCTCCTCTTTTGTCCCCCTGCTTTTGGGGAGGGATAATGATGAATAGCTTTCAAGTGTGGGGTGCCTTTTCTTTATTATTTTTTGCCTGCCTGTGTAGCCGCTCAACGTCTATACAGGAGAGGGCGCTGCGGTCAAATGCGTATATAATCGCGTTAAACTTTGCATGCATTGGCTCAACGTTTATAGACGAGAGGGTGCTGCGGTCAAACGCTCAAATGTGTATATAACCACGTTCCATACCACTCATTCTCTTTCTGACATGGATGAAAACGAACAAAAGGCTCGGCATGCTACGGCTCAGCGTCTACGCAGACAAGCACCACCAGAGCTTCGCCCCAATCAACATCATTCACCACGTGGAGATGCAGTCAATTTTCTTTATTATCTTTTCCCTGCCTTTTGTTCAATGAGCCCCCGAGAGTCGCCAACAGGTTTGCGAAAAGAAAACTTCCGGCAACTCAACTACATGTGACTCCGTTGTGCGAATGCTCGCTTGGATTTTCTGCACTGCTTCCTCCTCGTGCCATTTCCTTCTCTCAGCTCTATGACGTACTCGGTTTTCTTCGGGGATAAAGATCTCTCGTGCGAATACACCATTACGGACAGGGACGTTCAAGAAAATTTGGTAGCTCAGGGAACCTCTGAGGGTTCTTGAGAGAACTTTTGTGTTCCTAGGAGCCGAGTTTGATAACCCAAGCTTGAAGCGTAGCCTGTTTATTTGCTCCAGAGCTCGAGTTCAACGTGAGTGACGGAAGGGTGTTTGTGTTGCAGCGCGTCAGCGGGATCGCCTGGGCCTGATGCGGGTGCTGGGATCGCTGGCTGGGGCGGAGGGCCAACGTGCCTACCAGGACCCCTTCCTCCACACCCTGGTGGGCCACCTGGTGCCCCTGGGAGAGGAGTTTGCCCACGAGGACTTCTGCACAGTGGTCTTTGACGAGTTCTTCCTGAGTGCCCTGAGCGGGGCCTCGGCCCTGCCCGCAGCCAGGCACCTGCTGCGCCTGCTCTGGCACATCCACCCGAGGCTGCCTCATGCCCGCCTGCAGGGCTTACTCAAGGCGCTGCAACCCCTGGCTCAGGTGGGCACCTCGCTGCTGTACCGCTTCCTTCGAGGTATGCCGAGGAACACTGTTAAGACCTTTTCACACATACGCCACAGTGCTATTAGTCAGCACTGGAAATAGTGCTGACCTAACTGATGTAGCCTTAACTTTTCACTCTATTAGTCATGCAGTGCTGATACAGCACTGCATCAGTGTTAAGTTATGTTCAGGTCAGTGCTGAATCAACATTCCTTGTGTTGATTTAGCGCTGCGATGTATGCGTGAACAGGACTTAAGCGTGAACTGAACATTGACGTGCACCAAGCTTGACCAGTTAGGTAACTACCCTGAATGAGGACTTTCTGCCACACTTATTGTTTCAATGGCCACCATCAAATTTTGAGGTAAGAAGAGTAAAAACTGGAAATGGCTCGTTCGTACTAACATTGTCGCACTCTGTACCGCTTCTTTTTTTTCCTCCAAACGAACTGTGGTGCAGTTTCTCGGTCAATGGTGATGGATTGTTTTCTGAAGTAGTGGTTGGGGTGTTCTTGGTGCGGATGTATGCATTCTTTGAAGTCAAGGGCTTGCGAGCCCCCCAAGCAGCACACTCGCGTGGCTTGTATCGCAAAATCTCAAGTTGAAAATTCAAGAAATTATTTCTTCCATATGTCTATGCTTTCTAAAAGGTCTCTAGACAGAACTATGTTCAGCAGTGCCTGTACTCAACGTCTCCTGCTAAATCCGTCAGAATGTTTCTCCGAGTGTGTTCTTTGGAGATTTATTATTGTTGCAGCTTGTCGCACTCTGCTTTGCAGCGTAATTTGCACAGACCACTACCTCGGATCAAGTTCCAAGTTTATTCAAAGACAATTCCACGCTTTTAAATGCTCTTTTTTTGTTCCCTCATCTAGCACCTCATATCAGTTGTATATGTTATCTTTTAACGCTATAGCGTATGTCGCAGAAAAGCTGATGTCGGTGGCATTGTGTCAGGAAAATGCAGATTGGTCGATAGGGTCATGGCGTCACCAGGGCCGGATTAAGGTACGGGCTAAGGGGGCTGCAGCCCAGGGCCCCTGACTCTCTGGGGGCCCCCATGACGGAAGGTTGATTGACGCAGCTCGTAGAAAAAAAAAACAAAAAAAAAAACGAAACCTAAAAATATTTTGGAAAGCGATGTTGCTCTGCCGCAGCATTCGAGAAGAGGGATATACAAAGATAATGGCGATGTCAGCGAGGCCAAACGCGCACTTCGCGTAGCACACTCCTATCCCTGTACAAAGCCGGCCCTTTGGGTGGGTGACCGGCCCCTTAGGGTGCTTGTCCGCTTTCTTTTAAAGGCTGCTTCGAGCAAACGAAGAAAACACGCGAGGGGCCCCACGATCTGGGGTTTTTCGCTCCTCTTTTTTTTTTTGTCAGGAAGGGAAATGTCATACCCCTACATGGGCTCGTACCCCTACTTGGGCTCGTGTCTCATGCGCGCAAACACGTGTTTTTGAGCAGCGCTTACACTTTTGAAAGTGCGGCCCTCGGCGCTGCTGGGGAAGGGAACAAAGCTGCATGCCGCCTCTGCGGAGGTCTTGCAGGAGTGCTCCCTAGTTGAGACCAGACGGGAATGGTAAATTTTTTGTATTTTGAGGCTACTTTCTATTAATTAAAAAATAAAGAAAACTGCAGTACAGTCGACTCTCGTTAATTCAAAATCTCTTAATTCAAACTTTCGGATAATTCAAACTAACATGCAGGTCCCATCCTATGCGTCTCTATGGGAAGAAACTCCTGATAATTCAAACTTTGCTTTATTCAAACAAATTTTCGGCCCCCCTCGAGTTTGAATTAATGAGAGTCGACTGTATTTCCCAGGTTCGTTGCCTTAACCAGATATCATTATCATCATCATCGTCGCCATCATCATCATCATCATCATTAGGGCCCCTGAAGCGTCCTTAGCCCAGGGCCCCGAAATGCCTTTATCCGGCTCTGGGCGTCACAGCCACATGACCTCGCGCTGGAATTTCAAACAACCCACAATGTTCACGTGAAACGTGATGTCACACATGGAATGAGTAATTGAAACATGACATGTAATGCAAATTCAAGGTTGCCACATGTCTCAATTGGTTTCACTTTATAAAGTAATTCATTTGCCTTAAAGGAAAAATTTGAAGAATTTTAGGCTTAGGCGGGATTCAAATTTCACGACTCTTCAGTTGTGAGCCAGACACACTTGGACGGCTTGGGAATGACCGGGGTTTATATGTTAAGCTATCGCGTTCCACACTTGAAGGGCAACTCCGGTTAAATTTCAATGTCAAGAAAACAATGCAGTCCTAAGTCATATCATCTGCAAAGCCTACCTGTAAAATACGACTCAATTCTGCCTAAAAGTTTATTAAACCAGCCGACGAAGTTGGAGCAGCTCCACAGTCACCAAACTCCGCCCAGTCTACCTGACGACGCGCAGCGCTCGGAGCAGTGCAGTCAGCGCCGCTGTGTGGACACAGCCAACACTGTGCGGAACGTCAACAACTACGATTGTTTTGTTTGTTCCTTACTTTTCGAGGCGCGGAGCGCGAGGGCGTGAGAGAAAAGAGAGATTGGGGGTGCGCCGTCCGCCGCTTTCGTTGATGACGTAGTCAATGCCCTGGCCGCGGGGACGCCTTTTTGTTGACATCTAATCTAATGTTCTAGTAAATTCGAGGACCGTGTTGCTTGTTCGAGTTTAGAAAGTTCTACACGCCGAACCGTCTACGCCGATTATTCCAGAAGCTCACGCGTGTACATAAGGGGCTTCGCGTAGCGAGCCACGCTCAGTTTCGCCCCAGCGTTCGACTCTGCTGTCACGCCGACCTCGACGCCCGCGACGCTCTGTTCTCTTCTGTTTCATTTTTATTTCTGGGCACAAGTTCGCCCCATTAAACGTTTAGTTTCTTCTGTTATTTTCGCCTCATCAATTGTCATTCGTGACATTTTGGTGGAGGTGCGGGGTATCGCATTCTATGCCCGTGGAGCGTACCCCTCCGAAAACACGCCCGCCAAGTGACGTGCTCAGCCCCGGGAGGTTACCCTTCGCAGAAGACGCCAAAGCCCGATCAAGCTGCCGTACCAAAGGCCAATCCCCGGAATTTGGACCCTTGCCACCGAAACCGAGGAAGAAGACCGCGACGATGACCACGCCACCCGTCGTTGTCCTACCCGTCGCCGCCCGTACGCCCGTGTCCTTCCATGGTGAGCCCTATGAAGACATCGAGGACTGGCTACAACATTACGAACGTGTGGCCCGCCATAACCGATGGACACCGGAGCAGTGCCTTCAGAATGTTTACTTCGCTCTGGAAGGCACGGCACGCACCTGGTTTGAAAACCACGAAGCGTCGATTTCGTCGTGGGAAGAATTCCAGGCCGAGCTGCGACGCACCTTTGCCAACCAACAGCGACGACAGCGTGCCGAAGAACTCCTGCGAGCGAGAAACCAAGGGCAGACCGAGAGCGTCACAAGCTTCGTCGAAGACGTTCTCCACCTGATGAATCGCGCCGACCCAAACGCTCCCGAAGAAAAAAAGCTGCGGGTCTTGATGCGCAGCGTAAAAGAAAATATCTTCGGAGGCCTTGTTCGGAGCCCGCCTACCACCGTCGAAGGCTTCATCACGGAGGCCACCAACATTGAACGTGCCCTTCAAGCTCGTGCCGCCCACTATCACCGAGGTCCCGGCGTCGCTGCCTTTTCGTCTTCCGGCTGCAACAACACGGACATCCGCGAAATAATCCGGGACATCGTCCGTGAAGAGCTGAAGAAGCTGCTACCGGCCGCCGAACGTCCAGCTTCACTCTCGATCGCCGAGATGGTTCGAGAAGAGGTCCAGCAAGCGCTCCAGCCAGACGTTCTCGCCGACGCCGCACCGGAACCACCAGCTGTGACCTACGCCGCAGTTGTTCGTCGTCCGCAGCCTCCTGTCACCCGGCAGTACCCAGCTGCACCCCGACGAGAAGTCTCTTCGCTGCAGTACACTCCGCGCCAAGAGCAGCGTGGACCTCGAAAGACCGACGTGTGGCGCACGGATGACGGACGTCCGGTGTGCTTTCACTGCGGGGAGGCTGACCACGTTTACCGAAGGTGCCCCTACCGCCAGCTCGGCCTGCGAGGATTCGCGCCAAACGACCGTCGACCTCGTTTTGGAGAACGACCAAGAGACATCGAGGAATACCTCCGTCGCCCTCCGTCACCAGCGCCAACAGCACCACGAGGTTCCCGTTCTCCATCCCCCCGACGTTCCGCATCGCCTCTCCGTCGGTCGCGCCGTGAGAGCCTGTCCCCCCTATCTCGTCGGGAAAACTAAGTGCGGCAACGCCCGGAGGTGCCGTTGCCGAAGACGACCCAAGTAAAGAGCCTCCAAGAACGCCGGAGCGCTCCCACTCTCTTGACGCCACGCACCCCAACGACGTCCCTGCAACGGTGTCAAACAACCTAAACGTCGCCATCGACGGCCACGACGCATCAGCACTCGTAGACACCGGAGCAGACTACTCAGTCTTGAGTGGGAGGCTCTCCCGCCGCCTTCGAAAAGTCATGACGCCGTGGGATGGACCTCAAATACGAACCGCCGGAGGACACCTCATTACACCAGTCGGGAGATGCACTGCTCGAGTCGAGATCCACGGTGAGACGTGCCCTGTGAAGTTCGTCGTTCTACAAGACTGTTCCAGAGACGTCATCCTCGGCATGGACTTTCTGTGTGAATACGGCGCCGTCATCGACCTTGGTGAGAACAGATTGACGCTGCGCAAGCCTGTTCCACCTTCAGAGAAACCCCAAACTGCGTCAGCCGCCATCCGAGTCGCTGCCGCCCACGTGAACCTGCCGCCGCGATCAAGTGTTGTCGTACCCGTCGTGACCGATGCAGCTACCTGCGGCGAAGTTGTTCTTGAAGGCAACCTTCAATTGCTCCTGGGAAGAGGAATAGGCATCGCAAGAGGAGTGACTAAACTTCAGGATGGGCGCACCGTGGTGCTCGTGACAAACTTCCGACAAGAAACGCAACACCTCACAAAAGGTGCCGCTGTGGGCCACGTCGAGGAACTTTGGAACTCCGCCGAAATCGCCGCGATTGATGAAGAATCATCGCCACCTCAGCAAGACATTACGCCGCCAGCGCAGCTTGACATTGACCCCAAGCTTCCAGGCCCGAAACGACGGCAGCTGAATGACCTCCTCGCCGAATACAGCAACTGCTTCGCGACGTCGTCGAAGGTGCGCCAAACCACCGTTGCGAAGCATCGCATCGTCACCGACGACGACGCGCTCCCTGTGCACCGATCGCCGTACCGAGTCTCCATAAAAGAACGAGAGGTCATCCAACAGCAAGTGGAAGAAATGCTGAACGACGACATAATCCAGCCTTCAAGCAGTCCGTGGGCCTCTCCAGTCGTGCTGGTTAGGAAGAAGGACGGAACGCTTAGGTTCTGCGTGGACTACCGGCAGCTGAACGCGGTAACGAAGAAAGACGTCTATCCACTCCCCCGAATCGATGACACGCTAGACCGCCTGCGCCACTCTCGATACTTTTCATCGATGGACCTGAAGAGCGGCTACTGGCAGATTGAAGTCGACGAACGGGACCGAGAGAAGACAGCTTTCGTTACGCCAGATGGCCTGTACGAGTTCAAGGTCATGCCTTTCGGCCTATGCACGGCGCCGGCAACGTTCCAGCGTGTCATGGACACAGTACTGGCAGGGCTGAAGTGGCAGAGCTGTCTCGTCTACCTTGACGACGTCGTAGTGTTTTCAAGTGACTTCGACGAGCACTTGCGACGACTCCGAGCTGTTCTCCAAGCCATTCAGACCGCCGGACTCACACTCAAGCCGTCCAAGTGCCGGTTCGCCTATGACGAACTGAAGTTTCTAGGCCACGTGGTTAGTAACAAAGGCGTCCGCCCAGACCCCGAGAAGACTCGCGCCGTCGCGGCATTTCCAGCGCCGACAGACAAGAAGGCCGTGCGAAGGTTCCTTGGACTTTGCGCCTACTATCGACGCTTCGTTCGGGATTTCGCTAAAATTTCCGCACCGCTCACAAACCTCACGAAGGACGCCGAGAAGTTCGAATGGGGCGAGGAGCAGCAGCAGGCATTCGACGAGTTGAAACGACGACTCCAGACTCCTCCTGTGCTTGGTCATTTCGATCAGGATGCGGAAACCGAGATTCACACGGACGCAAGTAACGCGGGACTCGGCGCAGTACTAGTCCAGGTGCAAGAAGGCTTCGAGAGGGTCATCGCCTACGCAAGTCGGACACTGTCCAAGGCGGAGAAAAATTACTCCACGACTGAGAAAGAATGCCTTGCGGTCGTCTGGGCAATCACGAAGTTTCGTCCGTACTTGTACGGGAGCCCGTTCCGCGTGGTGACGGACCACCACTCGCTTTGCTGGCTTGCGAACCTCAAGGACCCGTCAGGACGCCTCGCTCGATGGAGTCTCCGATTACAGGAGTTCAACATGACTGTGGTCTACAAGTCAGGCCGCAAGCACAGCGACGCCGACTGCCTGTTCAGAGCCCCATTGAAACCCCTTCCGGCTGCAGCGACGACAATGACGACGAGTGCTTCCTAGGAGCAGTCAACACCGACGACATGGCACGACGTCAACGGGACGATCCTGAGCTGCGCGCATTAATCGAGCACCTGGAAGGGGGCGGGAGTACCGTGCCCCGTGTTTTCTCACGAACCCTGCCGACTTTCGCCATTCGACAGGGTGTGCTCTACAAAGAAAACTTCGGAAACAACAACTCGCCGTGGCTGCTGGTAATCCCGGCCGACCTTCGAGAGGAGATTTTTCAAGCATGTCATGACGACCCGACGTCCGGACACCTTGGTTACAGCCGGACACTGGCCCGTATTCGTGAAAAGTATTACTGGCCCAAGCTCCCCAAAACCGTCCACCTCTACACCCGATCCTGCCACGAGTGCCAGCGACGCAAGAAACCGCCGACGAAGCCGGCAGGTCTCCTGCAGCCGATTCCTCCGCCAACTACACCGTTCCAGCAGATCGGAATGGATCTACTTGGTCCTTTTCCGCCGTCGACCCTGGGAAACCGGTGGATAATCGTCGCCACAGATTATCTCACGCGGTACGCAGAAACGAAAGCCCTTCCTTCAGGGACTGCTGTGGAAGTCGCCAAGTTTTTCATCGAGTCCATCGTTCTCCGGCACGGCGCTCCCGAAGTTCTGATTACAGATCGCGGATCATCGTTCATGGCACAGATGACCCAAGAAATCCTCCGGCTCAGTCACACCAGCCATCGTCGTACCACTGCGTACCACCCGCAGACCAACGGGCTGACGGAGCGACTCAACAAGACAATCGCCGACATGATCTCTATGTACGTCGACGTAGAGCACAAGACGTGGGACGAGGTGTTGCCCTACGTCACGTTCGCCTACAATACGGCGGTTCAAGAGACCACTGGATTCACACCTTTCCAGCTGGTACATGGTCGGAAGGTAACGACCATGCTGGACGCCATGCTGCCCCATGAGCCATCTGACAATGAGAGCGACGACGCCCAGGCGGTTGCTCAACGGGCCGAAGAAGTCCGCCAGCTCGCCCGACTCATGATTCAAGACCAGCAACGCGTCGACGCGGGCCGCTACAACCTTCGTCGCAGGGACGTCCACTTCCAGCCAGGAGACAGGGTGTGGGTGTGGACGCCCATCCGCCGCCGTGGCCTCAGCGAAAAACTCTTGAAGCGCTACTTCGGACCCTACAGAGTGCTTCGTCGACTACGCTCGATAGGACTGTGGACCTTATGTGTTCCAAATGACTCTTTAGCTTACCGTTCTTTTTTTTTTTTTGGTTTGTTTTGTGCTGCATCGGGGCGATGCACTTTTTAAAGGGGGGAGTAATGCCGCGCGCGCAGCTTGCCAAGTAGGAAGCGCGCGCGTGGCCTAACGGTTAAAGCGCCTGCCTCCCACGCGAAAAGCCAGGGTTCGACTCCTGGCCGCGGGGACGCCTTTTTGTTGACATCTAATCTAATGTTCTGGTAAATTCGAGGACCATGTTGCTTGTTCGAGTTTAGAAAGTTCTACACGCCGAACCGTCTACGCCGATTATTCCAGAAGCTCACGCGTGTACATAAGGGGCTTCGCGTAGCGAGCCACGCTCAGTTTCGCCCCAGCGTTAGACTCTGCTGTCACGCCGACCTCGACGCCCGCGACGCTCTGTTCTCTTCTGTTTCATTTTTATTTCTGGGCACAAGTTCGCCCCATTAAACGTTTAGTTTCTTCAGTTATTATTGCCTCATCAATTGTCATTCGTGACAATATGTTAAGCTATCGCGTTCCACACTTGAAGGGCAACTCCGGTTAAATTTCAATGTCAAGAAAACAATGCAGTCCTAAGTCATATCATCTGCAAAAGCCTACCTGTAAAATACGACTCAATTCTGCCTAAAAGTTTATTAAACAGCCGACGAAGTTGGAGCAGCTCCACAGTCACCAAACTCCGCCCAGTCTACCTGACGACGCGCAGCGCTCGGAGCAGTGCAGTCAGCGCCGCTGTGTGGACACAGCCAACACTGTGCGGAACGTCAACAACTACGATTGTTTTGTTTGTTCCTTACTTTTCAAGGCGCGGAGCGCGAGGGCGTGAGAGAAAAGAGAGATTGGGGGTGCGCCGTCCGCCGCTTTCGTTGATGACGTAGTCAATGTCTCCGTACCACGTGATGTCCAGTAGTTGATGAGCAGGACCAATGTTGCCTGCCACGGGCAAAGTTTCGGTTTTGCTTTGTGGTCTTTGTTTATTTATTTATTTATTTATTAGGGGCGAAGCTCCTTAGGGGCTAGCCATGCCCGTCCGTCCGGCGTCCGGTGCTCTCATGATGATGATGAGTGAATCTCAGGATGATGACGATGATGATGATGATTGAATCTCATGATGATGATGATGATGAGTGAAGATGAAAAAAAAAAATTATAAAAACAAATATGTTTGCGCAGTCGACAGGATTCAAACCTGTGCGGGAAGACCCCAATGGATTTCTAGTCCATCGCCTTAGCCTTAACCACTCGGCCGCGACTGCAAGACGAGTGGGGGGCTCCGAGATGTGGTAGTAACTCAAGAGCTGGGGATGTCATGGATGAAACGTTGCATGTAGCCGCTCAACTTCTATACAGGAGAGAGCGCTGCGGTCAAATGCGTATATAATCGCGTTAAACTTTGCATGCATTGGCTCAACGTTTATAGACGAGAGGGCGCTGCGGTCAAATGCTCAAATGCGTATATAACCATGTTCCATACCACATATTTCTCTTTCTGACATAGATGAAAACGAATGAAAGGCTCGGCATGCTGCGGCTTAGCGTCTACGCAGACAGGCACCACCAGAGCTTCGCCCCAATCAACATCATTCACACGTGGAGATGCGGTCAAATGTTTTTATTTATTTAATACTGCAACTTTATTGAGGCTTTAGCAGGTTGGACACTGTGGTACAGCAAAATACATCAATCATCGCGCAAAAAGCACATGACAATATAAAAATATGCTGCAAAACTATGTCCCGATCACCAAGCCGGTTCGAGCCACCTCGGTGTCTCCGAGGCGAGAGCGCTGGCCTACGGATCCCCATGTGGCGGGTTCGAATCCCGGTCGAGATGCCCGCAATCTGACGGAGGCTTATTGCGGAGGAGGCGCCGTGTAACCGAGCTTTCGGTTGCACGTCAAAAGATCCCCAGGTGGTCCAAATTATTCCTCAGTCCTCCGCTGGGGCATGCCAGATGCCCGTCGTTGGTTTGGCACGTAAAACCCCCAAATTTGACTTTTTGACCAAGCCGGTTCGCACAAGTGATTGTGATTCACTTATAAAAAAAATTTCAAAACTCTGCTGAGTAATTGAAAAGCATATACTTTCATCGCACTAACTAACAGGGAAAATAAATAGGTATAAAAGCAATATTCATGATCATGATACATGATCGCCTATCAATGGCCAAAAAAAGGAAAGAAAGGAAGTAAGAATTCGGTTGTCATCAACGCACAATAATTCAAAAACCTAATTTGCTTTATTGTC
Source organism: Ixodes persulcatus (assembly GCA_013358835.2). Lineage (NCBI taxonomy): Eukaryota > Metazoa > Arthropoda > Arachnida > Ixodida > Ixodidae > Ixodes > Ixodes persulcatus. The sequence goes on along the minus strand of JABSTQ010010876.1, from coordinate 225,246 downwards.
AGCTCGGGGAGATATATGTGATACTTATCTTTATTCTTAGTCTGCTTTATCATGTTGTGATAGGAAGGTTGCCAGAAAATCATTGCCTACAACTTCTGGGTCTAGGCAATTCCATTCAATGATTATCCTAGGAAAGTATGGTTGCGCGAAGACATCGTTATGGCTGGAATATTTTTTCAATGAAAGCGAGTGAGAACGTCTTATAGTGCACGGTTAGAAAAATGAAATGGAGTCACTTTTATTTATTGTTAGCTGGTTATTTACTAGTAGGAAAAGAAATTTAAGTCGCTCCCCGTTGACGTCTCAAACTGAGACTTCTAAGCTTGGCAGCTGCCATTAGGGTGGTGGTGATACCGATCTGCTATACGAACTGTACACGAATCATGCTGCTTTTTGCTGGATACACTTCAATTTATTTTTCGCTTTTGCAGTGTAAGGGTCCCATACTATTGCTACCCACTCAAGGATAGGCCGTACGCATGTTTTAAACGTGAGAAGTCTTATTTCTGAAGATGGACAGTCTCTAAGAAATCGCCTTAAGTGTCCCCAGTTTCTTAAATGCTTTCTTTACATGAGGTTTGCAAGAAACTATACAACGTTTCGGAAAACTAATGACATAGAACCGTTTATTCATAGTTTTGACATGATAATCACCCGTAATTCCAAAATTTCCGGAATTGACCCAAGTTGCCCTTCAAAGGCAAAGCTTAAGCGTCCTCCTGTAATTTATTTTTTCCTTTCATATTTGAATTTTTTCTGTTTCCAACTTATCATTACGTGCTTCTATAATGCCTTTTGGGTCTCTTAGGTTTTAAATAAATACCACAGTATAACTATAGTCATTCACGGGTTAAGAATTCAGTAGATGCCCCGCCTCCAGTACAAGCTCGTTGCCTCCTGCTAGACTTGGCTCCACTTGCGTCGAAGTGCTATCAAAGGCAGAAAGTTCTCACTGGAGGCAGAGCCATCTACTGAATTCCTAACCTGTCACTAAGTATAGGCTTTTTATGCAGTAAGAAGAGAAATAAAATAGAGCGCAAAGGGAAAGAATACAACGAAAGAAGGGTGTGTTTACAAGAACTGTGCATTGTCTGTGGTGCATCTGTTTGTTTCTCCTGTACCATTATGCTTGGATTAGTTGTTGCACAACTCGGAGTTGACTGGAGGGTGTCTCTGATGCAGGCCCATGAGACCCTGCAGCCAGCAGTGCAGGCCCTGCAGGAGAAGGTGAAGGAGCCTGCCATAGTGGAAGCCCCAGCCTCCGACTCACCCCTGCTGAGCGTGCCAGCCCCTACCCCCATCTGAGGGAAGGCAAGGAAACGGCGATCCCTTGCCGCAAGTCACAAAACAACTGCAGACCCCAAGGAGACCATTGCAGACGAAGGAGGACGAACAATATGAATTAACTCAAAACAATGCTCGCAAACAGACGGAACTCCACATAGGGACAGTAGAAAACCAGATGGCAGGTTCTGCTGGAAATTCGAAGTTGTTTTGCTTAAGCATTAAACCCGTCTAATTTTTTGGTGGATCGAAACTTCAGGAAGAGAAAGCGGAGGAAGACAGTAAGCCAAGGGTTTCCCGACGTATTCTGGCTAGTTGCAGGAAGCACGGAATAGGAGAATAGCAAGCAGCTAAAAACAATGTCATATAATTGGATTTTTTTTTTTTTTTTTTCAGTTACAATGTTGAAGTGGGTTATGCGCTTGAATTATTAAAAGCATGTTGTGGTTCGGACTATGCTGTTATTTTCTTGCATTCAGACATTTTTAGACTCTATACACCTTTCCAAGAAACACTCGACCCCAGGGGCAGCAAACCGTTTTCAAGCCCAGTCACTGGGTTTGAGGCTAGACTCTCACCGGTGTCCCTGCTAACCCTAACCGAGTGGACTGTGATTTCGATAGGCGCAGCCTGCATAGGCGCAGTTTCAAACACTGCTGGCGGCTAAATTTTCGTCTTTTCCCGCTGTATTTTGTGTTCCATGGTGCATGTATTTTCCCGAGGTCACTAAGAAAGCATTGTACCACATTTGAAAAAACAAAAAGCAATAAAGAATCTATAAACTATTTCTGTTGAGTATGCGCGCGACAGAACGAATGCGACTGGAATGTATAGTTCTAATTATTTGTGGTATTTTTTTACGACAAGTTTTGACGGCGCCACGCGATTCCCCGCATGTGAAACGACAAAGCGCTTAGCTGTCAAAAATAAATTACAACAGAAGAGAGCCGAAAGGCATGCATTTTTCACGCTCACAAATAATGCGTTTGCCGATGGACAGGACATGGACATACAATTTAGAAAGTGTTAACATTCCAACAATATATTGTACGTACCACACGATGCAGCGTTATCTAAAAAGAATTTATTTGAGAAAGATCTCAAATAACACAGTCACAGTCGACAACAGTCGCATCTTGACGATCGGACGGAATCCAAGATGACTTCGTTTGGGGCACGTTTTGGGGAGAGCTTCCTTTTTTCACAACAGCGCCAGGGCAAAGGAACGAACGCGACTGACCCATGTCCCACCCCAACCCGGAGAAGTATTTTTGGAGATGACTGAGGATTCTACGCGGATTATCTCTGGCAGGGGGGAGAACAATGTTCGCAAAGTCGCGTCGAGGGTCATTCGACGTCCTTTACCTCCTTCGTTTCCCGTGAATGTCGAGCAGAAAAGCTTGAATGGCAGGCACTTACCAACCTTATTTCTCACAATGGAAGATAACACAGAAAGGGTACGCAGCACACATACAAACAAATAAGTGGAAACTTTCAAGAGGGGCGAGAAAACGTCGAATGCAAGACCGCAAAAATGTAGGTAGAGAACCGCGCTGAGCGGGTCTTCACAGTCCAAGAGAGCGGCAGAAAATGTCTAGCTAATAGGGGGCGCGAGAGTCGGACCAGCCACATCAGCATCAGCAATATGGCGGCGGCCTAGGAGCATTTTTGGAAAGGTGTATATAAGTACCGTTCTCTTTAGGGATGATATGTCATGCTGTGGAAAGCTCAGGCATGAACCTATAGCCTTAGAAACCACTTGTGTTTTCCAAGTGCCTTGCGTTGAATGGGGAGAGGCATTGATGTAGAACAAACTCTCGGAAACATAAATATTTAGAAGCTTGCCCTACTGAGCTGACAGATAATAATATTGTACTAAATCTATCATCAAAATTTTTCTTCTTTTAATTTGTTTTAGCCAAAAAGACAGATTTGGTTCAGGTGCGTCAGCAGAATGTACTCTGCAAAGCATTGAAATTAAATGAACTCGGCCGTAAAGATATGCACTTTCCAACATGGTCTTCTTCAAGTGACCTGGCAATGAAAGGTGCACTCTGTCCAAAGCAAGGAATTAATTGTTGTTTTTCAGCATAGGGCATAAATAGGAACAACATAATAATTCATTATCAAGCTATATCTTAAGAAGTCAAGCTGACCAATTAACTGCATGAGTGCCAAGAGATTATTTGACATTCTAGGCTCTTGCACAAAGTGGGGCAAAAAAAACTCAGTATTTTACAAAAACACACTATATCAATATCCCACCACTCAACCATGCATATGTCCCCGACATTCTTTTCAAGTCCCGTTATGGCTATTGTTCCTTCTAGATTATTCTATTTTTTGTTTATTACTACAATAATACTAAACAATAGCAAGCTCAAACACCTGAAACACTTTTTCTTTAGCTAAGGACATTTCCAAATAATTTGTATAGCACTTTGTATATGAGCAGGTGAAGGCACAAACAGATAGAAATTTAAAGGAGCTAACAAACAATCTACTCTTTACAATCCTTGGCTGTCTCTATGCAAATGTGTGTTTCTATAGTCTGTCACAGGTTAAGAATTCAAGGGAAACACCTCCCACCCCTTTGCACTTTAGCAAAGCAAACGTTGGAGAGGATGTGACCTCCTTTCCAACGTTCGCTCTGCTAAAGTGTAAAGGGATGGGAGGAGCTTCCCCCAAACTCTTAACCTGTCACTGGCTGTAGTATGGGAACATTGCTTGTGACGTGCTGCGAGTAGTCCCCTTTCTTCTCCGAGCGATGTCACGGAGGCACTTGGTCATGATCCAGAGCCTGTGGAAGCTGCGTCCGCACTCGCCCCGTTGGTCCTCGTGCTCCACGTGGAATGCAGCAAAGTTCACGTCCATGCCGCGTTGTTGCAACTCCCTCAGCACATCACTCATCTGTTTGGTCAGAATACTTTGTTGAGTCTTGTGCTTTCTTCACTGATACTCCTGTCAATTAAATGACTGCTTACAAACAAACTTTTAATGGGAAGCTTATGATGGTACTGCAGTGAAGTTTAGAGAGAAATCTTGCAGTCATAACTGTGTGCTTGCACACCATATGAAAATTTTGGTCCAGAATCTCCGAGGAAGGGGGGGCAAAAGCTCGAGGTACACCTAAGCATTTCTTATCAGATCTGAATGCAAAAGCATGCAAGCCGCTCGTCCGCTTCCTTTGTCGTCTGCTGCGTACCAGCGCGCGCGCGCTTCGGGATCTCGGAGGCTATAGCGCAGCCGCCAATGGGAGCCCTGTCGACGCGCGCCAGCCAATGGAATTGAAGGCGCGCGGAAACTGTCTGCCGTTTTCACGCTTCCAACTGATGACGTCAGCTCGCTCCATGAGACGGTTAATGCTTTTGCATTAATAACTCCACCAGAGTGATATTCTATGAGAGCAGGGAGTGCAGAGGATAGTGGCACCATTCTATGATTTGGCAGGTGTCATGTACAACTTTGTACTCATTTCTATTTGCCAGGAGCAGGTAATGATAAGCGGGATGTCCTCCGTCAACCCGAGAATGGACTTTTTATGTCCTTCAGAACATGCAAACCCTCTTTATTTAGGTGAGACTATTATTTAAACAGTGCACGAAGCCCACTGCTCAAGTCAAACTCAAGAAATCCTTATAATGCAATTAAATGCAAAGGTGCAAGCGAGCTGGACAAGAATGACGAAAATAATCCTTGGAGAAGGGGAACAAGAGGGACAAAGGTCAAACAAAAATGTCCAAACACAGCTAGGTGACTGGTGCACAATCCTGTAGCTTGATACCTTAACTTTGAGTTGGAGACACTTGTCTTCAGCCCTTTACTCAGTGCATCCACTAAACTAGAACAGCAGAGGTGTCGGAACAAATTCTAGCAGATCTCGGATAACATGCTAGTTCTCAACTCGTGCATACTTTATGATAAATGAAGAACAGCACACATGCCAAGTGTCTTCTAAACCTGGAGGCTGGTTCATCCTATAAAATTAGTCTTAAAAAAAGCCTGTCACCTACCTTGAGTTCAATGATTTGGGCTGTTTCGAACGTGTCCACCAAAGAGTTCCTTTCATTATAACGAAACGTTCCCATCTGGAGCTCGTCTTGTAAATCTTCGCTGAATCCAGTCGAATGGCAATGCTGCAAGTGTAGGAACTATATAGAACAAGCAATCCATGTTCAAATACCACATACGAAAACAGTTCTGGCTGAAATGGTAAAAGTATAAGTATGGTAACTCTATACTGAAGACAATCCATTGAGATATTTTTTCTTTATTTAGTTCCCATGTAAGAAGAAAAACATGTACTCATGTTTCTGCTTCCAGGGCTTGGTTAAGGTGCAATGCTGCTTCACGGCTCAACTGGACCGTAGATTGTCCGGTGATTATTGATAAGGGAAATTGAGACTTTTTTGTATTTTTGACGCCAGTGGATGCTTACTGGTGTTTCTCGGTTTTAACTCGTTTTATATTTTTAACACAGTCTGATGATTATCGGTGTTTTTCTGTTAAAACTGGAAATTCTATGGTCTACATACAACGTTTTGGCCAAAACGATATTGTTGCTGGCACCAGGGGTGGGCGACCGCAAAAGGGTGGGCTTTTCGGAGGCGCAATGGGGGACAGTGGGTGCATCACTGGGTCGCGTGTTCGAAGCATCACTGAGATGCTTCAGTAAAATCACGATTATTGACGCGCCGAAGCGTTCAATGAACGCACCTCTGTGAAAGGTAGCAGCGCCATGCTCCTGCAGGGTCTGCGTATCTCTTCGATGTCGGGTCCCTTCATGGTGAAGCGCAGCAAGCTCATGCTCAGCGACAGAACCAGACGGAACTTGTTTCGTGCCACGATGGGCGGGCTCAGTATCCTCAGAGCGTCGTCCTGGCAAGGGAAGGTCATGACTCCATGCATACTTTAGGCTTTGGTTTCAAGTATTAGTAATAGAACTATTTCAATGAAGCTTTCGCAACAATCCCTAAAGACCGCGCATCTTGCGCCGTGCCCCCGCATTATCTACCACGTGACCAGTGTGGGCTAAAGTACTTGAAGTAAAGTATCAAGTAAATGAAAGGTTTTGTACTTCAACTAAAGGTAGTAAGTACACCGGGCGCAGTGTACTTGAGGTAAAGTACTATAAATACAATGTACTTACAAAGTAAAGTGCAAGTACTTTTTAACAATCTATCATTCCTTATGCAATTCTTTTTTTTTTTAAGTATGAATTGTTTTCAATTGCGGATGCATCAGTTTTGGAAATGGCGGCGAATTTTGGATGAAGTCATATGATCACAGGATAGTTGTTTTACTCTCTCTAACGATCTATTTAACACAAACAACTTATGAGGCACTTATTTGGCTTCACTCAGAGATATGACTATTATAGTTGACGTCCCGAAATACGATAGTGCATTTTCGGATGACGATACGCAATTTTTTTAAGTGCTTAACGAGCGCGTTGGTAATTACAGCAACCGCAGTAAAAAATAAACACACGACGGACGAGAAACACAAACGAGCACCATCTTTCATGTGCTTGTCTCTGTTTCTCGTCCGTTGAGTGTTTATTTGTTGCTGCCATTTTTTTTTCATTTTTTGTATTTTTGGAGAATGTACTTTGAAGTTGGAAGTTGTACTTCCTCGGAAAGTACCAGAGAAATACTTTCAGTAAAGTACAAGTACATATCGAGAGAATGTACTTCAAGTAAAGTACCAGTACACATTCAGAGGGTGTATAATTCAAGTAAAGTACGAGTTGTCTAAAGCTACTTGAAATAGCACTTTAGAAGTGCAATGTACTTGAAGTACTTCCCAACACTGCACTTGACACAGAAGGAAGATAGAGGAGAGGGTGTAGCCGCGGTTTGCTCGACTGCGTTTCCTCCGTCGTCTGCTACAACCGGTTCTGTACCTACCGTTCATGGCATTCCTTTCGGTGCCGCAGACGGCGCTGCACGTTTTGCAACAGTTTAGAGCCCATATTACAGAGTTTTCAACTGCTGGATCGAGGTCACGTGGTTTATGGGCCGCGTTTGCAATACGAACTGCGAGGAGGTGGCAAAAGCGTTGATCGTCTGCTACGACTCCTGCCTTTCCGCCTTCTCCTCATTACGCGACAATGCGGCGCATGCGCACGTGCGACCAATTTCCGCAGGAGGCGTCAACTGTAAATGCCTTCCGTGGTTTGGGATGGTCCCTTTCTTCGGTCTAGGCTCTCTACAGCAATTCGCTGGCCTCAGGATTGTCTCGGAAACTTTGAGACCTGTCTACATTGTATTTTTTACAGCGGAGCTGTTAAGGGCTAGTCTCCCCAGGATCGTGTCCCCCGCAAAGAAATGTCGACACAAAACTCTGGTTGCCGCCGTCGCTCATAGATGGCGGTAGCTGTCCAGAGTATCGTACTAATGGCTAACAACAGGATAGATTTGCAGGAATTAATGAGCATCTGTGGTAGGGAAGGAGAGGAATTAGGTTTAGAATTCAGTAGTGAAAAATCAGCAGTCATGATTTTTAACAATGATGATGTTGAGAGACTGAAGATACAGAATATTACAGTTGAGAGAGCTAGTAAATACAAGTATCTAGGAGTATGGATATGTGGTGGTGCAGAATATCTCAGTGAGCATGAAAAGTACATAATAGGTAAGGGCAACAGAAATGCGGCTGTAAAGAAAAATAGAGCACTTTGGAATTACAACAGGTATGAGGTGGTGAGAGAGATTTGGAAAGGGGTCATGGTGCCTGGCTTGACTTTTGGAAACGCAGTGCTATGCATGAAATCCGAAGTGCATGCGAGACTAGAAATAAAACAGCGTGGAGTAGGTAGGCTGGCTTTGGGGGCACATTGCAAAACACCAAACCAGGGAGTACAAGGAGACATGGGATGGGCGTCATTTGAGGGCAGGGAAGCTGTGAGCAAGATAGAATTTGAGGATCGGTTGAGGCAAATGGGTGGGGAGCAATGGGCACGAAAGGTTTTCAGCTATTTATACATGAGGAGTATAGACACAAAATGGAGACAGCGCACTAGGAAATTAAGAGGAAAGTTTTTAGGCTATAGTGGGGTTACGGAAGAGCAGGTCTCAGTTAAGAAGAAAGTTAAGGCCACAGAAAGAGATCGGTGGCTAGAGGGAATGCAGACAAAGAAGGCTCTGGAAGGCTATAGATTAATCAAAACAGTTATTGCCAAAGAAAGCATTTATGACAATTCTAGGGGAAGCTCATTGTTGTTTGAGGCAAGGACAGGTGTTTTGCGAACCAGAACATACAGAGCGAAGTACCAGGAAATGGACACAGTGTGCGCTGCTTGTGGAGAGGAGGACGAGACGGCTGAGCACTTGATACTCTACTGTAAAGGGCTTCACCCTATGCATACCGAAGACAACATAGATTTAATAAGGTCATTGGGTTTTAGAGACAGCGTAGGAAAAGTGGATTTCAAGACAGTAGAGATTACCAAGCAAAGATTAAGTGAATGGTGACAGAAAGCGAGAGAAAACTAGGCATTTTCTTATTAACTGATGGCAAGGGGGATTTATAGCCTCACTTTCTTTTCAGTACGGAGTGAATATAGTTTTCACATTTAAATATTCTATGCTTAAAGGGTAAGACAAAATGGCTAGGTGGCGTAAGCTACCGCCCGATCCAAAGCGCTCAGCCGTATTCATCCATCCATCGTTGTGTTTGCCGGTTGTCCGCTTGCCGCTGTCGCTCATAGATGGCGCAACCTTTCAAGTCTTTCCACTCTGGCTTGTCGACTTGCGGTCAACCATTACCATTACTTCATTCCCACCATAGTACATGTAGCTTCGCTGGTCTTCCTTCTTCACCAAAGTGGAAAGGCTAAATGTTTTAACTTTAGCATCGTTCCGTTTAACACCGAGAACACACAAGCGGGATGCAATGCATACGCTGTACGAACTACCGCGGACAGTATCAGCTGACAGATCCCTCCATGCTCCTGCTTTCCAAACAGTTTTTTTAGGCTTTTTTTAAATTTAAATTCGAACGCAAAGTTTAGGTCTCCCCAATTGAAGTTTGATAGACAATAGAAAGTCTATGGCCACCTCGTTCCACGGGCCACCCCGTACCGCACTACTCTCGGACTATTTCAGAAGCGAAGACTGCGCGTGCCCATCTTTGATCGGCGTTCAAGATGCGCAAGCGCACGTGTGCCCATAGCTTCGACTGCATAGCCACAGAGAGTTGTGCAAGAGTATAAGTGTGGCAACTGTGGTTAAGCGTAACTGCAGTTGAGTGTGCCCTTGTAACATGGGGTATTAATAGACCGTACGTGGCAGTCCACGCTACGAAGGGACGGGACGAGTTCCCGCTAGCAACGCGAAGCTCCCTCTAGCGTACGGTCTACTAAAAGTATCTGATGAACCTTGTGGGAGCTGTAGGTGCAGCAGACTGTCCGGATAAGCTCATATTGTCCGGGGGTGCACATCATAATGCAGTAATTGGCTTATCTTGATCTCTATTTCCATCGATAATGAGCTCTTTGGAGGGAATGTGAGACATTGTGAGTACGTCACCATAGCGCTGACCTTGCTACATTGTATGCTCCATTTCACGAAACTGTACGGAATTCTTGCCAACACGCGCCAAATATGTTCTTTTTCTCAATGCTCAAATTTAACAACGGAAGGCTTGTGCAAATTTAAATAAAACTTCCGATTATCACTTCGGATATACGTGCTATTCAACTTGATCTTCGTGCCACTGACAGGGGTTGGAGGTTGCACAATATTTCTCATCGTTTGTGGCCATTTCGGGTGTATTAGTTACCTTCGTTTGAGTGGTTGAGCGTGCTTTTACCCCGCACTGATGCACTGCGGAGAAGTAACGCCCGCGATAACAAACGTTGCGATCCTGCGTTGCTTGCTTCGCCGCAGCGCAGTCGTGTGCTAAGGAGGAAAGGACTTCTCGATAGCGGAATGATGCCCGTGCACGCGTCAAATACATTTTAAAAAAAGGTGAATTCGGAGGTGTCAATTCCAGTGATGGAAGTGGTCATTCAACTTTTGTAGCAGACAATATATTGGTTTGGAGTACCCACTGGCGCTTTTGAGGTAGACGCCAACATCTTTATGCTAACAATTAAAGGTTAGGGGAACAAAAGGATTTATCGCAAAACGAGTTTTTCTTTGAAATTGATTAAGGGTTCCTATTTGATACAAAGTATATACACCCAGCTTTCTTTTTAGAAATAGCGCTCAGGTCAGGGTAGGTTCCATTTACGATGAGTATTAAAAAAATGGTTGAAAATTTATACTCATATAGCGCTACACTTCAGTTGAGATAAAGCCTCTCTCTTCCTCCCCTTTTACACTCTGCAGTTTATTTATTCAATAAAATATAATTTCTGTAAAATGCCGGCAAGAAAACAGCCTATCGGCTAAAACTTCTAGCAATAAAAACAAGTCCCTCTATGTTTTATTCAACTGTCAAACTGAAGATTCTAATCTCATAAACTGCAAAAATTACAACCCGCAAATATTATGAAAACCTGCATTTTTGTTATAAAACTGATACTGCATTTTAATGTTGGTATCAGAGTTGAGTCAAAGTTCACTGCCCTTTCGATCAACTGCTGCAAGGAAACTACTTTGACTACCTTATTGATTCACATATATATGACCCGCGTTTCTTTCCCTTTCCCTGCACAGCTTTTTAAAACTAGAGGTCAGCAACCAAGATTAAAGAAGACCAAAGAAGCAAGACCTGTAATAGTATTGAGTATAATTTCCGAGCCAATCACGCTAAAACCCAGGCGCTCCCAATGTCAGTCACTGTTTCAACTTTCTAGCACTCCGATGCAAAGTGATGAAGTTTGACGCGAGCGGCACAAGTGCCACGCCGGTTCTCTGTGGTCGCGGTATAGAGGCATGTAGCAGACATGATAATCAAGTTATCTCATCACGAGTAAAATGCATTGGTTCTGTCTTATCACAGTAGCTTCCATCCCACTATTTCGTAAATGTTTCTCGCGACTTTTACCTCTTGACGTATCGCAATTGTCTTAAAATTAAGATGGTGACGGGGACACCGTCATCGTCATCGCCAATAAAACAACGTAAAATCACCGTGTCGTTTGTCATTTTGCTTTACGTGTTATCTTGTGGGCTATACTAAACAATCTCGGCGAATGGCACGCGACTTGCGATTTTAGTATGTGTGTTCGTGGTTGTATGTGTTCGAGCCTTCGACTGTGCTCTGACTTGTGTGAAGCAAACATCTGGTGAGTTGAGGCTGTGTGAATTTCATATCTTTACAATTTTGTTTTTATTCCATACTTCTCTGAGTATTTGAATCAACGAATAATAAGACATTTTATTTTTGGCTTTGTTTAAGCCTACCTCGGTGCAGGTGTGGTGCAATTCTTAGCAAAAAAAAAAAAAAAGGCGCTTTGGCGCAAGATGTAGCAGGCTTTTTTTTTAATGGTGCAGTTTGGCGCAACACCTACCTTGCAGGAAAAGTTTCAAAATAAGACTAGTCGCGTGCGTCATTATAGTCGTAATGCTTTTTGTTTATGTTATAAATTTATGGAAATAGATTTACTCGTAACGAGGTGGTTTATAAATAACATTGGTTAGGTTGTAGCTAAACGAATCTATGGATGAACATTTATGGAAAATCTAGTTTAATTACCACCTGCAAACGGGGCCAGCTGGCGGAGAGCACAGTCAATAAAGTTTAAATTACATGAGCTTTAGCACTAAATAACCAGCAAGCTAAGCTGGATTTTTCTTTTTTTAAGGTGTCCGCATACCAATTTTACAAAACATAAAACCTCTACATGATATTCTAATTTATATGCGTAATAAAATATCGAAATGGTTTAAACCGGATTCAGATTGCAGTTTGTGTTGCCACCCATCACACCTTAGACAAAATCAAGCTTGGTACTGAAAATTATTTCATTCTACTATGTTTTCGTAAACTAATATTTAATTTATATTTCATTCCTTACCTATAATAACAATTTGTAGATGTTCATGAAGCAATGGTGAGGGTGCAGGCTAGCTGGTGTAAATTGAGCATGGTTGTGAACCCGAGACTGGGGATACGGACTCCAGACTTTGTCCGTGTTGTTCTGTGTTTTCGTCCCTTGTCTGTATTCCCAGTCTCGGGTTTACAGCTATGCTTAAAGATGTTTGTCATATATTACTTGTAAATGCTGTTTCAAAGCGGATGTAGTGGGTCTGTTGTGGGATTCTCATTTTGCGATTGCAACGCGTGTCGCGAGAGGAAGAAAAAAGATGTGGGTCGGAGAAAGCATGATCGTGTAGACGACACCATCGAACAGACAGTTCTTTGCATATTTTGTAAATATCTCGCAGGTTTTTATTAATAGAAGTGTTTTGTTTTGAGAACGATTCCGCATTATTCATCAGGGCATTTTAAAACGTAGAAATTACTATTGTCACAACTGCTTGTCATCTCTGGTGCTATTAAGCACGGCTAAACAGCCTGTTGAGTGTTTGTGTGAAGCCAAGTTATTTTGAAATTGATGCTACCGCGTGTTTGTGCAAGTATGGAAAGGTGCCTTGATTTTGTTTTTGGTTGGATAGGCTAACGCATAAATCTTAGGTGTTTGCAGCAAAATAGATGAAAAAGATGCTCGAAAATATTTTCGCTGCTCCAATCCACGGGTTTTTGGCTTCTTCAAAATGCTCGGGCCAGTCACATCACTCTCTTGGCTTCTCTGCGTTCTGAAGACCACGTTAGGGGTATACAGTTGAAATATACCGATAACTCGCGACTTGCGCAGCACACGTATGAGCCTAAAAATGTCGGTTTGTGTGCGAGAAATACTCGGAAATGTGATTTGGCTATATATGGGCCAACACGCGACTCTGACGATATGCCGCTGCAGTGGAGCTTGTGTCGGCACGGCAGCATGCGCCAACGTTTCAAATCACGCGAATCTGTTTTTTTCTTTGCGCAAGCCTTGCGTTTACCCACACCATAGCCTCCTCTATACTCACAAAGCCTGGCAGTTCGACGACGAAGCCATAGGGTGCCCGGTCGCAGATTGGAGCGCGAGAATCTGGTAACACAGAGCATCAAAGAGTCATTTCTCGGGGAACCTGGATGTCAGCGCACAGCTTTTTCAGCGGCGAGGACCCGAAACACACTTTGGGGTCCTCGCGTCTCGCCGCAGCGTCTCGCGGCAGCGGTGAGACGCTGCGTTTCGGCGTCTCGCCGCAGCGGGCGCCAGTCCACGTGGCTCTCCTCTCATCCCGTTGTCTGCCGCTTCACCTTTTCCATTTGGCGGCCGCTTCTCGTGGCGATCGGCCAGGCTTTGTCAGTATAGGAGGCTATGCTCACATCCTAATGTGGGCAAACGCGGGCTTGTTTGTAAACAGAGCGTTGATCTACAAGAATTATTAGAACACCTACAAAGGAGTTCTTGGTCGTTCGCGCTCGAGTAGTACCGGTTGGAAGGAAACACGCTGACGCACGTCTTGGTGATCCGGGAGATGGTGCGTCTGGTAGATGAACAGATCTACAAAACCTGCAGGTTGGTGAGAGGAATTACCTTAGCAAAGCATCTCTGAGACGCGTGAAAGTAAATACGCATCGACGGAAAAGCGACAGCAGGCAGCGATAAAAAATCGTTCTTCAATATCACACAATGACTCGGGCTTTAGCGATTCTCACTGGAGCACGTCCTTGATGTTTTTCCTGAACACATCTCTGCTGGAGTAGGTCATTCCCAGCACCCGGATGCCGAAGAATAGAACGGGCCGGATACCCCATGGAATGGTCAGGTTGCTCAAGGCACCCCGAAAGTTCTATATTAAAAGAAAAAAAAAAAGAAGAAAAGATTAGGCACTTTAAAGTAGCCTCGAGTGTCCACCCCACTTGCCTTGAAAAAGTCAATGTATTCCTGAGTAGTGTCGATGAAATCGGCCGTCGTCAGGTGGACGTCAGCCATGCCGAAGACCGAGAGGCGAGATTCGGTCAACAGTTCCTGGAGTGCCGCTAGAAAACGAGCCTTGTGTTCGCCCCACACGCCCTTCTCGCCGGACATGGCGTCCTCTGGCCTCAAGGACACTCCCCAAGATCCCGTGCGGGAGCCCCGCGCACGTTCCTTGAACCGCTCGAACGCTGCACGTGGACGGGGTTCCAGTATATGGTTTGCCGCTGTGCTAGGCTGCCTGGAACGCATCTCCTCCTAGTCTGTTTAGCGGTGTTTAGCCCCCTCTTCTGACGATACATCAAAAATAATCCCGAAGTGGCAACAAATGACACCACAGAATCTGGAGCGTCACGCTGTCGGATGTCGCGGTTGTTGGGCGAGGCAGCACCGCCTAAATTTCCGAGCGAACGCGACTGTCGCTATTGCCGCATAGTCCCAACTCTTGGCTGTGGAACTTCAGTGGAGTGCCAAGCTGAAGAGCGACCGATAGCAAAACGGGCGTCTGCCACATCTACCACCGGTACTGTGACACCGTCGGGATTGCGGCCGAAGGCATAACACTTCTATGACGACATCAGGAGGAAATTGAGGGAACAATTTTTAGGACGCTGTAAACGCAGCAGTCGGAGGACGCTTTACAGGCACCGTGGCCGCACGGTCCAGTGCGCTTACAGCTATTGTCGGAGAACAGCAGCGTCCTTCCGCGTAGCCCGCCGCCATGTAGATAACATAGTTGCAGAGGCCGTCCGGGGCAGAACGTCTGCACTGGCTGGTACGAAGATGAAGCATACCAGCTCATGGGGTGCTGGACCTTGGGGACGAGAAATGCGTGCAGTGGAGGATTGCCCTTAGGCGACCTTATAAGAGTCCCCTATACGTTCCCGTATAGATATGTTTGTTTAAAGCGTACGACATCGAACAGAGAATATCCTTTCGCAACGAATATATTAGTTTTTTCATATTGCACTTATTATGCCCGTATTGTTGTGGTCTTTGTGTTTTTAGTATATCAAGCCAATTCGCATTCTTTTTCTTCATTGGAAAGGGTTGCAACGGATATAACAGCCTGTTTTACGCCTATTTTTTTCTATTTTATATATTAAGTTGAAAAAAAAAAAAACTATTCGTTAACACGGATGAAAACAGTAACGTTTAATGGCCAGATGCAAGAGAAGTTCGATTCCCTGAAACTGTGCAAGAAATCGGTTGGGTTTTGCGCGAACTTCGTGAAGATCACTAGTCAATTTGATAATGAACTTTTGCTTTGCTTCCTTGTGGATATAACCCTACTTACGCAATCCTACAATTTTGAACTTTATGGCAGATAGCTACGCTTTGACGTAGAACCACGTCTTCTCCGTGTTTGGAAAGGTGTTGCAAAGTTGCTAGTCGATATCACGAAACTGGGTCACGGAAGTGACGTCTCTCGAGACCTACACCAATGACACGCCGAACATGCTTTCGCGTCAACTATGGAAGCGCCGTCGTCTCCAGTCTTGGGTAAGTACTTTTAAAAGTAATTCGTTACAGTTACAGTTACTTTCACAAAAAGTAGCGAATTTACCGTTACAGTTACCAAACAAAAGAATAACTCGCTACAGTTACAGTTACTTTTAAAAAGTAACTAAGTTACTTTTCAGTTACTTTTCTATAACACAAAAAAATTAGGAAAGCTAGAAGACGCCTCTCACCACGTTTTATTGCATAACATAAAAAGTGTGCTTTTTAGTTCATACTGTAACTCAGCAGCAGTCGCTTCTCGAATGTATTGTCTGAAAGTTTCCCTCGTTTGATGGCGAACACGTCCCTGCCTTGCTGAACAGGCGCACAACTGGCGCGCTGGAAGGAATTGCACGGAAACACACGGGGACCTAATACAAATGCCCTATTCCTTGGGAGCACTAGCACATTACTGGTTCGTTGACGGTTGCTCTGGGCTCATAGAGTCTCTGGACATATTTCAGTTCGTCCCCGGCAAGCCAGAACAAAACCTGCGCAAACAGCAGTTAAATTTTGCCTCAGCTGTTGACACCACGCCGGAGTAGTGGCGCTAATCAAAATACGAAACATGCCCAGTGCCCTCCGCGTGTATTGTTGATTCACGGTTGATTCACTCGATTAAAAAGCGTTTTCGCATAAAAAACGAAAAACCGCAACATAAAAAAGAAAAACCGCAACCGCAAAATGCTTCAAGATACGAAGATGTAAGTGTTCAGTCACAAAGGACAAGCGCGTGCGTAAAGATAACTAGAATTTTTTTTTTTCATCAAATCTACACGTGGCTATATTCGGGTTTTGACTCGCAAGAGAGATCGTATTCATAAGTTTGTGCAAGGCCAACTTGGCACTCGAAATGTCGGAAAAGACAATTTGGGAAGTGCAAGGGATGGCTAGATTGTACTCGTTCAATGATATATTATTCATAAAAAACTGGAAAGTAACGTCAAAAGTAACGTCGTTACTTTCATTGTTACCTCGGAAAAGGTAATAAAACGATACAGTTACAAGTTGCAATTTTAAAAAAAGTAACTCGTTACAGTTACAAGTTACCAAAAAGTAGCAAAATTACAGTAACGCGTTACTAGTAACGCGTTACTACTTAAAACTGGCCAGTCTCCTTGTCTTTATTTTTCTTCTTTTCTTCCTTTTCTTTTTTCTTCTTATTCTATCTTTTCTCGAGCCTAAAGCAATGACACGGCAAACAAGCTGTCGCGTCAGCCACGGTGGCGCGGTCGCCTCCTTTTTTATAGTGTTTCTTTCTGGCAACTGGTTGCTTTTTCTACTGTATCCGCTAATAGTATCTTGCCGTGTAGCCTATGTCTCACATGCTGTGTCCGGACGTTATGATGGCAACAAAAAGGTAAATGTTTGGTCTTTCTATTCTATTTCGTAGTGATCAAGCACAACACAATCCACGGAACCTGAATTACTAACGCACGTTACGATTTTCTGCCACGTGACTACAATATGTCCGAGAGTGCCCGAGCGAGAATCCGGTTGATGTATCGCTGTGCGATGGCAGACTTCTGCTTTTGGAATACCGGTAAACAATAAGAACGCGTAGACGAATGATGAAATATTTTGTGTCGTCGCACGCAACCAGTTTATATGGGGGCCGGGAGACGTACCTTCATCAGAAGCTGCATTCTTCCATGGTAGGAGCTTTCCAGCATCGGTGGCATTCCCATCACTGGTCACTTGGTCCGACAGATTAGTCGATAGACAATGTCGGGACGATCTATGCGCAGTGTGAGAGCACAGCGTCCAACGTAAATTAGTGCTTCGATTAAATTTTTAAGCTTTACTTCTTAAAATATGCTCTCACTGAGAGATTGAGAAACGCGGGCCGTTGTTTTATCCCTTACAAAAAAGTTATATCTGGCCAGATCTGAAGATTTCAGATATGGCACATATCAAAAATTGGCCACATATAACCTTATATGGTATATCTGCCAGATATAGCCTCATAATGCCAGATATAGTCTGATATCCCTGGCCAGGTATGGAAATCCCAGATTTGACTAAGTATGGAAATCCCAGATCTGACTAAGTATGGAAATCCCAGATCTGACCAGGCATGCATATCAAAAGGACACGAGCCTGAAATCAGCACTTTATATCTTTTTATTGTCTAGAATTCTCCCAAGTGCTCTGGCCCGCACTCGGGGATCATGGGAACGGTATCCTTCAGCTCCCTAGTTATGGGCAATTTCGACCAATTCCATGGTTACATATAGGGAGTATCACTGGACGCCATATTTGTGGGTGCTGTTTAGAGCGCATGCTCAGAACGAGCTCACATCAATAGGCTGCTAAGATCAGCACTCTTGATGGTGCGGATGCACGTTGCAAAAGAACTGTGCAAAGCTCACGTCGCACGCGCCTCAGCATTCGCGCACACAGCTATGGCCGCCAGTGAATACTCACTACTAGTTTCGATTGTAATTCTAGTCACCCTGAACAGCATCCCATAGAGCTCGAGGACCTAGAATTTCTCGTCAATGGCAGCATTTATGATACTGTGCATGCGATCCACCTTTCAACCTGGCTGAGCCGCAGAAATCCTTACAATTTATCATTCTCGTGATTGTTGTTTTAGCAGTCGGGCTTTTGGCACGCGCGGCTAACAATAGTCCATGCTAAGGTGAGACGAAGTATAGCAGGAATTACTTAAAAGCCGAGAAATCACAACAACCAAAACCGGGATTTAGCTCGGATTCAGCGGAGCTGTTTATAGCATTTTTAGCTTTTCTATAGACCTTTCCAATGTTTACAAAATCACAGTCCAGCGTGCGATCTTCACAGCCCAGCACGTGCGTGTTCGTCGCTTCGGAAGCGAGCAAAGCACGCGCCATACGCACGAACGCTCAAAATGGCACCGGCCACAAGCTCGTTTTTGGAAAGGTAAATAATAGACCATTTGCTATATCCCCCAAGTGCCCCGGCCCGCTCTAAAAGAATCATGGGAACGGTGTGCCTTCAGCTCCTTAGTGATCGGTAATTTCAACCCTATTCTTGGTTACACAGGTTTTGAGCGTAATTCGGAGTCACCCTGAACAAGCGCCTGATATACCCAATGACCTGTCATGTCGCTTTTAAAATGTTCTCCTCTATGTCAGCGTTTTGGATTACGTGGCATGAGGTCCACCCTTCAAACCTGGATGGGCTTGCAGGAAATCTCTTACATTATTATCATGCTGATATTAAGTTAGAAACGATACAAAATGCTATAACCACCGTGGCCTCCGAAGCTACAATCCTGTTTTTGTTTTGTGAATTATCGGCTTTAAGCTATTCCTGCGTAAACAACAATCACGAGAATCATAATATTGTAAGAGATTTCTGCAGCCTCAGCCAGGTTGAAAGATGGAGTGCATGCGGCAGTATAAATAAATGCTGATGTTGACGAGCAATTTTAAAGTGATAGACAGGTCCTTGGGGTGTATAATCAGGCGCTTGTTCAGGGTGACCTCGAATTACGCTTCCCAAACTGTGTATTATGGAGTTGGTCAAAACATAGTGATCACTATGGGAGCTGATGGACACCGTTCCCATGATTCCTTGAGTGCGGGCCCGGGGCGCTTGGAAGACTGCAAATGGTCTATTCGCCTCACCCATGCATGGACTAACCGCGAAGGCTGTGCTAGCGCGAGCGGCCTGCCTTGACTGCATTGACTAGATCACTTGCTTCAAAAGTGCTCGTGCAGCCGCCGCGGCTTCATTAAAAGCGACTAGCTCGCGCTTTTAGCACGCGCGGCTAACAATAGTCCATACTAAGGTGAGACGAAGTATAACTTAAAGAAGCCGTGCAACGATATTCAATTGGAATATTTTTCACTTTACACGAGCTTAAAAAACAAAATTGGGTTGTGTGTATGTTTATACAGCCTAGAACTTGGTCTGCCCTCAACGGGCGACGAGTCGAGTCTCCCAGCTGTAGATGAGCAATTAGCCAGTGCAGTACAAACTGCTAGCCTGGGGTCTTTAACGTGCAGCACGCAGTAGTGATACACGACCGCACGCCAGTACGATGCTTATTCAGATCGAACCGGGCAGGGGTGGGGCTCGAACCCAGGATCCCTGGGTTCTGCAGCGCGAGCTTTCACTCCACGTGCTCCGAGCTGGTGTGCGCTAGCCCACTCGGCACCGATCCCCCCTACACGAGCTTACTGGCACTGGTGGGACTCCAGGATACGCGCACGCAACGCCACTGGCCAAGAAACTCTTTGTTGTAGTGTAATTTCAAGGACAAAAGCGATCATTTTCATTCAATCTCCCCTTTGCAAAGTTTGATGACGTAACGTGGGGATCGCGTACACCGATATGACGATATTTGAATGCGGTTCATAGATTGGACCCGAGCATTGCGTGGGCACTCGATTTGGGCTCGTGATAATCGATAGCTCGAGAAGCATTCGGGTAGTGGCCCGTGTCCAATCGCAGCAACGACGACAATAGCCGAGCCATAACAATGTCTGGAACTCTGCGCGTGTCCTGTGCTTTGCCAACCCCAGCGCGTGGCTATGATCAACATTGGCGGCATATAATCGGCTCCAGATCACGGTGGCCGCTTGCTCTGGCTGCGAGAGTGACTTTAGCTGCGAGTAGAGGGGGTGAACGCTGCTCGTTTTCCTTTAATTTTTTTTCTGGGACTTCTATTGCGTGGGGTGAAAAACGAACGCGAGTTTCATAGGTCATTAACGGCAGGGATCCGTTCTAAGCGGTATTTGCGCAAAGTACAAAATTGTTGCATCGCCCCTTTAATATCAACGTCCTTGAAGCTGTACGAGAATGATAATAATGTACGAGATATGTCTGCAGCTCATCCAGGTTGAAGTTGGACAGAATGCACAGTACTGACATTGGCGAGAAATTTTAAAAGTGATATGACAGGTACTAGGGTTCTATAAGACACTTGTTCAGGGTGACTCTGAATTACACTCAAACTGTGTAACCATAGAATTGGTCGAAATTTCCGATCACTAGGCAGCTGAAGGAACACCGTCCCCATGATTCCTCGAGTACGGGCCGAGGCGCTTGGGGGGATATAGAAAATTGTCTATTCGGGCGTGGAGGGGTTCCGGACTCTCCAAACCATTTTCCTCCCCCCCCCCCCCCCCACCTCCCTTCCTACGCCACATGCTTCCCCCTCTTGCAAATATCAGCTGATCTTCCAACATCTTATCTGCTTTGTGCAGGAATGTTTGTTGATAGGCAAAACAACCACTAAAATTCGAAAGTAATTTGTAATTGAGTAGAATTTACTAAAAAAAAAGTAATTAAAGTAAACTACTAATTACCGAAGTAAAACTGTAATTGAAAGTTACTAAACTACTCAGAAAAGTAGTTAAACTACAGTAACTTGAGTAGAGTAGTTGAACTACGTACAAGTCTGCGTGATTGTATGAAGTGCCGGCTTAATGCTTTGATGTCAAGTTTCGAGAAGAGTGACTAACTTTAGCACCTTAATTCCAACTAAAATTTAGAATACATTATTGTTTAGTCATGTGCGCCACAAACAAAATGCCGTCATGCACAGGATGGGTAAAACTCGTGAGAAAATAACTTTCATTTAACTAATTACTAATTTCCGCCTGCATGTAAACATGTTAAGAAGCAGTCTGGATGTCATATATGTTAAGAGGTATGCTGCCGCTGCGAAATTACAACTGAACAAACACGTAACTATACCTCGTCTCACCCACGGTCTCACCTTAGCATGGACTAACTGCGAAGGCTTTGCAAGCGCGAGTGGGTTGCTTTGACTATATTGACTGGAGCACTCGCTGTACGAGCGCTCGTGCAGCCGCGGAGGCTTCATCCAAAGCGAATAGCTCGCGCTTTTAGCATGCGCGGCTAACAATACTCCATGCTAAGGTGAGACGAAGATACGGCGATATGGTAGCCAGAAAAAAACATGACGTGAATGTGAAAGCGCTGAACTATACCTCATAATGTCAAACCAACTAGCCCAAATCCAAGCATTGTTAGTCGTATATGTGTTCAAAATGTGTCGTCACCGACGAGTCCTGGTTAAAGCTCTGTCTGTGCACGTTATACGCCACATAAGATGGTATCAAACCCGAAGAGCTGAGTCTATGGCGGTTCACCGGTAGCTATACTTCGTTTCAGATTATCTGCGAGCGAAGCCAAGCTATAGAAGCGCGAGACCAGCGCTTTTTGCGTTTCTTCCCAGCTCGCGCGCTCGAGCAAAGCCTGAACGCACGGAACTTTCGCGCTCGCGCTTCCAGCTTGCCTTCGCTCGCACATAAGGTGAAACGAAGTATAGAGCCCCAGAACGGCGCCTTTTAGCATTTTATCAAAATAGCTGTCATTAATTCACTCCGAAAGCTGATCTCGCTTTTTTATGTTTTTCTTTTAATACCTCCCGCCTTCTGCTGCCTCCGTGCTTGCCTTAACCGGTGCCAGGAAATTTTTAGCAGTTTATTACGCCGAATATGGCGGGGATCACTCCGAAACTAGGAAGTAGCACACCATTATTTAGATTGGGTCTCAAGCAGCGTAACTTCCTTAAGTTGTTTATACTTACCGCATGGCCCAGGATCCAGAGGCGCCATGGTATATGGGCGATTTCAAACGTAGCACGCGCAGGCCAACGACACTTGCCTGGCGCGACGCTCGAGCGTTCCCCAAAAACGACACGAGGAGGAGGAGGAGGAGGAGGAGGAGGAGGAGGAGGACCCGCAGGCTCTATTTCTACGTTATGATTTAAGCAACATATAGCCCTGCCAGTAAATTTGGGCAATAATAATGGTGTGTAAAAGTATATGAGCAAGTTTTCTTTTGCAGTTTTACTACCGAATGTTTAGGAAGTAACAGAGAAATACTCTCACTTTTACGTATTAATATGTAAGTTATAACCTGTGCAGCTCGGTTATACCACTGACCAACTAAAAACTTGATGCCGTTTGCTCTAAATATAAAGGAATTGTCTCTCGTTTTATTGCCGAACAAAAATTTCACTTACAACGGATAACTCCCGCTCTCGAGGAAATTGCTGCTGGAAGATAAGATCGTAGACTCTGTGCGTCGTCAGGTACGGGAACTCACCTGTGTCATCACTCCCAGAACGATCAATAAACTCTGGAGTAGAAAACGATGAAATTTCTGAAAGAAGAGGCCTAACTGGAAACCCAAATACTTGCCAAACACATTTCCAGCTCAAATAAAAAAGTTAATAAAAAAGGGGCGAACGGTTGCGAGTTATCTGCAAGTATTATATACTTACAAATCGCAGTGTCTGAAACACAAACGGGCAGCGCCAGCATGACTGTGCACTGCTGACCATGTAGAAGCCTCGTACGGGTTTACCTACCCTCCTTCGGAGCGTAGTAGACAATGGCGAATATGGCGGCAAGAAGCGCTAGCGAAATCGCGCACTCAAGCAGGCATTCCTTGCCAATCTGCAAATCAAAGCATATTTAGAAATCTAAAGGTATTCCGCAGTGTGCCTTGTGTGCGCCTGCTGCTGCCTCGCAAAGCACGAGGAGGATAAATCAATTACTGTAATTACGTAATGATTCCTGCGAATGGTGAGGCGCAACTTAGTTAGCTGCGGAGTGATTCCGCAACTTAATTAGCTGCGAAGTGATTCCGCAACCTAATTAGCTGCGGAGAGATTCCGCAACCTAATTAGCTGCGGAGTGATAGTAAGATGGTGCGCTCCGTCCTGCGTTTCTTGAGTTGTCAATGACTACAGTCACACTTAACGGTTATGAAACTGCCTCTTGTTGAACTCTCGGATGGTAAGAGCAGCTTTAACTTCTGAATCCGCTCATAGCTAATCGTCAAGTTATGAAACTATAAGCGCGTCACTACGATACAATGTGAATAAAGAAGAAGGCCAGCAGTGAGAGGACAAAAAACAAATGTGTGTCTTTTCTAAAAAAAAAAAAAAAAATTAGTGTATTTTGTGAGGCACACTTGAAACGCCAGCCACGGGCGGGCTCATTCATTGACAAAGTCTATAGAAATTCATGACGCTTCATGAAGATGTATGACTCTGTGACTGTGCCAACTTCCTGTGCACCGATTGTATCGCAATTTCTGTAGTTACGTGCCAAGAATCGCGTCTAATAATGAGTTCGACTGCCTCCAAGCTCAATGCGGAAGGGCATTTGCAGTGTCTTTCGCATGGCATGCGCGTTGATCACGAACGCACCTCGTTGACATTAAAATTCGCGAGTGGTTATTGCGGACACGAAAAAACCGTTGTGCAAGCCAGGCCTCTGGCGCTATGATAGATGAGAAGGAAAAGTTCTTCGCTTTTTTCACCTGCATGGTATCCCTGTGCAATCGCGGACAATCTGAGCGTGAACATGTAGCCAACTTTTGTTCCGTATGAACTTGCCACTGAAGCAGTCCTGACCCAAACGAGGGTAGAAACTGGCAGAGTACAGTTCAGTCTTTGAATTTCGAGAAATCGAGATAAAGTCTAGCTTGTTGGCGCCGCATCATCACTCCAGGTCAGATTGCGTGTCTCTTCTCACGCTCGTCGCAGGTACAGTTGGGTGATTTCAGATAAGATCGACCAAAGGGTGGCTGGTCGACATTTTTAAATCAACTGATATTTTTATATGCTATTGTCTAGTGTCTGGTATAAACGAATCTAAACTTAGTTTTGATCAGAAAAATATTTGGGGACAGGAAAAAATCGTAAGGCATGAAGTGGTGGACAGTTGCTTTAACGCGCACTGATGGAGGGGGCACGTTTGAGAGTGAATAACTAAAACGATAACATTAGGAGAATTCTAATACCTTTTAGACGCAAACTATGGGTACAGCTTGCTTGTAATATAAACTAATAATTTTTATTTAAATTTTATTTATTTTTCTAAAAATTGCCAAACATGCCTGCTCGAACGATAAATTTCAAAATTTGGAGGCCTGTATCTCATGAAATAATTTAATCATTATTATATCATTTTCAGATAATATTCTACTTATATGTGGCTAATATTTAAAAAATAAATAAAGTATCTGAGTAATACGATAGTCAGGATATATTTAGGCAAACATGGGGAAAAAATCAAACAACAAAATATTTCGATGCGAATAAAAAAAAAACACCACCTTTGATTTTTTTTTTAAATTTGGGTACCTTGTTATACTGTATTTCGGCATTCATTTCTATTAAAAACATGTTGCATCATTTTATTGAGAAAGAAGAAATAACTCCCCAAAGTAGGGTCCTTTTTCAAAGCCTACACTTAGCAGTGCCCTATACAAGAAGTGACTCTGAGTTCCAGTTTCATGAAACTAACACACATATTTTATATATTTTTATTCAGATGAGGCCATTGATAACCATAGCAATCGTTCACACACTAAAATTGAGGAGAATCTACTGTGTACAAAGAGCTATCATAATACGAACTAGTGATCCGAGAAAAGATCCTGCAGCCATCGGCCATTGGGGACTTTGTTTACTTTATTTTCCTACGGAACTATATACTCCTCTCTTTTTCCCTCTATTTCCATCTCTCTCTCTCTCTCTCTCTCTCTCTCTTATGTATGCCTGACTTATATCTAAAATAAAAACATATTCAAACATTCCCATTCTGCGTGATAGTGTTCTGTGGCTAGCAACAATCATTTCCTCGCGAAGATCACGACTATGGCGCAATAGTTGACGGAAGCAGCAGGCGACACTCGTCGTTAGTTCTGGCAAAACGGCCGATACAATCTTTTTTTCGCATTTCCCCGCTAGCTGTCAAGGATGAGGGGGTTCGCTTCAACCAACAAAGTATGGCCGCCGATACCTGTTTACTGAGCAGTCGTGCCTGTCGCCATCCCACTCGCTGGCTTCGCGGGCGATAATATCAGGCACAAAGAGGCACACCGACAGAGAGCAGAACCCCCAAATACTCGAGCCCCGCCTAAATACAATAGACCGTAAACACTGTCGCCATGTTAACCTAGGAAAGGTTAACATGGCGACGGTGTTTACGTTTTAGGTAAGGAAAAGCATGGCGCGTGGTATGAGCCGGATCCTTACACGAGGTGCAAGGTGAGCCCTGAGAACCTGTCTGCTGCCCTAGAGTACTTCACGAAAGACGAGGTACAATGTTCGCGCAAAAGTCCCAACCAGATGGACGTGATCTCTGTCATGCTCGACGGGGAGAAAACGTTCGTGCCAAAGCGCTTCCTGACACGCTCAATCCGAGAGGCCTTTCAAGTGTACGAACACAAGCATCCTGATTCCGGCGTTGGGCTAGCGAAACTTTATTCCTTGCGCCCTAGATGGGTCAAATGTATTCCCCACCAGGAAGTGTGCGTTTGTGTGCGCTGCGCCAATTATTACCTTTGTATTGCCGCTGTAGAGAACGTTACAGGCTCAACATTCAACACTGGTGAAATGAACTCAGCATTTCTGTGCGACGCACTAACAAGACTGTGATCACTGCCCAAAAGGCCAGTCTGTTACACTCGAGGAACTTCATATCCCAGAGGATGAAGAGATTGTGCTTACAACATGCGAACCTTGGGGAAAACAAAAAAAAAAAGAACATTGTATTCTGAGACTTTCCTAAAAGTCGTTGAAGTAACGGTTGAAGGTTGGATATTTCACAACCATATCCGACAAACGCAAGATAAAGCGATCTACGATGAAAAGCAGCTGCATGCAACGCGGGAGCATTGTCTTTCATTTTGACTTTGCTGAAAACTGGACCATCGTGCTTTCTGACAAAGTTAAAGCATACCACTGAAGAAAGACAAAAGTTACAATATTTACATGTGCAGTGACAAGAAAATCTACAAAGAGCGTTGCTATCATCAGTGAGGACCTATGTGACGACGTCGCTCTCACTTGCTTGGCTCTAGAAAGAGTGAAAGAGTGGGTTTAAGACAACGTTGCGGTATACTCGCACGTGACGTACGTAAGTGACGTGGCCGCCACTCATCTTAAGAATCGCTACCAGCTTCACCAGTTTGCACAGAATGATTTCCCACAAGCCCAGTGCATGGTTATTTTCTGCGTCTGGACATGGGAACATGATGCGACGGAGTTGGCGGACTCGTGAAGCATCATGCCACGCTGAGCAACCCGAGAGAACTTTCAATAAACGCAATTCAGACGGCCAGTACAATGGTGAGCGTTCTATTTGAGAAACTGGGTGCATCTTGCGTATCTGGACGAAAATGAGCTTGTTTGGTATCGTCCACAAAAAAAAAAAAAAAAAAAGAAAACGAAGAGTGGCTGACGGTGCGCGCCTTTCCTGGCATTCAGTCTTGGCACGCGTGGTGGCTGTGTAAGTCATCAACAGAGGGACCTGTGACATATATGTAGGACGGACAGTCGGATCTGGTTAGAAGAAACTTTATTAAATGAGTACATTGAAGAAAGCCTTAGTGTAAAGTGCCGAATTTGTTGCCCCAAGGACTGCTCATTTTGAATGCAGGGTTATCTTATTTATCACAATTTTCTTCGCGGGGTATTGAACCTACTATTTTACTTGGTGATAGCTTATAATCTTTATCTGATCTCCATATGAGAATCACGACACGTTATCCTCGCGCAGGATAAAATATCTCGGCTTGCCACGATCCATTCGTACACCGAGAGTATCGAAACTCTTATAGTCCGGCGCGGTGGCACCGCTCACCTGAAATGGTTTGTCCCCGGAAATACATTACTAACCTAAACAATTTTAGTATTCTATCTTTATTTTTGTGTGTGGAAGTAAAGTTGTTTCTTTTAGGTATAAATTACACCGGGAAGTAAAACTTCACACTGCATCATCCTTTCTTGAATCACTAGTCTCTAATATGATACGTCTTTGTATGCTGTATGTAAAATGCTCTATTTTTTTTTCTCCTCACTTTTAGTGTGTGACCGAGTGCTACAGTTGTCAGTGACCTAAACTGGATAAAAATATATGAAAGATGTGTGTTAGTTTTCTGAAACTGGAGCTCAGAGTCACTTCTTGTATAGGGCACTGCTAAGTGTAGGCTTTGAAAAAGGTCCCTAATTTGGGGAGTTGTTTCTTCTTTCTCAATAAAATGATGCAACATGTTTTTAATATAAATGAATGCCGAAATAGAGTATAACAAGGTACCCAAATTTAAAAAAAAAAAAAATCGAAGGTGGTGTTTTTGTTTTATTCGCATCGGACTTTTTCGTTGTTTGATTTTTTTCTCATGTTTGCCTCAATATATCCTGACTATCTTATCACTCAGATACCTTATTTATTTTTTAAATATTAGCCACATATAAGAAGAATACTATCTGAAAATTATATAATAATGATTAAATTATTTCATGAGATACAGGCCTCCAAATTTCGAAATTTATCGTTCGAGCAGGCATGTTTGGCAATTTTTAGAAAAATAAATAAAACTTAAATAAATATTATTAGTTTATATTACAAGCAAGCTGTACCCATAGTTTGCGTCTAAAAAGTATTAGAGTTCTCCTAACGTTATCGTTTTACTTATTCACTCTCAAACGTGCCCTCTCCATCAGTGCGTGTTAATGCAACTGTCCACCTCTTCATGCCTTACGATTTTTCCTGTCCCCGAATATTTTTTCTGGTCAAAACTAAGTGTGGATTCGTTTATACCAGACACTAGACAATAGCATATAAAAAACATCAGTTGATTAAAAAATGTCGACCAGCCACCCTTTGGTCGATCTTATCTGAAATCACCCAGTTACAACCGTACTTAACTGAAGCAAATACGCTAAGTTCATTTTTGATATGTCTTGGTGTTTTTCAATCTCAATCAATCAATGATTTTTATTAGAGTCAATGCATATTCAGAGTTACTGAAACACCATCCTGGCCGGTAGGCGATTTGGCTAGTTTGGAGCGATTTTAATAAAATATTACGATTACAGGCACTGATATTAAAAACACTGAGAATACATAAAAATGAACAAAACGTCGCGGTTAAGCATAGGTATACGAGGGGCATTCAATACGTTTTGTCTCCTAGGCTATACCTTTTTTGTTCAGTGATGTTCAGCGATGTTACATTCAAATGAAAGTTTCGAATCTCCTCTTTTCCAGAAGCATATTATAAGTTTTCATTTCCTCTACCGGTGCACTACTCTCTGCGTGCCGTCGTAGACGATTGAGGGCGGCTGTTGACGACACCAACGCCACGCTGCGGCCCTAATCTGGACGCTTTGGCGAACACGTCGGCGAGAAGTCCGGCGGCCGTGATTGGCCAGTGCCGCGCTTGACCTTGGCGCCGACTAATCAAGGCTGCTAGATTTCTCGCCGACTTTTTCGCCAAGTGTCCAGAAGTCCTAATCTGGACACTTGGCTAAAAAGACGGCGAGAAATCCGGCGGTCGTGATTGGCCAATGGCGCATTTGACCTTGGCGCCGACCAATCAAAGCCGTCGGATTTCTCGCAGACTTTTTCGCCAAGTGCACAGATTAGGGCCCCTGGACGAGCTGCAGTTCCAATATGTTTTGCCTCATTCACCTTACAGCTCGGGCCTTGAGCCATCAGACTTTTGGCTGTTTTCCGAGGTAAAGGAACATCTGAAGGGTACACGGTTTGCGTCCGACGACGAGGTTACCGTCAGTGCGCCTTTGGTTTTGTCAAAGGTCGCCCTCAATCATGTACGGCGGCATGCGGAGAGGAGTGCACCGGTAACGGAAGTGCATCGCCGACGGTGGGGACTATGTTAAAACGTTATGTGCTCCTGGGAAAGAGGAGGTTCCAGACTTTCATTTCAATCTAACGTCTTTTAATTCCATTACGAAATTTAAAAAAATTACACTCTAGGAGAAAAAACTTATTGATCACCCTTCATGTAATAAAAAAAAAGAGGCACACATGAAATTAAAAATGTAGTCATATTACAACAGTTTAGACGCGTTACTTGATGCTTTCATCGAGGAGTTCTGTCCTTTTTTTAATATTATATCACTTACATATACGCTTCATCTTCGGTTTACATAAATGTCTGATTGATATTGCACTTTAGCTTTTTGATTTTTTCTGCGTAAAAACTCCGGCGTTTTTGTGAAGCGTAATTGCGTGACTGTTCAATCGGTGGCTCTGTTATGCGTGAATAAACTAAAATGCGTTGCTTACTTGCTTGGTTCCTGAGCCGCTGAAAGGGAAACAAAATACTGTTCGCCCCAAGCAACAAACCTATAGGTGGCACTGCGTGGACCCACTTGCGATGACGTTAGGGGAAGGGGGGGATATGAGCAGGCCTTTTCCTCTAGGTGATACCGGCATAGCTGCTTTATTCTGAGGCACTCGATTTCTGTTTGCTACGTTACGAAGCGGATCTGTGAAACACGAAAATGTGTCTGTATACTCCTTGATTGGCGTCCACTTACAGATTTGCGCTTCATTATTACTGTGCTCTCCTCTGGACTCAGGTACGCTCAGAATGAATACTTCGTCACAGGGTGAAAAATAAAACTCGAGATGATTTAAATCGTGATTTAAATCGCGATTTATATCGTGAATTAAATCGGACCAGTTTTACTAAGATGATCTAAATCAAACGTTTCCCGCAAAAAGAATCCCAAAAATATTTTTAACTAATTTTTTATATTTTATGCTTTCTGTGTACATTTTTGTTTTTTGTATTTATATCGAAGATTCATGGAGCGAGGGAGATTTATACCGAGCTGAGCAAGAGCATAAAGCAGTGCTGATCTGAGCAAATCGGAGCGTCGAGCTTTCCTTTCACCTTCGTCAGGTACGCAGCGTCCTATTCCGAGCAAGTAAGAGCGCGAAATAAAAAGCAAATAAAGCTTTATAACTAGCTAAAAAATCAAGTTTGTTTTAGTTTTAGTATAGCTGCGTTTACATCAATAGAAAGTTGCTAATTAAACTGTCCGTTAGGTTACACGCAGTAACTCTTTCATCCGCATTGCTTTCAGTGATCGGACGGATCGGTCAATCAGTCTGCCATGTTTAAAACTACATATGTCATATAGTGATGAATAATTACTATTTCCTAGCTACAGTGATTTAAATCAAATAAATCTGATTTGTTTCTCAAAAATCATGTGTTTTTTTTTTTTACCCTGCTTCGTCATACTAAAGCATGAGATGCACTACCCCTGCACTACCCCAATCCTAAACTTTTGTCCGCCTTCCGTTGGTGCATTTCCCGCTAAACTTAGCGGGCAAACTCAGGTGGTGTATAGGTTACGTGATATCAATCGGTGTCACGTGACCTAAACACCAATTCAGTTTCCCCGTTAAATTTAGCGGGAAAATTAACGTCACGTGACTTGTACACCAAATCGCTTTCTCAGCTAAATTTAGCGGAACATTTAATGTCACGTGACTTGACGTCAGCATTTATGGATAAATTTCATTCCCCCCCCCCCCTAAATGTAGCGGGAAAATTCACGTCACGTGACCTGATGTCAGGTGATCTATTGTATACACCAATTCAGTTTCCCTGCTTAATTTGGGGTAGAATCGCTGTCACATGACCTAAAGACCTTCAGATTCCCAGCTAAATTTAGCCGGTAGATTGACGCCACTTGACCTGACGACACGTGACATGTACACCAGTTCAATTTCACCACTAAACCTAGCAGGAAAATCGACGCCACGTGCCTATTGTGGGGCATTGCTTCTAACGGACGTGTACTGGCAGGATAACCAAAGGGTTATTTGAGCAGCAGAAGACGCGACGTCTCTTGATTTGACCGCTCTACTAAGTGGCCTGGTAGCGCGGCCCCACATCTCCGCGGCAATCTTGGTGATGTTTAGCGTGGTGCTCCGATAAATATGCCTCCGTCGGTGCCAATGATCGCTAGCTTGTTTCTCTTTCTCAACTACAGCAGAAGATAAGCACGTACCAGAGTAGGACAGAGTCCAAGCGCGTTTATTGAGCACTCTTAAAAGCACCGCTATGTCCCATCCAGAATGCCCCCCACCCCCCTCTGCCATCCGCGCTGGCAAGGTAAGAAATAGTCCTTACCTGCCAGACGCGGGGTCCCGTGAGTAACCGAGGGCGGGGAAACGTCGGAGGTGGTGGTGCAAAACTATCGATAGTACTATCGATACTGTCGCTAGTGGAAGCCAGATTTGACTATCGATAGGCAAAAAACTATAGAGCTATCGATAGTACTATCGATAGTTGACTACCGTAAAACTATCGATAGTTTACTATCGACAGTCGGTTATCGATAGTCGACTATCGTGAAACTCAATACTACACTATAATAGTCGACTGTTGTGAAATTGTTTATAGTCGCGTATATCGAGAAACGATCGATAGCCAAATATTGTAAAGCTATCGAGAGGGTTTTATTAGGTGACGAAGAGCGTCATGTGTCCATCCAGGAAATGTCGTGTTGTTCGGAGAAAAACGCAACTGCAATTAGGGACTTCGGCATGATTATCGAGGAGCAGTCTAAAACTTACTGCAAAACTATTAGAAAACGGCAGACACCTTCCTTGGAAACTATTGACAATAAACTAATAAATATATCGAATATTTACTATTGAAAACCTATGAATCAAATATACTATCAACTTGATAGGTTGTCGAAGTTCTTTTGCTGTTTTAGATTGCTTTCCGGAGTGTTCCCTTCGCATTTTATAGGCAGAACTCAAGCAGAAAATTGGACATCCCTGTCGGCCACGATAAGTAAACTATACGTGTTGCATAAATCCGAACCGTTCTTGAATATGATAATGGCGATGGCAATCGAATGCGCAAGTATAAAAACATGACTTTACTCGGATGAAAAGATAAGTGTGGCGTCTTTTTCTAACCAAACTGGTTGCGAGAAAGGAAGGAAACAATATTGCCTCTTCGAATTCACAAGCTTTTTTCACTGAAATAATGCCTCATTGCCAACAATATCGTTAGTCAGATCGCAGGAAATTTTCGTTTTTATGTTTTATTCTTGATCTATTTAACTGTATGTTCCGAAATTAATTGTATCTGAAGAACGGAAAAACTAAAAGCATCAGTTACTAACCATGTTGGCTTGGTATAAGCTTTTTATCTGGTAATATTCAACTTGAAGTCTCCACAACAAATTTTATTACACTTTTTATTCAAAAATGTTTATTTATAGTTTATGTGACGGCTTCTGTATTTTGAAATTGTATTTTTATAATAACAGGAAAATATTTTCCCAGCCATAGTTATTAAAATCTGCCGAAATATAACCCGAGCAAAAAGTGGCAACATATCACGGCATACAAGCCAAACTGCTTTTGTCGGCAGCTAATTCCCGATTTTCGGAAATTCTCTATAAATTGTCATCAGTAGAGAAAAAGAATTATGATCCCCAGCAGAGTGCTTATTTTCACTTTCAGTGGTCAAGGCCATGAACAGTAATGCGTGACAATTGAATAATAAAGTAACCGCAAGCGTGAGGCAAACTTGTGCAAACCCTGATGCTAAATGCCTCCAGCGAATGTTTTCCCACCTCCAATACAAAGAAACATACATACAGGGCGTCCCCCCAAAACATTTACACTCTTTTTTTTTTTTCACCACAAAAATTAACTATGCATTGCCCGAAACGCTCATTCTCCGCCCAAATTTAGCGCTAAAGGTGCAAACCCTGTACATTTTTCTTTTAAGGGGGGGGGGGGGGCACTTTGCATATATATATATATATACTGACTATACTTTCTAGTTTTACAAATGCGGGCATGCAAAAGTGTGAAGCCTGATGTCTGAACTTCATGAATATACAAGAATATGTGGACGGGGAAAACTAGCAAAGCGCCATTACTGTTTTACCTCTGAAATCTTTGTATGAGAATGCAACTTGAGGTTTTGCTTACTTTCAATTTTACGTTTTTCCCAGAACCACGCGTTGTCTGTTTGTACATATATGTCGTCATTCCCTTTTTTGGTAGTGTTTTCATTTTCGTAACACTCGATAGTTCTCTGATATCTGATTTTCGATAGTATCGATAGTCGACCAAAAGTCAACTACTGATTGTACTATCGACACTATCGATTGCACTATCGATAGTACTATCGATGATACTATCTATGGTACTATCTATATTTTTCGACATTATCGATAGTTGTGGGAAAACTATCGATACCATCGATAGTAAATTTTTGGGTAGTTTTTGCATCACTAGTCGGAGGAGTCGCAGACATACACGTCCGTTTCTTGTCGCAGCCACCGGGCGAGTCCCTCGCCCAGTACGGAAAAAGAATGTGCGAAACCTCCTCTATGGCAGGTCAACGCTTCACGAACAGGGCAGAGCTCGCGGCGAAAATGGTCAAGCGTTCCGACCAACGGCCCTTAATGACGGCCATCAGGGAAAGGAGACCGCAGGAATCCTCACAGTACTCAGTTTCCCCGCTCAACTAGTGGACAATTAATAAAAATAAAGGCTCTTCACTCCCCCGAAACGACGGTTTAATATCTTCTAAACAATTTTGGACTTTGGAGTTAAAGGTCACTGCCAATTTTAATAACTGAACTTCATTATTCAGCCCCTGTGTCATCGTCTTTTTACCGTTTAAGGCAGAAAAAAATTGATAAAATAAACCTATTTTTAGCAAAATCGTACGTAGCGCATGCGAGACCCCAAGAAAAAAACAATAGATAACCTGTTAGGACTGCTGACTGGGCGAGTTGGTGTTTTATGTTATTTAAAGTTACTGCGCACAAAAAGAAAAACACAGACACTGCACTGTGTTATTTTTAGTGTGCCTGTGTTGGTGAGTGTTTTTTTTTTCTTTTAAAACGCTAAAATGTAAAAAAAGAAAAAGATTTTTATGTCATCTGAAAGAACATCGAGATTGGATGCCATACAGTATGTTAGGATGATTGTACTACCCTGAAAAATAAATAGGAAATAAATCACTGTTCAGTATCTTTTAGAAACAAGACATGGTAGCTTGGCTTTATGGACCGGCAGTGATTTACACGATGTCACAATAGCCACTAAACAGTAAGGGCAACGTAAAACAATGCAGCAGCCTAAAAAAAAATGCCTTTTTCTTTGGCATTTTTTAAAGACGTTCTAAATGCACATCCTTTGAACGCCCTCGGTCACGTTCGGCCGAAACCACGGTCTGTCGTACATTGCACACTATTCCGAGCGCATTCTTTGTGAACTAGCGCTTAAACTTCCCGTCGGCCGCTGTGTAATGGCGACGGGTTTCCTCGCTGCATGGGATTGACACTCTCAGTTTGTAGCCGCGTGCTTTGCTCCTCCCTCGCCGTTCTCGCTCCTGCACCGCTTGGGTGGTACACGAAACCCGCAAGCAAGCACTTTCGTGGTACGTGTAGTCCGCTTTTCTGCTACGAGTGCGCACTGTAGAAAGTTCTCGCGCCAAGAAAGACTCCATCGAGGTTACATCCCAGCCTGGGACACGAAAGCTTTAGTAGCTGGCCCTATAAATGCACTTAAAAAAATAACCCTTTCGCGCGCATGGGGCTGTTGCCTGACTCTGACAATCGAAAGGAGAAAAACAAGGGAGATAGAGAGAGAGAAAGAGAGGTGTGATATTTGATCGATGTCCTGATTTTTCGTTAGTTCAGTGTGCAAGCAAACCATTCAATCAACTTTGAGACTCCTGTGTGACTTCGGTTCCGGGAAAATCTTCTTTACATTCCGTGCTATTTAACCGGATCCCCTCCATTACATCACCCTAGCTCGAGGACAAACGTCGGCCTCCAGACCCCCGTTGGACTGGTGCGAAAACACTGTGTAACTGAATTTCCGGTTGCTCATCAAATATCTTTCCGGGTGTTCTTGTTGTAACTTCAAACGTTAACGTCTGCAGATCAAACAGAGCACGACCTCTTTTCCTCGGGAACCTCAAGCAGCCCCGACTGCGCTAAGCGCGTGCGGGCTAACCACCGTAGGGATTATCGATAGTTTGCCGAAGCTAGATATGCGTGCACTTCGTAGCGACACGACGGATGAAGTCGCGCTTCCGTGTCGTCCCGGCCGTGGCCCACATTGTATTCCGCTTCCAAGAAGCAATCGACGATGTGTTCCTTGACTCTCGATCGGGTCAATCGACGGGGGACGCGCGTCGCATTTCAATTCGGGGTCGTCTCGAGGTCTTCCCCGTTCACTTCTTTCTCGCCAATGATGTTTCGAAATCTTAGTTTCTCTTGTACAGGAAGGGGTTGAACTGCAAATCTGTGTCGCTTCCTCGAATTTGCGGACAACTCTATGCGCAAGAAAATCGATTCGGTCTGTGTGCTACGTGCTTGACGCTTCCGCTGAGGGTTACTTTTTATTTTAAAGAAAAAGAAAAGAAAAGAAGAGTAGTTTCGGTGAACCTTGCTGCGCTGTTTCAGAAATATTTTCGACCATTTATTAATATGGTGCTACCCCGTCGGGCCTATAACCGGAGTGAGGTCATGCAGTACTCTCTAAACCGAAAAAAGAAAAAAGAAGAACGATGAAAAAAGAAATCGCTCGCCCTGACCGAAATGAACTATATATAGTCACTGACGGAACGAGGCGGCAGGGGGTGTTGATCGAACGTCCTGCATTCTCCAGCACGCGCTCCGTGCCCTCCTCCGTGCTTTGGCTTCGCGCACGCGCTCGGGGTGCTCGAGACGCAGAAGCGTTGTCGAAGGTAGCAAGCTCGCGCTGGAGGCGGGACAACTGAAGCGCATCCCTCCCGTTCTCAACATGGCAGTGCAACATGGCAGTGACTATGAAGGCCGGTTCTCACATGCAGCGAAGCGCTGATTTAAGGCCTGTTCACACATGCAGCGGAGCGCTACAAGCATACATGGGTTGCACGTGACGTCATATCCTTCCTCCTTTCTGGTGGCCAAAACCTGCTGTTATACTTCGTTTCACCTTATGTGCGAGCTAAGGCAAAGCTGGAAGCGCGAGCACGAAAGCTCCGTGCCTTCAGGCTTTGCTCGAGAGCGCGAGCTGGGCAGAAACGCAAAAAGCGCTGGTCTCGCGCTTCTAGCTTTGGCTTCGCTCGCAGATAAAGTGAAACGAAGCATAATGAAGCTGTGCTCACTCGTTTCCGCTCGCTCGCGACGCTCGTGTACTGCACGTAGAATATGCACAGTAAAGGCTACGCTCGAGGAAGTTCGGCCACCAGAAAGGAGGACCAAATTACGTCAGTGCAACCTATGTATAGCGCTAACCTCGGGCTAAGCGCGTGCTGACCGGAGCGTTCACCAGCTTTGTATCGCACCGCGAAAACTGTTGCTCGTGGCAGGCGATAAGTAGCTGACGACACGTGAGGAGCGCTACATCAGCGCTTCGTTCCATGTGAGAACCGTAGCCCTGCTCACGTGTCGTCAGCTACTTGTCGTCAGCCATGAGCAACAGTTTTGACGGTGCGATACAAAGGCGGTGGACGCCCCCGTCAGCACGCGCTTAGCGCGAGGTCAGCGCTATGCTTGTAGCGCTGCCCTGCGTTTGTTAACAGGCCTTAAAACTCGTTCCTTTCCCAGTCAGTTGAGGCACGGCCGCTTGGTTGAGGCGTAGCAAAAGCGAATTCTCGACATCCCTTTTTGCTTATAACAAATCAACACTCGGTTTCCTAAAAAACGCGCACGTGCAATCTAAAAAAAAAAAAGAAGTAAATTTAATGTGCGTGTTTATTGCCTTCCATAAAAGTTACAGAGAGCGTGTAAATAAGTAGCTAAATACCACTGTCCGTGTGTAATAGGCCACATACACTAACAGATTCCCAGGTGGCGTGTTCGAATCTCGGCCGAGGTGCCCGTAATCTGACGTTGGCCCTTTGCGGAGAAGGCGCCGGATGACGGAGCTTTTGGTTGCAACTGGGACGTCAAAAGATCCTTAGTTGGTTCAAATTAATCCTCTGTCCTCCGCCGGGGGGTGCCAGAGGTGTTGGTTGGGCACGTAGAACACCCCAAATTTGACTTCGATACAAAAACACAGTTGTAATGTGTTGCGTGCTCAATAGTTTGGTGTCGATTTTTATGTATCTGTATTCTACATTTTGCAACAGCTTCAAGGTATAGCCTTTGACGTCATTTGCTGCAGCGAGCTGGGTTATTTAACGGTGATGAATAAATTGTCTACTTTTTTATTGTGTTAGTAACTGTCTAGACCGTCATAAGAAACAATAACTGTACGAATATGCACCAAGAGAAAAACGTAAAATAGGTTTTTATGTTGACATTTGTTTTTCACGTGAAGAATTTTATGGCTAAAAAAAAAATAAATAAGGCTGTCGAACCGAACTCTAGCCTAAACCGAAAGCCCGATAGAAACTGTTATTTTTGAACCGAATCAAAACAACATCGAAACCGAAAATGAGTTTTTGATACTGAACTCAAACAATGCTTCGTTTCACCTTTCACCTTCGTTTCACCAGTGGTTCGAGAATGCCATTGCTAATATTGTATAGCTAGGAGTCAATTTATTGTACTAATAATCACTGCATTATTTTATCTATACTAAAAGATTGTACCCACTCTCCTCCCTAATGCCTTTGAACCTGAGAGTATATAGAATAAATAAATAAATAAGTCAAGACGCGGCCCACGCTACGAGCTAACGAGACCAATGAATCAGCGTCAAAAGCGCACCATCATGGAGTTCGTCATGTTTTTGTACGTGTTCTATCATCGCTGAACCGATCATAAACAGAAACAAAGCCCTTGTGACTAGCGCTTTTTCCGCTGCTTGATTGGTCCCGGCTGTGTCTGAACTTAAGCTGAAACGAGGCATAGTGTCGCTCCTTATACTTTGTCAGAGTACCGAATTCCCATTATTTAATGCCTCGCCGACTGACAGCAGGCTCACTCTAGCTGAGTATGTTTTGATTTGCTGCGACTTCATTGGACTACAGAAGTCATGTGACACGTGGGCGATCACCATCATCATTGTTTCGAGCCGTCGCCATGAGCCACCATTTTGTGGACAGCTAGCTTTTGCTGCAACACTCCGGGTCCTTTCTTCTCAGCCGCTTGGTACCGTGACGCCCGTGTTTTTAGAGAATCGCATCTTAATGTTGCGCATTTCGCGGCTCCTATATGACTGCTTGCTGTGCCTTCGGGTGCAGACACAGGTAAAGAACGGTAAAAGACTCTTTCGCTTCCCGTCAGGAAACAACGGTCCTGCAAAGGGGACAGGTACCTGGCCTTGCCGATTTTCGAAACAAAAAAAATTTTGAGCCCAATGCAGGAAGCAAAGTTTGTGAGGTGAGTGTATTTCACAAGCTGCTTCGACTGAGTATGGGTTAGCTAGCACTAACAATGCTTGGAAGAACGGCTGATTCTGAATAAGACTTCGATTGCAGTACTTTCTATTCAAATTGCTTCGCTTCGTATGAAGCGTAGAGACCATTACAAGAACTAGCTTTGCATGCGAAATTGGAATCACGAATATCCGGGTGACTCAGAACACGATTTAAACAAACACCTTTGTGTGTATGGACCTTCAGCAATTGTCATGCGAGTTTTTATTTTTTTATTTTATTTTATCGCAATGCTATTTTCCTGCTTTGTGGCACAAAAAGCACTAATGAAGATTTACAGCACGGTGTATGTCAGTTGATACCCAGAGTGAAAGACATGAATCTTGCTGCTCATGTAGTAGGAATGATGACACAAACATACTTCGAGTTTCCGATTGAGATAGTCATTTATTTAAAGGGACCATGAAGGCAATTTAATTCTTTTTTTTTTAAAAGAAGGTGTTTTCGGAAGCATTGGGATCCTGGCATGCCACACAATTTTTTCTAGAACTTTGTGACTCTTATTTCTGTACCTGCAAATAAATCTGCGAAACCGAAACAAACATTCAGATTTCTTCCCTTTTTCGCCTCTGGAAAGAGAAGTGACGTCAGGGAGCACTGTCGGCATCGGTAGGATTTAGTGCACACTCAGTGTGGTTCCCGTGGTTCGCTATAGGGCACGGCGGTCTGTGAAGAAAACCTGGAAGAAATGGGCGACAACGCCGCGCTCGAACCTGGAAGAAATGGGCGACAACGCCGCG
Organism: Ixodes persulcatus; assembly: GCA_013358835.2. Taxonomy (NCBI): domain Eukaryota; kingdom Metazoa; phylum Arthropoda; class Arachnida; order Ixodida; family Ixodidae; genus Ixodes; species Ixodes persulcatus. The sequence goes on along the minus strand of JABSTQ010010876.1, from coordinate 185,628 downwards.
CTCGCAAACGAGTTTGAGCTCCCGTTCAGCGACCTCACGCCGACTGAACGGGAGATGCTGGTAAGGACGCAGAACTCTGGATTGGCGCTTTACGAAGGCGCCCCAGACCTACCACCAGCTCCTCGGTCGCCGCCTCAGAGCGACTCCGGCTGACGTGAAGGTGCTGCTCAAAGTCTTCTGGTCGGAAATGCAACGAACAAATCCTGACACCGCTGTCCACAGCTCTACGCAAGACTACGGCGCGCAACCAAATGCTGCGCATTGCTGCATCGGTCGGCAGTTTATGCAAACTAACGTCGCCCGATCGACCACACGTCTTTAGCCGACCTTTCGCGCAACCTACTACTGCACATAAACGCGGCATGATTGGTGAGACACCAGTTCGCAAAGCGAACACGAGACGACGCACGAAACCAGAACCAAAAGTTCGCCGCCCCCGGCGCTCGTACCTTTTTCTTTTTTTTCCATGGTTGCTCGATGCTTGTTACGCGCCCGAGGTAGGAGGGCGGGATGCGTTCAACCAGTGACAAACGGAGGGATCGCTTCAGATTATGCTTTTATACACGGTATGAAACCTATTAATTCCCAACTACAACTTTAAAAGATTATCCAACGTTCAAATGAACTTTTTTCATCACATCTCACCACCGAAATCGAAACCAAGAGCGCGTCTATCGTTTGAACCAATCGCCAGACGAGGAGCCCGTTGTCGTCACGCTTCAACGGCGCACTTTAGTTCACCTTTCTGCCGCCGCCTCGGTGGGGTCTCAGGCATCGTTCCCGGCGCTAATATTACCGCGCCTGTTTGCTCGATTGGTGCGGCACCCAAACTTCTGTTCGGGCTAGAACTTGGTCAACAGTATCTCAGACGTGCCTGACATCCATTTCAATTGTCGAATAAAACTTCGAAACTGCCTTCATGGTCCCTTTAATATCAAGGAATTTCGGTAACTCATCTCAGGTCCATTTGTCTGCATTAAGCGTATGCAGAGATCGCGTGAACTGCCCACTGCCTTGAGCATCGTCATGGGGAACCATTCCTGTACTTTGCTGCAAGCTTCATCTGACCAGCAAATCATTCGTCAAGCTTTCACAAGAGCTTGAGACTATTTCATTCTATCCCGTTCCTATTCAGTCCTGAACATCTTGTATGAATTTGTAAATAAATCGATTAAACACTGTTGCCTTTATACGACGGTCTTTTGCATGCTCAAAAAGCGCGGACAAAACGAGAAAAAAAAAATGCCAGCGGCTTAATATTATGACAGCAAAAAGTGGCTAAACTGTAAGCGATAAAGTTGGCCGCTGCAACGGGAACACGACACATGCCGTCCTGGTCGCGTGAACTTTTGGTTTGTCTGGATATTTAGACAATGAGAGGGGACCCATTGTTAAAGGAGATATTCGACAAGTGCTGTATGACTGCTAACCAGGGGTCTTTAACGTGGACCTCGGAGTAATAATTACACGAATGCAGCTAGAGTGGAATGTAAATAATGTCGTAAGTGTTTTAAGGTGGCTATCCACAGTGCCACACAACTGCAACATCTATTGAGAACACCAACGGCGCGCTATGCGTACAGTTGTCGTACAGTGTATCATGAAAAGATCTAAAATCAGTGACAATAACCCGAAACATTCAGACCGAAGCCATATTATCACGTGGCGGTTACCGGTTCATTGGAAACCGGTTCGGTGTAATAAAGTGTGAGCCGCGCCTGACTGCGTTTGGGGCGTGAGGCCCATTTTAGCATTGGTAGTGTTGGCGTCAGCGGCGCAGTATTGCCTAATTAAACGACGGCTATATCGGGAGACAGCTCGATAATAAGACAAATAAATACATTTAATGTCTTTGTGCAGCATGACTTGACATCGGCGAGGTGGCGTTTACACCTCTGATTATGCCAAGAGGCTAAATATCTATTTTTGTTTTGTTTCTGCTAAACAAGACTCCCTAAGGCGAGAAACGTTGGTTATAGAAAAAAATAAAAATATATCTCCGGACTCTCGGTGGATGTTTGTTATCAGCTGGCAAAAACTGGAGGCGCCACCAAGACGGCTGTAGAGAGTGGGACGCGAAAATGAGGCGCCATTTGCCGGGACATTGATCGCCCTCGCAGCTCTGGACGCTGCCTGGAGAAAAGTTCGTTGTTTTTTGCATTTTTTATGCGCGGCATGCTACCTGCTCCTCCTCTCTTTTTTTTCTTTTTTAGAAATTCTTTTTTTTTTTCTGCCATTCGCCATCTTTCTGGTCCTCAACTCAGTACTCAACCTTTCAGATGGATAGTTTGCGAGTACGGTGAACGTTCGTGCTGGTCGATTGACTTTTAATGTGAATACTGTACTTCGGTACTATTTGCCAGTGCCTCTAATATGACCACGTAATTTGAATGAAAGGATGGTTGCGTCAAGAAGTCAAGATAAAAAAAAAGGGAAATTAATTATATATTTGTTCTGCTTTCTCATTTCTGTAGCACTGTTTCGGGTGACCAGATATTTTTTTTTCTTTTTTTTTTTAATGCAGACAATGCCGTTGAACGCACTTCTTTCTTGTCAACTTGGAGCTGCCAAGTTTCTCTTTCGTCTAGCGAATAAAACGCACGGGCGGCCACGGTTTGAGCTGGAGTTATAAATCGGTTTCAACCGCGGTTCGTGCTTGAAAGCGCTAACAGAACTGATACCTCGCGCGCATGCCTGAACCGGAACAAAACCGGAACAAAATACAGAGCCTACCAAACCCGAACCCAAAGCGAACCGGAATAATGACCGGTTTGACACCCTGAAATAATAACCTCCGGATCTGCGGTGCCCATACCCAGTTTATGTGGTGCGTTTATTGTAAAAAGAGTCAAATGGGCCATGTTCTGCTATAAGTATTCCTTCCCTTATTCTAGGAACGGAACAAACTGTTTAGAGTAATATAGCCGACTCGTTTCCCTGCGATAAACAACGGTTTAAGACTTCTATGACCTATTCTTTCAGTTGACAACCCCTGTAGTGTTTTTTTTTCTTCTTAAATTCACTTTATAATTTTTTTTCTTCTTGGTGACGAGTTAAGAATGCCGTCGCTTTCCCTCCAGCGCGAGCTCTCTGCCTTTGATAGCGCTTCGTCGCACGCGTACATGTATATAAAACAACCCGGTGGAAGCTAACGTGCGCGTGCCGAAGGCGGATCTTTTGCATTCTTATAGTCTGTCAGCGACTATAGCTTAAACAAATTGTGCTTAACGACGGGAAATAATTTGTATTACCTTCAGCTTTTATTTAAACAACTGAATGGGCTCTTCATTCAATAATGAAGATGCAATATCAAAGGCTGCACATGTCTGCTTTTTCTTGTGGTGACATCCTTCTTTTTCTTCGTGCCATAGAACAGTGGTTCTCAAGAATGGATATGTTGGGGACCCGCTTGGGGACCCGCCTAAGTGATGGGGACCCCATGCCAGCGGGAGCCGGGGAAGGGGTGGGGGCTATAGATAATATAAAATAAGACAACTAATAGACCGTATGCGTAATTGCTTGGTGGTCTGACGACACTGAGAGCGTGGCCATTTCAATGATGGCAAACGTCGTCGGTACCGAAGCACTTTGGAGGCATCGGAGACAACCGGACGGGCAGTGTGCGATGGCGCGGCAGCTGTGTTTTCCGCCTTCTGACCATGGAATGTAGACGAACAGTTTAGACAACCTGCCGCAATTGTCTGACGAAACTCTCGGAGGCATCTGCACACGCTGGCGACAACCCGCAGTGTGTAAGCTTCCACAGCAAAGGCGTAGGACTTGCTCCGCTGCTCCAACGCGGTTGTCACCAGCGTGCACAGGCTTCCGAGAGTTTCGTCAGAAAGTTGCGGTAGGTTGTTGAAACTGTTCGTCCACGTTCCATGGTCGGAAGGGGAAAAACACAGGTGCAACGCCATCGCGCACGGCCCGTACGGTTGTCTCCGATGCCTCCACCGCGCTTCGGCACCGACGACGCTTGCCAACATTAAAATTGCAACGCGCTTAGTGTTGTCAGACCACCAAGCAATTTCGCACAATGTCTGTTTCAGTGTGAAAAGGGCATCCTTCACTGTGATAGAGAAAGGAGAAATGCGAAGCGTCAAGTAAAATGATGAATGAATGAATAGATGGTAACGGCTGTACCACTTATAACGGGCGGTAACTTGTGCCACCTGGCCAGGGTCAACAACGATTTTAGGTTTGAGGCGAGGGATTCGCGGACCCAAAAAACTGCTTCGAGGACCCCAGCGGTCCTCAGCACTCCATTTAAAAACCACTGCAATAGAGCATTTCATGATTCTTCAGAACAAGAATACACCAAAAAATTAAATCTCTGCATTTTGTTTTTCTTTGTACCGTGAGCAGCGCGAGACGTCGTCATCGAGGCTCTACAATGAAAGCAGGGCGGGGGTCGATCCAACGTTGGGGGCAATCTTTGACTATGTTAAATCTTCTTTTTTATGTTCTAAAATAATGTTGTTTTTTTCGTGGTAGCCATATACTCCAAGGGTGTCATCGTTGTACTAAACGACCAAATATCTTACGAAATTTGTACGTTTCTGGATGCTATCCCCTTGTTTCACCTCAAGTCCAGACGCAGCCGACTCTACGAGCTCATATGACCAATCAGACAGCGTCAAAATGGTACCGTCATGGTGTTCGTCATGTTTCAGTCAGGCTTCTATCATCGCTGAACCAATCATAAAAAGAAAAAGCGCGGTGATCTGCGCTTTTGACGCTGCTTTTTTCTTCTGTCAATAAATACAACTTAGATCTATTCATTGACATTTATGACCTACGAAACACATGTTGCTTTATTTCTCTACGCAGTGGCAGTGACAGAAAAAAAGTCCGAGAAAAACGAACTGCTTAGTCCTCCACTCGCAGCCAGAAAATGCGGCCATGTGATCTGAAGCCGATTATATGCCGCCAATTTTTTATTTCTTTTTTTATATTATAGCCACGCGTTCGCGTTGGGGTTAGCAGAGCACAGGGCGGCGCGTGTTGAGTTCCACGCATTGTTAAGGTTCGACTAGTTCCGTCATCCCAGCGATTGGGCACGAGCCTTTACCCGAACGAGTGTCGAGGCATTGTCACGAGCCAAAATTGAATGACTACGCAGTCTTGTTGTCTACTATGTGAGCAGCATTTAAATATCGTCACAACGAGGATCGTAAAGATTTATTACGCACACCTGGGGATCTCATTGTTGGCATAGTCCCCACTGTTCCGTCATCAAGTTTTGCGAAAGAAAGACTTAGAAAAGGTCCGCTTTTATCCTTGGAATTTCGCAGTGACGAGGACGCTTCTTGGTCAGTGGCGTTGCGTTCAAGTATTTCAGGGTCCCATTAGTGCCAGTAAGCTGATGTAAAGTGAAAAACGTTTCTACCCAATATCATAGCACAGCCCCTTTAAGCTGAGACGAATAGTAGTCAAGCTGTTGCATCACCATACGGAATAAGAAAAAGAATTGACGAATAAACCAGTGAGAATAATGACCTTGTATTACACTTTTCGCGCGCAATCTTTTTGTTCTTTCCACCTATAAGCGTTATATGTGGTACTTGAAACTGTTATTTCAAAGAACCATGCAAGCTGCTCATTTCTACTTGGTCTTACGCATGGTCGCTAGAGCCATTCTGCGTGAGTCCGGTGCTTAAAAGGATAATTACTGAACGATGTAATTTAAAACTGTAAATGGACAATTAATTCGAAAATCAAGGTGCGCATTTTATTTTTTTATTGTAAACAGTCTTCTTGTCGTTGTTGCAAGTCCCTCGATGTGTTACTTTTCATTCGTTACTAATAAGAACTTTCTCGAAATAATTGTGTTGCAGATTTGGGACCTCTCCGTTCTACTAAAACTTAAAGTCACTCGAGCCCCCAAATTTAAAAGTCGAACACCCGACGGCTGGGGGAGCTGTCATGCCTGCATACGCTTTTTACTTCGGTTTCCCTCCCAGCCTTGTCTTACGGGGTGTTTGCAGGTATTCACTGGACGCCATATTTGAGTGCGATGTTCAAAACGCATGCTCAGAACTACATCACAATAATAGGCTGATAATACAGGCCATCTTGATAGTGCGAGGTGCACGTTGCAAAATAACTGTTGAAGTTCGTCATCAGCACGCGCTCAGCATTCGCGCACAGATACAACCACCAGTGAATTCTCCCTATATACACCTTCAAAAATTACGCCCTGGTACATTAGATCTGAAAATACTTATCACTTATAACTTTTGAATAAGGTATCGGATCCGGCTGAAACTTTGGCATCTGGTTGTGACCTCTAGCGCTACCTTTGGGCGGAGAATGAGCGTTCGGCGATCCCCAGTTAATTTTTGAGGTAAAAATAAACCTCTATATTTTTTTTTTTGTGACGCCCTGTATATCGACGACCACTATTGAGGTCGTCCATGTTTTTTTATGACATGCTGCGCTTTTAATTGAGCTGTAAAGTTTAACTTTGAAAATGCTAGATCTTTCGGCATGGAGCTGCATACTTACGGTCTTCCGCATTGTACGACACTGTGCGACAAAGATTGAAATCCGGTGGCAGTAGGCATCAGCGGTCGTTCCAGCGTAAACTTACCATAAAGTGGGTTCCTGGATTCTGCAGCAAGATAAGTTGTTTGTATTGGCGCGTTAAACTCTCCGTACCATCTGACACTTAGGACAAGCGGCACCCGAAACGTTTCCTCAGAGAAGTACACCATCTTTGTTGGACAAAACACACTTTTAACTGACCAAGATGATCTCTGCGAGACGTCCCTTCAAAGTCTTTCACAAGGAAGACTTACGTTCCATGCCGTCGGTTAACGATCTTCTTCTTTGTCCACCACTCACTCGCACAATCTGCGATCGCAGACTCACGTGCACAGTTCAGTGTGTTTAATATAACAGCATCTCTTTCATAAATACTACCGAAACAGCGTCGCCTAGTAGCTTTCAACGCTGAACAAAAACAAGGAGAGACTCGTGGAACACGGGTCTTGCTATGATGCCCCCGGCACTTCTCCCGTCAAGCAGGTCTTCACCGTCCGATGTGCCTGGACACGACGCGCTCGACGTGACACAGTTTCCTCTCGGGCTCGAGATTCGGGATGGAAAGGAGGAAAGGAGGCTCAGAAGAGTCCAGCAGTATTGGGCTTGGGTGCGGATTGGTCGCTGAAGCTGAGAGCACTCCAGCCGGCTCCAGCCTCGGTGCTTGTCCCACTGGACATTGACGCACAGTTGGCCACCGTTTTATACCTCCATCGCGGCCTTTTTTCTGCAGCCTTCTTCGTTGAGCGCGTTAGAGAGTTCACCTCTGGCACCGAGGCCAACTCCGGGCGTCACCGTGTTTGGAGAGAGCCGCTTTTTGAGCGATGGTGGCGCTCCCCCGATGTGGGTACACGAGTCCTTCACTTCTTGATGGGGTTGGCGCAGCGGCACACGCAGCATGACGGGAACAGGAACCAGTCCATGAAGATTCCCTTGCAGTCGTCGTCTGGGTCATAAGCTAGCAACCGGTGCCACTTGTACTTCTGTTCGCAGCTGCAGTCATTGTTGCATTTTTTGGTCTGCACGGACCTGCGCGGAAAGTAGCAGAAGAGATATGTTTAGAGCACATTCAAGAATATGCTGCGGAGGGACACGTACTGGCAGACCTCCTGCTGGATGGCCTGTTGTAGATGCTGCGTGTTGACAATGGCTCTGATCTTGCCAGCGCTGTTGGACGCCCAGTACGGCGTCACGATCTCCACGGCGGACTCGCAGGCGTCCACCCTGGAGGATATTGTAAAATGACTATACTCAGACACACGAGCCATTAGGACAGACGCAATTTTTGTCAACCTACAGTATCAGATGTTGTCCATGAAATAAACTAAGACGCATACGTCGGAACTGTAGTCGGAACTCTATACCGAACTTCTCATTAGAGATTCGGTCAAGTTCCAGTAAAATTGCAAACGCCTACCATCACTGTCTACCAAATCGGGCGAACATTGTGCAGCCTGGTTGATTAAACGCAGCATTATTGCGGCGTTATACGATAATCATGGTGAAGCATATGGTCTGTCGTGCTAGGTCGCGCGTCTTTCGTGTCTTTACTTCGATTCGACTATTTCCGGGGCACCGGAAGTGGGGAAAGGCACGTACTTATTTGACGACGCCCCCGAAAATGTAGACCTGGACCTCTCCGTCCTGGTATGAATAGTCTTGCCATCAGTATGTCTCGTAGTGATCCCTGTGGGCGCTGTCGTCGTCGGGCGACGAGTACTCGCCGAACATACGCCGGATCAGCGCCTTGTTCTCGTCGATGAACATGTCGATCCGTTCCCTGCGCAGGTGACGCTGTGTCGGTCAACTGGTCGGCACACGATTCCCAGGTTCTGGCCACAGTGGATCAACGGTCCGCCGGCTCTTCCCACAAAGCGTGAACAAAACGTCGCAGAAACGCGGCCTCGTTCGTGCTCTCTCTTTCACACAAAGTCGGAGCGCAGCAGACGATACAATCCGCTGGAGTCGATCAAGCAGCTCCGAAAGTGCACTGCCACGGCGCAGTTGCACAGTTCCATTTCGGGCTCAAAAGTGCAGAGCGTTGTTTCCGCGCTTTCGAGATCACCGGATAAATCAATTACGCACGGTGAATGCACCGTGGCTCTGCGCTTTTATTTTTTGCGCGTGATTGGGTTATAGGAAAACGCACAAAGACGACGAGAAAGCACCGTGACATTGCAAATCTGGCGCTGCTCGATGGGCTTCATTGGATCGAGCGTCGGCCGCGCTCGGACTCGGTGGACAACGAAGTACGGGGATGGACCGACACCAAGAGTTTGCATCACGTCTGCGGGAAGAGTCGGCCGTCTGTCAGACCCTAGGCGACTAGACGGTGCATCCGGCTGAGTGAGCGTGCAGAGAGGAACCCCGTCGGTGAAGAGGAGCATGCGCCACACGCCATGCAGACAGAATCCCAGAAACGGGCGTGCGCGTGCTTTGGCCTGCAAGAGCACCTACCTTTTGACTCGCTTCCCCTTGTACTTTTCGCCACCCTCAATGCCTGTCCAATTGACTCTGTGGGGGAAGGGCAACGGGAACGACGACACACGCTCTCAGGACTTGTGGTAGGCGATTCGTTCGAACCCTCGAAAAGTCAGACGCTTGGCCCTTCTCGCTCACGACCCAAACCTACCACGGTCTTCATGTAATGAACGCTACTTTGTGGATCGGCTCAAGAACCCGCACGTTGATAGCTAGCCCAGAAAGAATGCCCCTCCATTGAAAAAGGCAACTCTTGGTAGGAAAGGTAAACTTCCTTTGTTTAGTAAATTTTGCGAATGATTTCTATGTCATACAAAAATAACCTTAAACCTTGAAATATTCCACTATATCTGACGGTTTGAAAGCTGCCGACCAGACTAACAGGATATATCTTGGTGCAATCCTGTTTTTTTGGTAATTTATAACTTTATTTTATCATTTGGGGATTTCTAAGCAAATCGATAGCATCTGTAGATGTATAGGATTCACTCACCCTAGTGAGTCAATCCCCAAAATATGCGCACAACAGACAGTAAACGCTAAAGGTAATGAGAATCAAACATATACCCAAAAGCCGACCACATATACCACCGCAATGTAATTAGCGTTCAACGCAAATGGCGAGGTCAATAAGTAAATTTACCACTTTCGACGTGTGTCCGTCTTGTTTGTCTAAAGATATGTCTCAACGAGTCTACTAAAAATGGTTTTCTTTTCTCTTCTTTCCTTCTTCTTCCACTTGCATTTTTCAGACGTTTTTGTTCTATTTGAAACATTTAAGGGGTTTAGGTAAAACGAGTGAGCAGATTTCAAAGTACTTGTGTACAAATATCTGAGTAAAATATCGTTCCATGGTCTTTCGAAGGACTCCGGCTCAGTAGAGCGTAGTTAGCTTTAAGAAAAAAATCTTGTTAGGATTCGACTGAAGTTTAGACTTCAGCAAAATTACCTGAAATACGAATGTCGGCGAAGCTGAAGGACCCTTCTAGACTTCGGGAAGTGACGCTGCTTTGCCATCTGAGGGTTGCATTCGAAGAAACCCCAGAGGGGAAAGTCTAGGATTCGCGCGAGATATATACTGGGTGATGCCTCATTGCGGATGATTTAGCTTCATGTTATACTTCGTTCGCCGCTAACTTGGCAGAGCAGTGGAAGCTACGTGCTCACCGGAGCAATCAAGCACCCGGCTTTTATTGCCTGACACCCCTCTGTCTCTCTCTCTCTCCCTCTCTGCGCGTAAGTATGCGAAAGTGTGATCACGTAGTGCAAGAACAGCTTGCACAATCTTATCAGCTTGGTGGTGAAAGGACCATTGCGGGCTCATTGACGTCAATGCAAACATATAACACATCATTCAAATTGATTCCTGTTGTACAAGGAATGCGCACTAGATCACAGAACTTCCTTGTTACGCGTTCTTGTCCTGGTATATTCAGCAAGCTACACTCCAGCCTTCCTCTCAACGTCCGGTCTAGCTTTAGGAGACAACTATATGCATTGGAAAACGAGGGCTGACTGTTCACATGCAAACTTTCGTGAACGAGGGGCGGCCTTAAACATTGCGCTGCAGCTTTGCAGGGAACAGCTGGTTCTAACGGACTGAAAGAAAAACGAATATATTTCAGACAAAAGTCTCTCTTATACACAGATGCGTACAACATATAAAGGACAATTTCATGGCTCAATAGCTGTCATACTATTACTTTACGACAAACTGACCCAACATCAACACCATAAATGTTGTAAATTTAAAGGGATGCAGAACCAACATTTTGATCTCAAAAAACAAGGCTGGAGCGATAGGCGGGAAGCGGCAAAATCCCAAAACATCTCTCATACAGCGATATCTCTAACAGTTCGCCAAATTGTTGGAAAGCAAGTGCGCGATTGAACACGGCTGACAAGGCCAATGAGAACATGGCACGTTACAATTGACTCCCTCTCCGCTTCGCATCGTCTCCTCGGGCAGATGAACCGAAGCGAGGAGGTGAGAAGCAAGGCCGCTTCGCCTCATTTCAACTGTTCTACGAGGATCATGACGTCACAGTCCTCGCTTGATCGCGCCCTTCCTTTTCCAAAAGTACAGTCGCCAGCCATATGAGCTCCCCCGGCCGAACGCCGACCGGATCAGCGAAAATCCCGCACGCGGCGCGTCGAGCGTTGCCGCAACCATTTCGTTATCAAAGGGGTGGACGCATAGCTTTTATCGGGATTCCAGCTTTTAGAATTTTGAATCACAAAAACATGACCGATTAGAACTGCTGTCTTCGGGTGTTATGGCCCCAAGTGTTCGGGGATGATGTTATAACTGCTGATAAACTTGAGCTTGATTTAGGCGCAGATAAAGCAGCTGAGTTCCATTGATGCTTACAAATGTAAAAATCCTGTTTGATATATTATTAGGCATGACAGCAATTATCCCTCGGCAAGCGAGAAGTGGACGACCAGGAAGCCATCTGCAAAGTCATCGTATAGAGAATTACCCTTGGCGAAGCAACACGCTACTGAGCGCAGAACAATAGAGTCTCCTCGATAAAACTCGTTCATGAAAAGTGCCTAAATCTTTATTCTCCTTCGACACAAACCTTTTTTGTTATCTATAGCATATCCTTATAGATTAAATAAATTTCAAAATCGCTTGTCATTGTCTAGCCTAGGTTTAAGAAAGATTGTAAGAGAGGGGGCTCGTGCGTAGGATTGCTCTTCGCGTAGGAAATATTTAAAATGACAAATCGGTTTTGCAAATATAAAAGTAGCATATAACACGTCAGATATATTATGCAGTGAAGAATTTCGATGAGCCGTCTGCGTTTACCTACAACCGGAATCGGGATTGTAATCGGCCGTGCTTCAGATTCACGTTCCAAAACGCGGAATGCTATTAACCTTCCTGCGTCCACCCCTTTGATAACGAAATGGTTTGGTCCCAATAGCCCGGCTACCAGAACGCGGCAAAGCTCGACGCGCCGCATGCGGGATTTCCGCTGCTCGGGTCAGCGTTCGGCCGGGGGAGCTCATATGGCCGACGACTCAGAGCGACGACTGTACGGCCATCCGTTTGAGATATCAATGTACGAGTGCTGTTTTGGAGTTCGTATACCGCCCCGTTCAACGCTTCTGCGGCCTTACTTTGCGAAATCCGAATTTCGGTTCAGCATCCCTTTAAGGCCTTTGCCACTACCTGACGTTGCAACATCGGAGCAGAGGAAACATAAGTCGGCGGCTTTATCGCACCTAAGATTCGAATACGAGTAATTCTTGATGTTAAACACAAACAACATTTGCAAAAGCATCAAGGTTTCTACGCATCGGAATACTATTCAAAATTAAAAAAAAAGAAAAAAAACATCTCCAGTAAGATTAGGGTGTGGTACGCAGGCGCTAGGGAACCTCTACTTTTTTGGTCACTAGGCCTCCAAACGAATCGGGGAATCCACTCGCGTCCATCAAGCTTGCTGGTGTTAGATGGGACCTAACTCCGTATGTCAGGAGCTCGAGAAATCTATAAAGAATTCACAGCAAGCTCCATCAGGATTACTGTACGCGCCTGCGGCTGGACAGGGATTAACCCGCTCCTTCCTTATCTGCTACATAAATGACATGATGTTTCACCACATAGGATACAAGCGATAATGCTGTCTCACTAAGCGTTTCACACATGCGTGAAGCCGCCATAACTAGTTCACAACAGGTAGGCGCCCGCGCACGAGACAGCTCGTGCCGTCTGGTGCTCTGCTCGCGCAGGCCTCCAGCGGGGTTGTCGCGCGTGCAGAAAGACTATAGACGCTTTCAGGCAGCTGTGCATGGGCGCCGCCATAACCAACCTTCAGTTTTTGTTTCTTCTTATTCCGTTCGCTCCACTGCATCATTACCACAGTAGGTCAGGTCATTGTCATTTTAGATTCTACCGCGTCCTTCTAGCCATCATAGGCCCTTGTGGAGACTCGTCAACGCCCGCTTCAGTGGCTCGGCATCTCGGTAAGACAAGAGAAGGTCGGCTATGGCGGCTCAATTTGGCGCACGCTGAAAGCGTCTATACAGATCCCACGATGCATGGCGACAGCGGTGTCGTACTCAAACTAGCTGGTGAGATCGGTATATTGCTCAAAATCTTTCTGCCCACGCATGGTGACCTGCTGTATGCCTCCAACGAGGCGGCTGAATATATAATGTCTGCACACAGTGATCCTAACTTTGAGTTCACAGGAATGGATCTGAACGAGGTCCACCCGGGCATCCCAGGGACTTTTTTTTTTTTTTATCTCAGCTGCGAAATATGAAGCGAGGCTGCGGTTTTCAATCCGTGTTCATCCAGCGAGCACGGAGTCCTTACTTTGGGTAGCTGTTTCCCGGTGTCGGGCAGTAGAGCTGGTTGAGTCTGCGGATGCACGGGTAGCCCTTGAGGATTTCTGCCTTCAGGTCCAACGAGCACACGACCAGCAGCAGCGCCAGCGTCAGCTGCAAACACGAGACTCTTGTTGGAAAGGACGAGAGTCACGGACATATATTTACTGCAAATTAAAAGGTTCAACCCCCCAAAGCGTTGATTCTTGTTTCAGTGGGAATGTCTGCAATAAAGTAATACAACGTTAAACACGTACAATGTCAAATATTTCTTTATTTCTTTATTTATTTTTCTTAGAAGCCATTTTTGCAGAGTGTTATTGAGAAATGTCGCCACGCTCCGTGAATGGCAGATATAAGTTAGAATCGAAGACCGGGATCGACGTAAACTTATATTGTAAAAGCGGATCATACAGAACTAAAGCAATACGCAGATTCATCATAAAAAGCCCGGCCCGTTTTTTTTTTATTCAGTATGTAATTGCTTGAGCCTCCTTACACAACTTGAAAGCCCCACATTATTAAAGAAAGGGCAATGTAATATGTATACTATTTATCACATGTTCTCTGTTCTACATCCAAGAGAAAGAAACGCTTGTATATATCATCTCATAATCATCATCACTAGACGTGGCACCGCGGGCCTCTATGGTACGGGCTGTCGCCTTTCCGCGGTGCCACGGCTCTCCTGAGCCAATAAAGATTACTATTACTACATTACTACGCGTTCCCAGAGTATACTGCGAGGCAGATATTGTAAAGCATACCTGAACATTCTTAAAGGAGCGATGCAACGATTTTTGTATTTTGCGCAAATACCGCTTCGAACGAATCCCTGACGGTAATGACCTACAAAACACGTGTTTGTTTTTCCCCACCCGCAAAAAAAGTCGCAGAAAAAATTAAAGAAAAACGAGCAACGTTCACCCCCTCAACTCGCAGCCAGAACAAGCGGCAACGTGATCTGGAGCCACTTATATGCCGCCAATGTTGATCATAATCACGCGTTGGGTTTGGCAAAGCTCAGGAAACGCGATGAATTGTCCCAGACATTATTATGGTTCGGCTATTGTCATCATTGCAGCGACACTGGACACGGGTTGTGTTGTGTAGCGCAGCCTGGTGGAATTTTGTCACAACCCAGTGAGGATACTTCAACTTCCTCTGCTGGTGCAAGCATGTGCAATGCCAAGCTCCTCTGCGCTATAAATAATAAAACATCCCCACGAGGGTGGCACATGTACTGCCCATAATGAGGAAAGCAGAAGCGCCCCTAGCGAGCTTCTCACCGCGAATGGGGAGTATTCACTGGCGGTGTGCAAACGCTGAGCGCGTGCTGATGGCGAGCTTCCGCAGTTTTTTTGCAACGTGCACTCCGCACGATCACGATTGCCGGTCTTACACTCTATTTCACCTTATGGTGTACCGCAGGAAAGGCTACAAGTGCAAGCTCCTTGATCTAGGGCACATCTAGGAGGCACAAGTTATCGTGCAGTAAGGGCAGCTGCCAACGATATGAGTTCGCGATTCTAGCCTTCGCTGCGGTACAACTTAAGGTGAAACGGAGTGTAACAGTTTATTAACGTGAGCTCGTTTTTAACATGCGCTCTAAACAGCGCCCTCAAATATGGCGTCCAGTGAATACCTCCCATTGATTATCACGAGCTCACATTGAGTGCTCACGCAATGCTCGGGTCCAATCTATCAGCCGCATTCAACTGCCACTATGTCATCTACGTAAGCCACGTCATAAAATTTTGCGAAGGTGAGATTGAAAGAAAACGCTCGCTTTTGTCCTTGAAAGTACACCGCATCGAAAGAGTTTCTTGGTCAGTGGCATTGCGTGCGAGTATACTTGGGCCCCACTAGCGCCAATAAGCTCGTGTAAAATGAAAAACATTCCTAGCGAATATCATTGCACCGCCCCTTTAAGTAAGAAAACAACAACATTGCATTATCATTATAACCTTAAAAAATGCAGGCCGTTCACCCTTGTTGGTGTTAGACAGGTGGCAGCTGATAAAACCCGTTTGCTCTACTGACGTCTAACTCCTGGTTAGCTCAGTTGGTAGAGCGCTCCACTGGAAACGGAGGGGTCCCTGGTTCGATACCAGGACCAGGCGGATTTTTTCGGTGGCGCACCAGTCACTTAGGTGCAGGGTGTCGAACCGAAATTTTTATCGGTTCGGTTCCGGTTCAGGTTCGCAGATTTCGGTTCAGCTCCGGTTCAGTTCCGGGGAGCAAAAAATAACGGTTCGAACCGGTTTGAACCGGTTCGAACCGGTTTGAACCGCAAAACTAAGAATATATTTTCCGCGTTTCTTTGGCAATAGGCACTATTTCAACAGTGAAACGAGTATCTAGCTTTTTTATCATTCGTAGAATCAACTTTTATTTTTAGGTAGAAAAATAAATTGCGTTATTTAATTTAAATGAAACAGTAAAAGAAAGCTAGATTAAAATATATGACTCAGCATCTATCTTTTTTACCTCGGTCGCCTATGTTTTACCTGAATCTAAAAGTTATCAGTTTGGAGATCGCCTAAAATACCCGTTAATGCTACAACTTTGCGTCACAGTATTAAAAGTAGACTCCTGCTGTGCTCTTGAACTTAGGAATTAATTACAGTGCATAAAATCACAAAATGAGCACGTCCTTGCCATATATACCCTGAAATCTAGTTTACAAAATACGTTTTACGATATATATGATAACGACTCAACTGAGCTAAAAGCAATAATATTTTCGAAATCCAAAACAGTTTTAGGACAGACCCTTTCATCTACTTTTATAACACTGAGAGGTAATAACAACGCTTACTTTCCTGACCAATATTCTTTACACTCAGGACCGTTATGCATGCAAATAATCACGCAGAAAAGAGGGACTTTTGTACTCAGATCGGATCTGGCCTAAAATAGCGCGTACCGAAGTGAACAATTTTGACATAGCTTGGATTGAGGTTTATTCTTGTCAAGATAGAGGTCAATTCAATTTACAAATAAACATGACCCTTGCTATTTTTTATATTTTTGTTAATTAAAACAAAGTAGTATTTCATACTCTGCTCGACATTACAGGCACTTAATTGGTCACTTTCTGACGGTCTGCGTGCGCAATCGTCATAGTTCCGCCACGCGGCCACTGTGTACTTTGATTTCGTCCAGCCCACAGACATATAAAGTTCTTGTTCATCACACAAAAGGAGAAACAGACTTCTATATGTTTGAGAAGTTGAATATGCGTCAGGAAGACATATGTTATTTAAATCAGTTTCAAAATAAAACATTTGTTTAAGGTTCTCCCAAATCACTTCTATCGAGGATAAAAACGCCGGAAAAAATTTGGATGGCATATATCAGATAATTTCGGGGTGCATTTACTTATGATGTATACCTTTAGGGTGATCGGCCCTCATTTATGTTGTCAAGTCTTAGGGCAGTAATAAAATATTTTTTATTGTCATTAATAATTTTGACTGTATAAAGGTCACATAGCCGCTTGAGACTGATATGGAAGGATGGTGCTCGAGAGTACGCCATCTGTTGAGTCTGCGGAACACGCCTTTCTGTTCGCAGTTTGGCAGTGTGAAACACCGGGTCGCGGGCTACGCCAAAAAGGACTGTGTGCTCACATTACAGATCTGAAGGCAAATGCACGAAATGTGCAGAAAGAGAAATAATAAAGGGTATTCTTCTAAATATTCCCATACAGGACGCCTTACTGCAAAAATCAATGTATAGAAATGCAGGTTTTAAACGTAAACAGGTCTGACGGAACTCCATCTGCTTGGGTCAAAAATTTGAGAAATAGAGACGTTCACCAACCAAGTCATGAAGATTTAGGAGCCAGACGTTTCAACAGGTCGGGCTCAATAGGTCGACAGCCACTTAACCATCGGCGTATGTCAACGGACTAGGCCACTTGGAGAACAAAACAATCCGAGGACACCTAAGCACTTATAAGTTGTGAAGGCGAAATCATGAATGTCCTTCTTCTGCTCCCTTAGTTCGTCGCTAGCCAATGGGAACCTATCCATCAGATTCCTGCTACACGTGACATTGGGACGGTGGGAGACGCCGTTTGGCGCGGCTTCAAAGCTGATGACGTCGGTTCGCTCCATGGGACAGTTAATGCTTTCGCATTAAAAGTGAAGGAAGCAAACGACACGCCGTAGATGGAAAAGAAGCTGCAGCTCCCCACGTGCAAATAGTCGCCCCTGATTAAAATACCGAACCGACTTTGAAACGTCGGACTCATAACTATTCAGGACTTGGTTGCTTATTGTCCATATTTCTCTAATGGAGATGCGCGCAATGATGCTCCTAATTACACATAAATATCGCTAAGAACCGACAATATATTTCTAATTTAAATCACATTTGGAGATCGGATTGCACGAGCTCGAAACTTCGCAGAATACTGTCTCGGGAGGCTAAAGTTATATTTGGTTTTTCATGCCCTTGTTTTGCGGCCTCATTTTACAACACTGTGCTTCATCAGTCATGCGCGCTCTAACATTTTATTAGGCTGCCGCATATCATCGCGAATTTGGACATCCCTTTTGCTACACTTTGTTTCAGCTTAAAGGGGCATGAGGGACGAAGAAAACCAAATGCTGCTTCCAAAAGCGTGCCTATCAGTGTCATACACGAGCGTTCAGTGAAGACATTGGTCTAGAGCGACAGATAATAGCGATATAGAATTCTAGAGGAAGGACTGACTGAATAAAGCAACCTCATGTTTTAAAAGTTGCGCAAGGTGCGTCGATGCACGAGGCACGTGCTACGTGCATCTCTGGGGAAGATCATGGTGGAACAGCGCAGCACTGAGCTAGATTCAGGACGACATGCTCTTCCCGGAAGTGGCGCGCGGCACGTGTCTCGAGCATTTCCACAACAACGAATGGCGCCACTTTTCCCAGGATAGAGGGGCTTTATGGCTGAATAGTTGCAAGTGACCCCTTCTGATCTCTTCAAGCACGTGATTCTCACTCAACATTTTGCTTGGAACACCTGTAAATTGGAGGGCATTCACATCTTCATAACTGGATGTTAATTTCCAACACTTAGGAAGATCGCGCATGGTTGTTGCACACTCTTGTTTCGGTTCTCGATTGGTTCAGACCAAGGACGTCATCAACAAAAGAAATTATGCTGAATATTATTAATCTATTTCACCTATTATGTTCAAAATACGTCGGTTTACTTCTTTATTTTATGTTTAATGTGTTACTAGAGTCACACTGACTAGTTAGAGCGAACGCGATGCCAATTAAAAAAAATGGCTAGAAACGCTTTGCAGGGCCCCTTCAAGTCCAGACTCAGCCGATGCTACAACGCTGAAAGCCCGGAGAGTGCTCTTTTAGCTTCTGCTACGCTCACACTTAAAGTGAAACCGACTACTGTGTTGAGAGCATCCCATTTAACCAGAAAACTGAACTGTTTAACATGGTTTGTACGCGACATCTTCGCACTATATCCTGGTAGTCAGAAATTTCTGTTTGCTGAGAAAATCAAATCCCGTGGTGTACAACGCACGCTGCAGAAGGTTCGCGCTCAGTGCAACTCATGTATTCAGAAACAAAAATTATTATTTCTTGGTGCAGCGTCGTGAGGAACGACGCGAGCGTCTGGCATCATGAAAACCCGCTTTCTGGCAGGAGTGATTTTGCAAACGAAGTAGCTTTGCGGGATCACGCTGTCTTGTCTGCGCCCAAGATGCGGAGCAGAGGAACCTTTACATCACAGTATGTTTTAACTCCCCTCCCCCCCTTTTCATTTTACGATGCTCTTCCAGAGATTACTTTTCATTTCTGAGGGACTCCCTTGTCCGTTTGGCCGGGGGTGCCGATTCGACAGTTATATTTGTGTCATTTTTTAACAGTAATCCTCCATTTCTTTTATTTTGCATCAAAACAATCAGTAAGCTTAAAAAAAAAAAAAAAAAAAAACCTGCGAGAATTTGAGCGTCTGCCTCTAAGGCCACTAGAATCTTTCTTTTTTGGGTATCCCTGCCGTACACACTTGTAGTTTTATTTATCGTTAGACTAATAAGCCACATTTAGTCCTTTCAATCCTTCTATTCTCGGGGACCACTTTCATGAGACAGTTGAGCAACAACGAAAACATGTTTGGCTGCCTCAATGATGTGTACATGTAAAATGGTTCATGCGACAATTTTTGTGCTTTCAGTAAATACCACTAAGAGCTAATCCCTGACGTTAAAAGCTTTCAAAAACACAGTATTTTTCTCCCCTCAATGAGAGACGCAGAAAAAATAAACGAAAGAAATAGCTTTTCCCTCCTCAACTCGCTATTAGAACAAGCGGCGATGTTATCTGACGCTAATTGCATACCGCCAGTGTTAGAGTTCGGCTATTCTCATCTTTGATTGAACACAAGCCAACACGAATGTTTGGCGATGCTAATTGCCAAGAACCCGAGCACTCGACTCGGGCTCATGACAATCGAGTACGTCACGATGTCACGTGACTCGCCGTGAGAAGTCGTGATGGCATGTGATGTCACGATGTCAACAACGCTAATACATGTATAGTCCGTTGCAACCCATAAAGGTAGGGCAAGGAAAAAAAAGGCCGGGGACGAAGAAGCAGACGGAACGCTGGGGAAAAGAGGGGAAAACCTCCTCCTCTCTCCAGCGTTCCGTCTGCTTCCTTCTCCCCGGCATTCCTTTCCCTTGCCCTACCTTCTTGAGTTGCAACGGACTATAATGACATACTCAATTTAAGCCGACTTGACGCGGTGAGTCACGCGACTACGTCACAAGGCCACGTGACGTGGCATTATTTGACAGCATATCTTGACACTGTGACGTCACGTGACCACATGACACATGATTGATCGTAGTGCCAATACAAAAGCGCCACGAAAACCCACAATTTTTTATACATTGCAATTCAGTATATGACAATTTGATCACTACATAAAAATACAGCTGCCAATTTTTACTTCTCGAAACACTCATTTTGTAATAAAAAAATATTACCGTGAACCGTTTTGAACCGGTTACCGTTATATTTTTTTCCGGTTCAGTTCCGGTTCAGTTCCAAGATGGCGGCGAACATTTCGGTTCGGTTCAGTTCCGGTTCGGCTAAAAATAACGGTTCGGTTCCGGTTTTCGGTTCGGTTCGGTTCCGGTTCGACACTCTGCTTAGGTGTGTTTAGAGATTTGTGTTTGTCCTTTGTCGCCTTTGTTCCCCTTCTCCCGAGATTATTTTCGTCGCTCATTCTTAACTGAACCTTGTGAAGCTGCTGCCGCGAGCGTGTAACTTGATCTGGATAGAGCGAGCAAATGAGTTGCCAAATCAAGCTTCACGCTTGTTCCAGTAGCTTTGGCAGCGTTGTATACACTATATAGCGTACGTTGGTTGCAAGTCAACTTTCTATTTGTAGCGTGGAGCACTTCGCAACGTGTCAACGGAACTATACATGGTAATGAAATAATCGCTACAGTAAACTGTTATTGTCGTCAGACTCACACAGCAATAAAATCATTCGTATAGCTTTTGGTGATGTCGGTGGTGCCAACATATACTTCTCAGCGCGCCGTGTATATACATCGTGTCTCCGAAAAGAAATACTAAAGGCCCGTTCACACTCTTGCGACCGAGTACGACTGAGAGAAACGAGATCTCTTAAAACTTCTTAATTTTTTTTAGAACGAGGGAACACACTGGCATTGTGGCGCCATCTATGCGGTGACCCTGGAACTGCATTTCACAAGAGTAAAGGTTTTGCGGGATTTCCGAGGTCAAATGTGCGTAATACCCATAGAAAGGCTCGTTTATAACATTGACAAAAGTTTTTCGAGCCAAGAAAGAAAGGATAATGCGCGAGAGAAATAAAAAATATGCCGGACCGCCGAGTTTACACTCCGCATCCGGTCCTAAGACGTCGCAAGAAGCTTAAAAACCGGTCTGGTCTCTCTCGGTCTTACTCGGTCGCATATATGTGAACGGCGCTTAATCATCAATACTAAGCTCGTTTGTGCCCTAACATTCTGTTCAAAAAAAATTTTTTTTTTCGCCGCAAAGTTAAATTACGTTTTGCCGAACGTTCTCTCTTTGCCCAAATGCAGCGCTAGATGTCCGGATCAGATACCAAAGTTTCAGAACTAACCTCAAAAGTTATAGCTTGTACGCTTCCGTGTCTACGGTAAAAACCGATAAACCCCGAAAATGAACCCCAGGGCTGGGTTTATCGAAATGGGGGAAAACTGAAAAACCCCGAATCAGAGTTGCCCTGAATAAGAAAAACCCAAGATTGCCGGACAGAAAACCTTTATGGCTTCATTTTGTTTTGAACGGGAACATAGCCCATACTGAAGTGACCGTGAGGCTGGTTCTTTTCCTAGAACCAGCCTCGCGTTTTCGTTTCCTTTCTCTTATCGGTATTGTGACATTTTCCTAAGTATTATCCCTACAAGGTCGTCTATGCCTGTGTGTATTTTGAACCTTTATGTGTGTGTGTGGGGTGGGAGGATCGGTATATGTTAGCTGTACTATAGAGCTTTAGAACGATTCATGACGCACGACCAAAATACCAAAAGGTTGCATGTTGCGAAAAGACGCGTCGCTTGTCAATGCGTCAACACGTGGACGCCAGCAGAAAGGCCGGCGGATTACAGCAATGCCGGAAATCCCTGTGGTCCGAGTCAAGTGCAAAGGCGTAGATGACACCAAAGCGCGAAACAGCGCCGGGAATCAAGGGGCGCCGGGAATCAAGGGGGGCGGAACACGAAGCCAGACAGCGCAGAAGCGCAAAGGTCAACCGCCGTACCTCCTGCAACGAGGACTCATGAAGCGATAAGGCGGAGGATGTCGTCTGTTTCACAACGATGTCGTGGCCTTCGCAACGTCGCTGTTCGTAAATGTCTTGTTTGCATTTCATACTTGAGAAATCCCTGACTTCGTTATATAAGTGAAGAAGACTAGTGAACAACAAAACGCACTGACGCGGATTTTTTAATTATTTTTTTTTTCGGTTGGTAGAGACAAATATAAAAATGAAAAGCACGAATCGTTGTATGCGTATATTTCATCTATGTAACTGTCGGCAACATAGACTGCCCACTTCGGTAACTATATAATTCCTGGCAGCTTAAAAATAAATAAAAAAAAATATGCAGGATTCGGTGTATTATGCTTACGCTTTTTACTTTCCATGCCTTGTCGGCCTCGTCGGCTGTGTTCAGTCGCGCATTTCTTTTCCAAAAATACGGCCATCCGTTAGAGATACCGCTGTATGAGTGCTGTTTTCGGGTTCTGCAGCATCCTGCCTATCGCTCCAGCCCTGGTTTGTGTGCCCTCATTTTCGGTTCAGTGTCCCTTTAAGCCACAATAGGCACACAGGGTGCTTTAGGAAAGCCCAATCTATGTCACTGCAGCTCAATAAAGCCGGAAGGATCTAGTTTCATTCACCGAGGAAGTGTCCACGCTCAAATCAAAACGTGTTTGCGCACTTTCATGCCAGAACCCTCTGAATCGGCGATTTACGAAAATGGTTCATTGTGAACGTACCGAGCGTTGTGATGTACCGCAGGAAAGGCTACAAGCGCGAGCTCCTTGCTCTGGGGCACATCTCGGCGGCACCCTAGGCGGCACAAGCTCTCGTGACTTAAGAGCGGCTGCCAACGCTATGAGCTCGCGCTTCTAGCCTTCGCTGCGGTACAACATAAGGTGAAACAAAGTATAGCATCAAACAAGAGGTTTAAAATCCGAATGATGTCACCAGCACTTTGCCAGCTCCAAGCGTAACGTGTCATTCAAAGACAACTTAAAAAAAAAAAAAAAAAACTCTCACAAGAGGACACATAAAGGCGGGCGTACTTGGAGCTATCCATTTACTCTTTTGTTGGCATTTGGAGACTGCGTTTTGCTGGTACCTTGTTTCCTGTTCTGTGTTCGGTCGCTTGGCACCAAGTTTGCAATCGGTTCAGCTTTGCCCTGGAGACTGACGATCCCTAGTACCGTAAATTGCTCTGGCGATGACTTTTTTTTTTTTGCAAGGTTGAAAAATATATTTGTGTTACTGAGTACAAGATAGTGACAATTGTAATTAAGATAAAGTCAACAAATACTTTGCACGAAATGTATTTGCAAGTTACCAAGATACTACCAAAAGGATTTGAAATACAGTATCTTGAGTAGAGTATTTAAGATAAAGCACAAGTCTGCCTTTGTATGATGTACTCTACGTGCCACTAAATAAGCTACGCTTCGTATGAACAGTGCGACTCAACACGCAGTCATGACCACGAGAGTGCACGCCAGCATACGGTGCTCTTCCGAATCCACAAACACATTCTCTTTAAAGGGTGAGAACAACAATGTTTGCTAGTTTCAGTACATTTCACTTAGATTTAATCCTTGACGTTCATAGCCTACAGAACAAGCATTAGTTTACCTATGCGTGTCGCCTCCTTCTTTTCTTTTTTCCCTCGGTCTTGGGTTTCCAAGATGCTAAAAGTTCGCCAGCTCGTCTTTACCTTCTCTGCTAATTGTAGTTGTTGTTTCTTTTCTTTTTAATACGGAATGGTGGTTACAAAATAAAATTAAAGTAAACGAGCAGCGTTCACCTCTGAACTCGCAGCCAACACAAGGGTCGCTAATATGCCGCCAATGTTCGTCATATCCGGGGTTGGCAAAGCACAGGACATGTGCTAAGCTCCGAACTGACTATTCTGGCCATTGCAGGGATTTGAAACGAACATATCCGAATGTTAATCAAGGCTTTGGTTGTTACCACGGTGTAAGATACTCTTTAGGTGAGGACACGGCGGGGCTGAACGCGCGGCGCGAGGAATCAGATAGTGTTCGTTCGACGGGCATCCGAAAGGCTGCATTATTCCGCGGCCACCGTGCCCGCGGCTGACAGTGTCGCCGGCGGCCAAATGGCGAAACTGTGTGAGTGGGAAAAAAGTTATCTCGTTGCCATGACACCCCGGTACACCGTGGTCTTTCTGCACGAGCGACAACCTCGCTG
Organism: Ixodes persulcatus; assembly: GCA_013358835.2. Classification (NCBI taxonomy): domain Eukaryota; kingdom Metazoa; phylum Arthropoda; class Arachnida; order Ixodida; family Ixodidae; genus Ixodes; species Ixodes persulcatus. Next base: position 161,253 of record JABSTQ010010876.1, on the reverse strand, counting down.
GAGCTCTGCGCGTGTGGAGCATGAGGCGGCACGAGCCGTCTTTGCCGTGGATGGATGGATGGATGGGGCTGAACCCTTTGAATCGGGCGGCGGCTTGCGCCACCTAGCCAGTATTTTTTTAAGCTATTTAATTTACGAGTTACAAATCTAGATATTTAGTCTTAAAAGCTACGGTCCGTACGACGGAGGCGCCTCTATGCAACCGGGTGCACACACCTTCCGCAGAAAGGGTCGCCCAGTAGGGAATAGGAAAATATTCACCCTTCCCTTGACCTATGCCACCAGTCAGATAATCTCTTCTTGGTTATCTCCACCTTCCCCATGTCTATTTTCCCCTCACTATCCCTAAATCCCAGTGCGGTTGTTATATTAATAGGCTCTTCAGCCACTACAGGGTGAAGCCCCTTACAGTAAAGTACCAAATGTTCAGCCGTCTCCTCCTCCTCTCCGCAAGCTCCACACACGGTGTCTACCTCCTGATATCGAGCTCTATATGTATTAGTCCGCAACACTCCCGTTCTGGCTTCAAATAGCAGGAAACTCCCCCTTGAATTATCATAGAGACTCTCTTATCGATATCTGTTTTACACAACCTGTACATCTCCAATGCTGATTTTGTTTGCATACCGGCTTCCCATATACTTCTCTCTGTTTCCTTAACCTTCTTTTTAACTGACATTTCCTGACCCACCTCCCCACTGTTGCCCACGAGTCATCTGCCGGCGCCGCTCGAAGCCATAGTGAGAGAGAAAAAGAGAGAGAGTGAAAATCGAACTTTATCTGCACTGCGCGAGGAGCGCGCTGTCCTCACATGAAGAGTATTATCTTACACCGTGGTTGTTACTAAAGTAACTGGGTCCTGGTAAAGTATAGCGCCAAGCTCCCCGTATGGCCGCCATTTTGATTCATGGAATAAGCAGTTTCTCCTTGGCCTCACCGTTCATGGTGAGCCAATTCAAATTCCCGGTGACAGGTTGCTTAATGCCCGAGTAACACTAAAGCGACAAACATAAACAGCCGTCGACGACAAGCATCAAACACGTGCATGCAGCACGCACGCGAAGGTACTTTTGGCAGGCTTGCAATCACTCGTGCTTGCTTCACGAGCACCGAGAGTACGGGTCCGCCAAAGCTTCTTTTGCGTGTATGCTGCACGCGTTTGAGGCATGGCGATTGCCATAGCAATGAGATCGATCAGGTAATCACCTTGCGAGGTTTGGTAGTCTGTATGTTAGTATCTGTGTGCGTCCGGCTAGCAGGCAGGGAAGGCAATGGCGCTACTTCCCCAAGATGAAGTGACTTTAGTTATTACGATCCCCAAGTCGTGTGTCACGCAGTGCTTGAGTCCAATCTTTTAGCCGCATTTAACCATCGTCACCAAGAGGTAATACGCGCGACTTCGTCACCAAACCTTGTGGAGAGACAAACAAAATAGTCCGCATTTATCCAGTTACACCGCTACAAAAAAGCTTCAGGTCAGTGCGTTGCGTGTGAGTATACTTGGTTCACTTCATACTAGTGACATTTGGCTTGTGTGAGAAGTATTTCAATCAAATATCGTTTCACGACCCCTTTCAAACACACCAAAATTGCGTAAAATATATTCAACCTCAAGATCAACTTGAAATGCCACTCTCTCCACATCCGTAATTTATTTTCTATCCCTCTCTTAACTTGAAACTTGTGTGTGTGTGTGTGCGTGCGTGAGTTTTCGCGTGTACTTGAATCACTATTATTCTAAATGTGCGAGCAGCAACAAGGAGAAAGAAAAGAAAGCGAAAGTTTTTTTGTTTTTTTTTTAAGAAGCGTGAAAGTTGCGGCGCGTACGTCTGTTTTCGGTTTGTACAACAACCACGCAAGCAGCACGGCTTTCCTCCTCGACTCGTCCCTGTAGTCTCGTACATATTCTCCTCTGCCCACCTACAAGTAGCCAGTCAGTGAACGACTTCTTGCTTAGATTTTCGTGTTTTACTAAAAAATCAATCTATCATGCACATCGAAACGGGCGGAATGATTTTCGGGCTCTGCAGCGCGAGCTTTTGCTACACGTGTTCTCCAAGCTTCGATGGTCGAACATTCGTGTACTTGGCGAGAAAGTAGACTGCCCGTTGAAGGAGAGTGTGCACAAATTCGTGCTCGCTTACTTCCACGTAAAGAACGAAAGCACAATGGACCTCTTGGCGAATATGTGCTGCCACCTAGACACGCGAATCGGTTCGAGACTAGGTGACTGGAAAACAACGAGCGCCCAAGGCCTCTCCCACCCGTTCCACACCCAAAACGTCAGCTACATCCTGTTCACCCATTGAGGCGATGTGACCGAGATACGGCTCCCCCAAGCTCACCTTTGTCCCCATCGTGCGTAATCTTCCGCCCCGAGGTCGACACAACGAAACCGCTCAAAGGCGAGAAATGCAAGATGGCGGATTGTTTGGAACTAGATACTCTCGAACCCAGGCGCATGAAATACTCCGCGCATGCGCACCGCGTATTTCTACAAAAGGTCCATCGAGAAAACAAGCCTTAGGTCATTGAGGTTCGTCTTGAAATGCAGAAATAAAACCAAAACTATGGACAATAGAGAGTCTCTAAGAAAAGTGAGGGGACAATAAGGCCGCAGTTTAAACAAAGTGATTAACATTTAACGCTTAACGACACTTTCAGTCCTCCAGTCAAAGACAAAAAAATGGGGGCTCCAATCCACGCTGTGGTATCACTTGCAACGATTGCCCACTACACTATTACCAAATGACTGACGATGAAGAGTAAATGCACTCTACCGAAACCGTTTAAATTGACCCTTTTATTGCAAACGCCACCAGGCGGCACTCCCGTCTTTGACGTCCCAAAGAACTTCCGGTTCATAAAAATAATGAACAAAGCTCACGTCAACACTGCTGCTTGAAATGTCAATGAAACGTTACCAATTCTTCAGGTGAACGCCGAGAGAAAGAAGAAGCGCAAGATCTATTAAACATTTACGAATATTCTTGTAAACCAACTTGAATCCTCCAAGACATTAAATTGTACAGCCGACGGCCCTCGTTAAATCTCCAACGTTGTTGTTCGTGTAGCATTTATGATTTCTAGCACCGGTGGCGTAAGCAAGCTGGAAAGGCTTGCAAAGACGGGGCGACCGGAAGTCGCTTGGGACGGAAGCGGCAGTTCATATTTGTAAACTGCAAAAGGGTCTTATAATATGAAAGGCTAGTGACGTCACTCCCCACGTCACAAGCTGCCGTCACCACGGCAGCTTGCGCAACAGTAGTATTTACCAGGAAACGTGTGCGGTTAGCGCTACGTTCTTCGCATAGTTATCAGGAGCGCCGTATCATCAATTATCTGGTTCGGATGCTTGTTGTGTGCTTGTTCTTCATTGAAACGAATGATGTGCTCTATGTTGTATGCGTGATATGCATTCTTCGCTGCAATCGCTGAAGATTTTTTTTTTTTTTTTTTTTGGGGGGGGGCGAAGCTTTTTAGGGTCTAGCCTTGTCCGTCCGTCCGTCCGGCGTCCGTGCTCACAAAAAAAGAAAAAAAAAAAAAATGTTTGCGCAGTCGACAGAATTCGAACCTGTGCGGGCAGACCCCAATGAATTTCTAGTCCATCGCCTTAACCACTCGGCCACGACGACGGGACGAGTAGGGGGCTCTGAGATGTGGTAGTAACTCAAGAGCTGGGGATGTCATGGATGAAACGTTGCATGTAACCGCTCAACGTCTATGCAGGAGAGGGCGCTGCGGTCAAATGCGTATATAATCGCGTTAAACTTTGCATGCATGGCTCTGCATTTCACCGACCATAAAGCAGTAATAATGAAGTCGAAACGCAACCCGGAACTAAGCACTACCTATGAGCAATAAAAAAAAATCAGCACCATCAGCACTACCTATGAACAATAAAATCAGTATCATCAGCACCACCAGAGCTTCGCCCCAATCAATATCATTCACCACGTGGAGATGTGGTCATTTTTTTTCCCTTGAGGATGACGACACGAAACAAATTCCAGAAATCCGACCTGCGAGTCATATACAGCTTCGCTTAAAAGAACAGCATATCCAATCGACAAGAGCGATCATCACCTTGCGACAAGCAACTGCGTCCGAAACCATCAAAACTATTCAGCCGGCTCGCACAGAACACATATTCCTCGGACATCACAGTCGTCTTCAGGATAACAACGAGAAGAGGGGAAACAGACTGACCCCCAAAATGAGGTCATCTGTTCTCGCGGAAAGAGTCCACTTGGAAAAGGCGGTTATAAAATGTAAAAGCCATTGAGGGTGAGGGGAACAGGGACGCTTTTAGTTCCACTTTTGTGGAGAAGGCAAACTCGTCGGATTTTCCACCTTTGTGCGTTTGAAGCGCGCGCAGACCACGTACAAAAATACCCCTTGCCCAGTTGACTTCATAAAATTGGGCCGTAATATTTGGACGTTCATTTTTTTCTTCTCAAAGTTTTTGTTTTGGGTTTTTTCAACCCATCGAGGAAGGCACGTACTAAAACTCCCTAATGCTACACAAACAGACAGCCACACACACATACATACACATTAATAAATTGGCGTTGGATACATTTTGAAAAAAGCTGAAAAGGCTCCAAGTTCGTAACAAAAACGACGTCTAGCAAGCGTGCGCCGGCGGCGCTGTCGAATTTAGCCTTCCCCCTATTGCCTCATTTGGCCCCGGTGGCGCTGGTGATCAATCGACGGTGGCGTGCTCTGTAACCTTACCTATGGGTATAAGAGAATCTCCCCATGATCAGAAGAACATCATGCATAAGCATAATTAGAAATTCACAAAATTGGCTCCGGCACTCGAGGAAACTAGTAGTCAATGCTCAGCAGCAGCGAACCCCCCCCCCCCCCCCCCACACACACACACACACACACAGACACGCACGCACACACGCGCGGATATGACGGCGTTTAGGAAGTGTATAAACCTACATTTCACTTCAGCTGCGTGCGCCTAAACTCCGTTCACTCCTAAGCTGACAGTTCGGTGGAGGCTACCAGCGAGCACGTATAAGTGCTCGTTCAGCCAGTCATACATCTATCATTCGCCACATGATCATGCTCCCGCCCATACTCACATGCAGAAAGCAGGGTTGGGTGATGAAATGGAGGCGGTTGTTTGATTCGGCGAGCGCTCAGCTTCCACCGCAGTATCAGCTATAGTGCTGGACAGAGTATAATATATGCAGAGATCTACGTGACGTGTTACTAGTAACGAGTTACTTCTACCTAGTTACTTTTTTTTTAACGGGGAACGTGTAAAAACAGCGTGTAAAACACCGTTCAAACAGACCTCGTTTGAATTCTAACCTGAGCATTGCGCTATTACGACAAAGGCAGATGGGCAACCCGAAAAACAGCTAAACATTATGACAGTATTAGCCCCGTGCGCGAACGAAAGCGTCGCTGTGGTCGGCCCTCCACGATTGGCCGAACGCTGACTATGACGTCGGAAAAGGGGATTATCATCGACGGAAATAGAGGAATGAAAGACTTTTAATTTTGACGGTGTTGGCAGTGTTCCTTTGAGAGCGCAATGATTTCAGCTTCCACCATGCTAATATCAAACACCATCGAACTGGTTGTTGCAAGGTAATGACGTCACAAGGGGGAACCACAGGAGGGCGCCACCAAAACATCTCGCCGCTAATAGCAAGTTTATCGCTGAAAACGTCAGTCGAAGTCTACAAGCTGGGAATGCTCCTTCACCCAGCGAACACAACAAGGTACTCTGGTTCAACCTTTCTAAAATCCTGTACGGACCGAATGTAAACCCAGAGGTTGCCAACACGGGAAGGTACAGAACCCATTGTCAACTTGGAGCTTTAGAAGCGGAGAGAACAAAAAGAGAGAGACGAATCCCACCAGCTCTTCTTGAAGCACAACACTGCCTCTCTTTCGAGGCGCGTCAGTATAGATTCAACGACTCTTCAGCGTCGTTCGGGATGTATTCTCAAGGAAGCGGGGAAACGTAACCGACGGAAACTTTCAGAGGCCGCTACTGCTTAAGTGCGACGACTACTGAAAATAAAATAATAAACCATGAAAAAAAAAAGCAGTTGTGTATTTGGCCGTCACAGTAACAGAGTAAAGTAACTCGCATACTTTTTGAGGTAACGTAACGCATTCCCTTTGAGAATCGGTAACGAGTAATGTATTTACTTACTTTTTGAGCTAGTAACGAGTAACGGTATTTAGGTATTTTGGGGGATAAAGTGTACATGTCTATATATATGCCTATACCTTTTTCCTTTCTTTTTTAGATTGTAGACTTTTCGATTACGAGATGGTACAAAACGCATAGTGACAATATGTAAAGCTCATTGCCCTCTAAAAAAAAAACCGGCTTCTTAACGTTCTTCGCTTTCGAACCACCGCGAACTTTAGCGCAGGTCCATCGCGTAATGGTGTGGTACAGAAAATCGCCTATTGAGGCCTCCCGTTGTTTGGACCTTGTTTCCAGGAAGGTCGCCCTCGCTGATCAGACCTCCAGTCGCACGCCGTTGGAGCACACTGGCCGACATGGCCGTCGGAAAGGGGGGCTGCCTTGGGCTCGATGACCGTCGCCAGTGCGGGTCCCCCCATCCGAGGACGGGTCCCGAGCGGGGGCTCCTTGTTCGGGGACGGCCGCAGCTGGCGCCGTGCGTTGCCCAGAAACGTCGAGTGTGGTCCCGCGCGGCTCACCGTCGGCACGCTAGGCCCCTGGGGCCCCTCGACGGCGTCGTCGTCACTCGGTGGCCCGCCGCACTCGCGGACGGAGAACGCGCGGAGGAGAAAGGCCTTCCTCGGCCCATCCCAGCTAGAAAATAAGGCCTGCGCATTTTCCCTTCCCAAACGTCATCGCTAGCGAATCGACGCAGCGCCGCTAGCGCCGCCTAGCTCGCGTCAGCGTCACCGCCAACGCGTCTTGCAGCGTCACACACGAGCGCGACGACGTTAGAAACGCGGTGACGCCAAGACGGACGCGTGTGTACCGCTTTGCGACGACTCTCTTAGAGCTCAAACGTGCCTCTAAGGGGTGGGTCCACCAACAGTGACGTCATGGGTAGGCCTTGTCTTTTTAGGTGGTACTATTGCTTCGGCGCGCCGTTCTGCGTGTGTCATTCGAAGACAGAAACAATGGCCCGTTCTTGCTGCTGGTTGGTGATTCCCACTTTGGGAACGGTTACCGTTACGGTTTCGCCTGATTTTGAAAAGAATACATGACCGTTGCAGCTGCGAGAATTAAAAGCAATCGTATCATGCCCACGTTCTATCCAAGCAGTTTTTTTTTTTCCTCTTTTCTGTATTTTTTTAAAATAGGTTTGGGATCACTAATCAACGAGATGCCGCTAAAAAAGAAAAAAAAAATTGTTTTTTGCAAATGTGGAATTATATTATATGTCTTCAGAATTAGCAATGGCCCAGAAAGACTAACAAAATTAGCGTTTGGATGTTTGAGTGTGTTGGTTACTGTATTACAAAATTCGAAAACGAAATGTAGACCTATATTGGAGACAACACACACGGCACAGGCCTGTTTCTTGTGTATTGCCTTCCGTGTATTTTTTCGTTTCCGTAGAATTGGGCGTTAGTTTATTTTTTATTTATTGTTTTTACGAAAGTATATGTGGGCACGCTTTAGATGAAAAGGTGCGATGCGAATTTAGTGTGTTGGTTGGGAAGAGAGAGGGGCGCCGGGGGGGGGGGGGGGTCATTAGGGAAGAGGAAAGGCTGTTCTATACTTCGTTTCACCTTATGTTGTACCGCAGCGAAGGCTAGAAGCGCGAGCTCTAGCGTTGGCAGCTGCTCTTAAGTCACGAGAGCTTGTGCCGCCGGGATGTGCCCCAGAGCAAGGAGCTCGCGCTTGTAGCCTTTCCTGCGGTACATCATAAGGTGAAACAGAGTATAGTAGTATGTACACACCTCTCCATAAAGTGCACGAGGGCTCGTTCATTGCTGTGTTAGTGTGTTATGCACAAACAGTGGAAACGCCTATAATGTGCAACACATCTTTTATGACACATGGATGCTCCTGTGGCGACTATACAGTGTCCAGGGTTATCAGAAATGCGAGAATGATCTAAAAATAATAAAACCTCGCATCCACTTGCCCGCACAATGCGCGCAACGTGTGTCAATGAGTTGCACAGGGTGCATCGCGAATGATGACACCGAAAGATGCTTTTTGTCCAGAGATCCCAAGATTAGCGTAAACACTTACAATGGGGGTGGGGGGGGGGGGGGGGGGCTTTGTGTGTGTTCTCTGAACCGCAGCTTGGAGCACCTGGAACGATATACCTCTGCTCCCAGAGGTCCTCTGAATTCACCCCCTCTCCCGCCCTGGCGGTTTCAGTATGGGACGGGCATTGCACCGGCATGGGTCACGTATTCGCTACTAGTGTGTCATGCGTATTAATGGCCCGAGAACGGTTTGCTCGTGAATGCGGGTATTTTCTCACGGCGGTTTAAATAGCCGCAAGATAGTTTTGTGGTCATGGGATGGTTCCGTGGGGACAAGAAACTAAAAGTACCTAGCGTTACAGGCAAATGACTGCCGTAGTCCGTTCTTGCTTCGATTATTCAACGCCGATTTTGCGCGGAGAAAGAGGGTGACAGGTTTTATATATAAGTGAAACGTATCGAATTCCTGTAATTTAGGAGCGACATGTAAAGCTATTTCCGGAGAAAGGTCGCGTTAAACGAAAAATAAAAAAAAAAATAAAAAAAAAACGACAGGAAAGGTTTACGTCTGATGAGAGAAATCGGCTGAAACGCTTGGTACTTTTTCCCAACCGAACCGTACAAGTACTCTCTTGCGCCTATTTTAACACGCGGCAAGGGTACTCGCATTCACCAGCAAACAGGCCAAGGTAGCCATCGTACTTCCTTTACTAAGTTACCCCCCTGCAGCATTCAACCGGCCTAGCCAAACCTCGAAGGCATATCGACCTGGCTTAGGAACGTATGCCAATAATCGTGCGTCTATTTGTTTGTTCTCGATCGTTTCTAACGCCCTTTAACAAAACACCGTAGTCGAGCATATCCTCATTAGGATCCTTCAACATTTCTTAGAGTACTGGAATCAAAACGAACCCGGAGACGATGGTAGTCTCATATTAAGCCGTGAGTACAGTTATTCGACGCAAGGTTTGATTCACCTGTCCGGTTGACAGTATTGAATTTGTGACGGTGGAGTAACAGCGATACATCAGAACCACTCAAAGTAGTTCTACGTTCTAGTTCAAGTGGCGGAAGAAAATAAATTGTGACACTCACCAATTTATCAGATTATACATCGTACACACAGGAACGATGCACAACCGATCATAAAGCAAGGAAGGCATTACCCTTCTCTTTGTTTTTCGATTCTCTGCGACGAAACGTCCCCGTAAGAAACTTGGGAAGACATAACCAGTATCGGTCATCTCGTTTGTTTCTGGACGATCAATAAAGTCACGCCCGATGGAAATCGCGAAGACCACATCGTGAAGGGTGCATATGTGCGGAAGCTATCTGTAGGTAAAGACTGAGACAAAGTGCTGTCATGTTTTAGTTTCCTCGTTATCGCGGCGTTCTCCATCAGTGTGGACACGCAAGAGGTTATTGACTTTATACTATAGGCCACAGTGTTAGTGTCACCAACACTGGCATATGTATAAACCATCATATCCAATTTCCGTGGAACGGTTGTCGGTGATATATGGGAAGTGGAGCATGTGATGGCCCTCACTTCAATAGTGCTGAAAGCGTCAATATAGATGCAGATTTTGAAATTTTCTTAAGCGGTGAACACCGTCCAGTTCCCCGAAACATCAGCGGTTGCTTTTCCCTCTAGGTAGGGTTCTAAAAATTAAGCTAAATAAAAAAAATGTATTTAAGATAGAATTACTTAAAATAGAAAGAATAAAAACACGGAGGACTTTCATAGATAACAACACTTCGTCATATGATTACAGTTATTACGGTATAGTGTCAAAATGCACTTCTGGTACATGTCAAGATATTTATTTCAAAATGTATTTAAGTACATATACCCTTACTTCCGAAGAATTTTTGTTTTTACTTTATTGATATGTATATTAAAAAAACAGTAAAACGTTTATTGCGATTTATGTTAACTGAGAAGACATATAAGGACGAAGGAACATGGACATATATACCTGCGCTAGTTTCTTCAATTAAGGAATTTACTTGAACAAACGTTACTAAACCTAGTATTTCTTCCTTACCTTACTTATTAGAGGAGTATACAAAGCCAAACCTACATATCTTTCCTAGCTGATTAGTTTGAGGAATATAATAAGCTAAAACCTGTGCCATACAAAGTTCTCAATCCCGTCAAGCAACTTTGCACCTTTGGATAGGATAATCGCCACTCTACGAATAGTGCCAAAAAGTAACAAGCAATCCAGGAGATTGTATTTTTATCGCCTTGGTTGGCAGCACGGAGCGAACCGTCTCTGGTGCGCTCATTAAATTAATCTTAAGACGCTTCCGCATGCGCGGGGGCTTCGTTCCAGATGAGTGATTCCATGCCAATTTTAGGAGCTACAGGTGTAGTAGCTACAGTTGCTGTAGTAACTCAGACGCTAGGCTTAAAATGAATTGTAGCGCGTATACATTGTGGCATAATACTCGAAGAATCTAAAGGCTGGTTCAGACATGTCCAGCGGTTGCGTTCGCATGCGACCGAAAAGACCGTAACGACCAAAACACCGCAACAACCGTGACTCATTAATGGACCTTTTCCGAGAAGCGTTCTGCGCACGCGCGAGCGCCCGATGCCAAGCGGCGGAAGTCGGCACTAAAAAATCGAGGAAATTCGGAAGGAGGCTGTGGATCAGCGAGTAGAGCACGTAATTTCCGCATATATATAATTGTGTTACACAAAAAAAGAAAGTGGACAGAAAGAAAAACACGACGTTTGGGTCGTGTTTTTCTTTCCCCTCTTTAAAGTCGCTTTAGGCACGCGCCGCAGCTCAGAGAGCGAAGAAACTGGTAGCGTAGCTCCCATTATCGATTGGTAGCGCAGGTAGGTCACTTCCTCGATTTTTAGTTCGTGCACCCACCGCCTGGTGCCGTCGGTATGTGGAAAAGGTCCATTGCTTCGTGAAGTACCCTTGCATCGTTTGCAATGCTGTGTACGACGAACACTTGTTCCGGTGACTTTGCTCGTTAAGGTAGTTTCGGTTGCATGCGAACGCAACCAACGCAGATGTGTGAGCCACGTGCCCGGTGAGTGACGAGGCCAAAGACGCGTTCCGACCTAAATTTCAAGAATGCGATGTTAGAATCGGCACGACGCGAGCATGTAAAATATCATGCTCTGTGTCTCTCATTCCTACATCTAGTTTTCAGTATTTTTTTTTCTGATATAATTAATCGCTTAATACTGTAGATCACAGTTATTGGTTTTCTCAAAGTTCGGTGGAAGAGTAGGTGCCTTTTTGTTTTGTGTATTAAACCTGTTCCAAGCGCATACCTGGATCAGAAGCTGTGGAGATAAACTACCAATAAATATCAAGCAACAACTAATTGGAAAACATTCTGTGACCAGCTGCAGGGCACTCTGGGCTCGAAGAAAACATGTAGCATGCTGCGCACATCGCTCGACCCTCTACATTTCGGATCGAGTCGAGCAAGGCCCTCACTAAACTCCTCCGCTCTCTCCCGAAAAGCGCGACCGGCGACCAGCTCTGGACGACGCTCAGAGACCGCTACGTCGCGGTCGGACCTCGCCCCGCATATGCGCCGTACGCACATGGGGACGGTAACACTGAAAGGGCGCGTGTTTTTAAAGGTAATGATACGAAGGCGAGAATGATAAACACAAAAGAAGAGGAGGCACACACCCGAAGAATATTAAGCTATAATATATAAAAATAATCGTTCCACTTTGTGTGCGAGTGAAGGCAAACGAAGAACGAGCATGTTGCTCTAAACGGTGCTTGCACCACACTAGAGTGTACTACACGGTATAAGATAATACTCTTCAGGTGAGACAGCGCGCTCCTCGCGCAGTGCAGATAAAGTTCGCTTTTCACTCTCTTTCTCTCTCTCACTATGGTTTCAAGCGGCGCCGGCAGATGACTCGTCGACCCGTGGGCACGGCAAAGACGGCTCGTGCCGCCTCCTGCTCGACACGCGCAGAGCTCCAGCGAGGTTGTCGCTCGTGCAGAAAGACCACGGTGTACCGGGGTGTCATGGCAAATTTTTTTTCGCTCTCACACAGTTTCGCCGTTTGGCCGCCGGTGACACTGTCAGCCGCGGGCACGGTGGCCGCGGTTCCTCTGATTTCTCGCGCCGCGCGTTCAGCACCGCCGTGTCCTCACCTAAAGAGTGTATCTTACACCGTGGTGTACTATAGACCTTTCCTATGTTTACAAAATCACAGTCCATCGGGGGATCTTCACAGCCCAGCACGTGCGTGTCCGTCGCTTCGGAAAGCGAGCAAAGCACGCGCCATACGCACGAACGCGCAAATCAACCGGCCACAAGCTCGTTTTGGAAAGGTCTATACTCTGTTTCACCTTATGATGTACCGAAGGAAAGGCTACAAGCGCGAGCTCCTTGCTCTAGGGCACATCTCGGCGGCATAAGCTCTCGTGCGTTAAGAGTAGCTCCCAACGCTATGAGCTCGCGCTTCTAGCCTTGTCTGCGGTACAACATAAGGTGAAACGGAGTATAGAAGGTACGAGTGGGACGAGCTATTGGCGACGTGAACGATCGAAAGTGCCGCCGTGGTCGACCCACCACAATTGGCCGAATGTTGACTATGACGTCAGCAAAGGATGTCTCATCGACGGAAATAAGAGTAATCTAAGAACTTTAATTTTGACGGTGTTGGCAGTGTTGCTTTGAGACCGCTATGATTTCCGGCTTCCAGAATGCCTATTACAAACACCATCGAGCTTGTTTTTCACAAGGTAATGACGTCACGAAAGGTAACCAAACGAGGGTGCCACTGAAACATCTCGCCGCTAATAGGCTCCGCTCATGCTTTCAGTTGCACCTCAAAATGTGGAAAGCGATCAGGTGGAACCAAGCCATTTTGATCGCAGCGCCACCTTCGCTGCGATCAAGCAAAGACACAGGTGAAGGTCATATGGACAATATAGCCCCTTAGAGGCTATATAGTATACTATATAGCCTCTAAGGGGCTATCATAAAACAAATATATTTGTTTTATGATTTTGACGTCAGAGGTAACGTCAAAGAACCACGACACGACAACGCCACGACGTCATCATCGACGACGTTACGTTACGTCAAGATGGTGTCGTAAGGCCGTCGTGACATCGCGTTGCGTCGAGGACGACGCCGTTTGGCGACATCAAGTCGCCGTTGTAACGCGGTCGTGTCGTCGCGTTGAGGACGACGCTGTTACGCGACATTAAGTCGCCGTTGTGACGTGGTCATGACGTCGCGCGCCACATCGAGGATAACGTGGACGTGGTCGTCAATGCCGACGTTGACGTCGACGCCCCACGCAACGTCAAACATCGCTATGACGTCACATTAACGTCGTCCTGCCGTCATCGTGAACGTCAACGTCACGACGAAGCCTTGACAGCGTGTAACGTCGTCGCCTTCGCCAGCATCAACGTCGAAGCGCAGTCACGACGAAGTCTTGACGTCGTGCAATGTCGTCGACGATGACGCCGACGTCGTGACGCTGTCGGGACGTCTTCGTAACGTCGAGTGGCGTCATGTCGACAACGACGTCAACGAACGGACATTAGTTAGCGGAGTGAGCGTGCGCTCCGCTTCACAAGTTGCAAAGTGGACTGCTCTCAGCGTCCTTAGCGTGATCGCTTAGATCTCAAGATGGCTGCTCTTAGACAGTACGCGTTGATGTTTTTCACCGAGACTTCAGCCCGAAAGAGGCCAAATCAAAAAGTAAAGCGTACGCCCCACCCGTGGAAAGTAAATCATTTCATTTGAGTGCTATGCAAAACAAAAGAGCATAATCAAACGAAGTGAACGAGCATCACTTTGCAATCATCATGGCGTCGGTAAAGTTGTCCCGTTTTTGTGGACCTTCTATGGCTATGCAGTGAGAGGTACCGGAGCGCGTGCTTGAAAGCCAATTAAACCTGTGCACGTGCCCTCTCGTCGAAAATGCCAGGCAGTGATATGCGCAAACAGTATATTTATCAGCTGGACGGAGCCTACGAATACCATGGCCATGACGCACGGGGGTCTAACATGTTTTCTGTTGTTGTTTTGTTTGACTCAATATTACATTGTGTAAGCTGATCACAGTGAATCGTATCCAAGCTTTTGTAATGAGCGAGATACTTGTCTAACATACTGAAACGTATCTAGAAATATTTTAATAAAACAACATTTACTAACAACTGCCATTTTACTTCTGAGATGTGCGTGTGAATATTGCATCTAATCAAATTACAGTGTTACTGTTGGCTTCAGCATAGCAAAAGTAGCCTGTATTGCGTGGCCTTGGTGCCTCAATGTCCTTCTGTTTAGGGTGATGCCACCCTTTGTAGTACCCGATGCCGACAGCACGCGCTCACGGGTAAAATACAAAGAAATCGACGAAAACAAAATATCGGCATAGCACAGTCAGCGCCACAAACGCGTGCAGGGACACGCTCTTTCACGCGCTTCAGAACAAAAAAGGAAAATAAAAGTGTGGGACAAAATGGCCGGATGACTCCACCCTAAGCAAAGCGCACATGAAGGCACCCTAACCGTAGCACAAGTGAGGCTGAAATATAGGTAGGAGCTCGAGCCGGAAGAAGCACTTTCAAAAACATTTTAAAAAATACGAAAAAGAAGTGTAGCGACGCGAAATTGTTTCATGTCATCCCCCAAGGCACATACGCACACTGCGCGCCACTGTTAACACGAACACGATGAAGGTGCTTTCATTTGCAATTCATTTTTTTTTTTTTTGACAGCTATCGAGAGCGCTTAACTTTTGTCGCTCAGATTAGTGCCCCGAACGAGCACTCTCTTACACACCAATAGGTTGATGGCAGCCCCTCCGATTCAAAATGAAAACATAAAAACATGGTATTTATTGTTCGCGCTAACGGTGTCGCGCACTGTCCTTAAACACCAAGGTACCCTATCACAAACCGAAGCATCCGAACAAGAAAGAGCTAATTTTATTGAAAAAAAAGAGAGAGCTATAAATGAAGCACTAACTTCGCTAATTTGCAGTGTCTTGCTGCCTAAAGTGACCCAAGAAAATATCTGTCCGTTCGCAGGCTGCTCGCATAGAAAAATCGCGCCCGCTGGCTTCGACAAGACAGCATCGGTTCCCACCGCTCAGGGCCGCGAAGGGATTGTGGCCAGCGATTTCCCGAAGCAGCCAGAGGTCCTCGACCACCGTGAAACGTTTTCTGGAGGACACCTTTACAAACGAAGTCTGCACAGCCAATCTAAGTGCAGCGAGGTTAATACCGGCCAAGCGCGCTCCCAAGCCTGCTCCCAAGTGGCGAGCTCCCATTTCGAATGCCTTTCTAGAAAAACATCATCTAATGAAACTTTACTGAGACTCGAACACGCTTCTTGAAACGGCGAGGAAAGCGGAGCTGACGCTCCACGCTCAAACTCCAGAACGGGCAGCGCATGCGCAACGGCGACTCCGCTTTCCATAGAGCGGAGCGAGAGAGGGAAAACGGTCACTCTCGTGTTTTCAAGCCACCAGGCTCTTTGTAGCGGAAGCTGGCGCTGCCACTTCGATGCATGCTCTGAAGCGCGCGCCCTTAGCGGTAGCGCGGGCCTTTGAAAACGAGCCGTTATCATTCGAATCAAAACTCGGCGTTCTGACGTCCCGTGCGCTTGTCTCCTCCTCTCCCTCCGTTTCTCGAAGCATAGGTTCGAAAACACGTGATTAAAGTTGACATGGCAGGTACTATGGTGCCCCTAAATGAGCTACGCTTCAGAGTAACGACACTTGTTCATATTGTGTCCTAGAATCATGGTTGTCATTTATCTGAGGCTTTATCTGAAATCACAGGAGACGCTTCTCCACCCTCCACAAATGTTTAACAGTTCGCGACAGAGCAAAGCAATATTACATGACCTTCCTAACAACGAATCTAATGCTGAGGGTGTCGCACTTTTGAATCATGACGATCGGCAGTTGCGTCTGCTCTGCACAAGCACCGAAAATGGCGGCGCCCACAACAAGGTCGGGGAACAAAGTGCCCATACTCTAAGCGCATATCATTTAGTGGCTCTAACAGGTACTACTCCCAGTGTTCGTACTTGTGGCGCGTGCTTTTCTCGCTTCCCCATAAAACGAATGTGCGCCTGCTTGGCTATGGATATACGGAGACAAACAGAGCCGTATATTAGGAGAGTTTGGACAATAGGCGGAGCAAAGGCCACCGCCAGCGCCGAATATTCCCCCCACGCTTAGAGCGTAAACTAAATTTGTGACACAGCGTCGACCAATCAGGAGACCTCTACTCCATCTCACAAATGTCGACAGTGAAGACAAAGGCTCAGGCGCGTGAGCCTAGCTCAGCGAAACGCTAATTGTTTGTACGAGACCTCGTGCATAGGAGGCACTATCCAAAGCCACGCGCTCGTGCCCATGCCTTTGTCTGCACTGCTAGAACAGCGTCCTGAGACTGGCTGAAAGAAAGCAGTGCAAAGGGTGGGGTGCGCGAACGTCTTGAGACGCGGAGTTCCGCTCGGCACGGCTCAAATTATACTTCGTTTCACTTTACCTGCGAGCGAAGCCAAAGCTAAAAGCGCGAGACCAGCGCTTTTTGTATTTCTCCCCAGCTCGCGCGCTCGAGCAAAGCCTGAACGCACGGAGCTCCATGCTCGCGCTTCCAGTTTTGCCTTCGCTCGCACATAAGGTGAAACGAAGTATACCTTTTTCGCATAACCTCAAACCAGCCAGTAACTGACGTACCCTCGATCTGGTGCATTTTTGGATTGCCGCTGACACAGGGTATGCAACCGCCAAGGGTATGGGCGAAAAGGCTTAAAAACGGACGCCGTGTATGAGGTAGTTCCGAGTGCTCCTTTTTACCGTGCTGCAATTTCCGAAAATCTACGGTTGTCTGGCTACCACTGCGTGGTCGTCGGATGGATAAATAATTTTAAAAAGCATAAGAACAATAGCAGAAAGTGTGCCATGAGCACAAGAAGCTGCAGCGCCAGTGTGACTGCATGGTTATCGAGCTTCGCATTTTCCCCAAGAATCCTTATTTATGAAGTCAGTCGATTGCGAGCTTGAATCGCGAGAGATTCGTATCAGACTCAACGTCAAGTTTAAACTCACGGCCACTTCGTCTACGACAAGAGGACCGATTTTAATTCCCGGAGCAGGTGGTCCAATTAGGGGGGCTATATATGTTGCGCTTTTTGGACTCCCAGGAGACTAGGGAGAGGGAAGTGACGTCAACAACGCAGCAAATGCAGATTGGATGTTGATTTTGTTTTCTTCTGTCAACATCCAATCTGCGTTCTCTAGTCGTTGACGTCACTTCCCTCTTCCAAGTCTCCTGGGAATCCAAAAAGCGCAACATAGCACCCTAGGTTGTCACTGCAAGCCCCATGGTATGTAAAAATTATGAAAAAGTCTACATGCCACCACTCAAGATGGAGCTATCAAATGCCGAGAGCTTACCTGCATAGGCTACATTAAACGGCTCATATATTCCTTCGCTGTGGAAACTCAATCTAACACCCCACCGTCTTCGTCGTCGTTCTCTCGAGGAGGCAAGGTGATGGCCTGTAAGTAGCCAGCTGGATTCAACCGGACAAGCTCCAACCAAGTTATTGCAGCCCACCATAGCCAAGTCTAGCCAAGTTCCCCCCATACCCACACCGTTGCCTACCCAGATAGCTGTGCTGCCAGAACTAGCCGGTATTTATTTTTCTAAACCGCTAGACGGCATCGTCGGCGCCGCAATTCTCAAGATGGCGGCGCCGTTAAAGAAAAGGTCTATAGTCGTGGCACAAATTTAGAGCACGCAACCACCGCTAGGGGCTGTTTCGCGGCCTGTGGTTGGCCCGAGATGCTCGCCTATTCAAACCAATGTATGGCCAAACTCTCTCAATAAACGGCTCTGAGACAAACTGAAGGTTAGGAGGACATCAGAGCGGGTGTTGACGCCAAAGCGCCAAGCTTTGATTAAAAGGATAGTGGACAGACGGTGAGGCTAACTGCCTTCGCCTGTGCCCACTGTCTTGCTCCAATCGGAGTGAACAAGAGCGTCGTCTGCACCACGCGCACGGTCTTGCTAGAGCCACTAAATATACCTACGCTTCAGGGTGACGATACTTACCCATCTTGGTGCTTAAAATCGTGGTTGCCAGTTATCTGAAATCACAGAAAACGCTTTTCCGTCCTCCACAAATGTTTACACGGTTCGCGACAGAGCGAATCAATATTACATGAGCTTCCTAACACTGAATCTAATGCTGAGGAAGTCGCACTTTTGAATCACGACGATCAGCAGTGGCGTCTGCTCGGGACTATAGCGCGAGATGGCGGCGCCCACACCAATATCGGGGAACAGAGTGCCGATACTCTAAGCGTAGCTCATTAGTGTCTCTAGGTCTGGCATTCGGCATTGTGAGTTCGAACGTTAGATCCTGAGCGAGTAGTAGTGTGTAGAAACAGCGGCA
Organism: Ixodes persulcatus; assembly: GCA_013358835.2. Taxonomy (NCBI): domain Eukaryota; kingdom Metazoa; phylum Arthropoda; class Arachnida; order Ixodida; family Ixodidae; genus Ixodes; species Ixodes persulcatus. The sequence goes on along the minus strand of JABSTQ010010876.1, from coordinate 142,626 downwards.
GCAAGCATTTTGTGAGATATTTTGAGAGCCGACTAAAGCCAAGCAAGCGCACGCAAAGCGCGCTTCCACTGTGCCGCCCCAGAAATCTGTCCTATAGACTAAGAAAATTAAAAGACGCCGTGGTGGGCGTTTGCCGTCTTGAACTCGAGACGCTAGGAACAAAGGAAGGTCAAACACAAAAATAGCGCCTGTCTAAATGGCACGCGATGTATACAATATTGCCTCGTCATCATATATAGTAGGATCATCCTCGAGAGAAAGCGGGTTATTTTTAATTCAGACGCCTTTTGTACGCGTGCCTAGTCAAACGCTGGGCTGGAATAAAGAACGGTTGTGGATAGAGTTTTCTCAGATCACTGGCTTGATATCGGTATTGTAAGCTCGCGCAGCCAACTCGAAGCAGGCCCCTGAAAGTGATTTGAACCGCGCATCAGCGGGCCGTCCAAAAACGACTGTGCGAAGCGCAAGTCCGTCTGCTTTCTGCGCAGGGGTGACATCACAACGCCGATCTTTGATTGCTTTGATTGGAAGGATAGTGAGCAGCTACCTCAATGCTAGCTGCCTTGAGGTCCATCCACTATCCGTCAATCAGAGCCAATCAAAGCTCGGTGTTGTGACGTCACCAGCAATCCCCTGCGCAGGAAGAAGCAGACGAACTGTCCGCCCCGCGGGGGCCAAAGCGTCTCCTTTCCGCTGCCAGTTGTGATCGCCGCATTGGACGCCTAGAACGAGCCACGGAAGCATGAACATAATAAACCACATCCTTGCGTTTCTTAAACTGTCGCTAACTCTCTAATCAATGACAGCTTAAGAAAGGCACGGCGTGGTGAGTCTTGAGCGTCCTTTCATCGATCCGTGGGTGATTTTCTTCATTCGCGGTTTTCATCTGCTGTAGCGAGTGGACACTTTAGCGCACCCACCCGCGCGCTTCCCGCATATGCTTCGAGTCTTCCTAAGATTGATTGATTTAGGAATTTTCAACTACGCTCAGCAGTTTTTTTTTTTTTAATTTTTATTCGAACCACACGTTTATTTGTACTAATTGAGAAGTGAGTGGGGGAAAGTTTAAATAATTGTGTGTGTGTTGTTTTTTTCGTTTTTTTTTGCAATCTCTGCCGTTTGTTGAGGCTGGTGGTGGTCGTTCCCGAAAATAGTTCTTTTTTTTTTTTTTTCGCAGCCACTTTATTTGTAGAGGTTTTTGAAAGTATTCGCAGAAAGGTTCGCTATCAATCTATATAATAATGGGCGATTTCGTTTCAAATCGTGCTAGAAAGAGCGTTGACAACAAAAAAAATATACCGGGGTTCATTTTTAATTCGAACAGATTATTACACAAAATCCGTAAAAGATGAACTAGTACGGTTTGTTCAAGTGAGTTATACGGCTAGGGGGACATTATGTGGGTGGCTAATCCTTGCGAGAAGTTGGCTAATTAATTAAAATTCGTTATTTAACTTTTTAATTATTGAAAATAGACATATGGTTCCAATTAGAAACTTGCTCAGCGTCATCGAAAACCCCTAATTCAGTCATTTTTAGAAAGACTTTGAGCGCGTGAGAAGCGTAGTAGTGCACTAAAGTTACCACTCGTGGAGCAGGTACAAGGCTGGGGCTAGATAAGAGACGGAAAAATCGCACGGGCGCCTTATCGCAACCTCTATCTAGCTTTGTACCTGCTCCACGAGCGGTAACTTCAGTTCACTACTACGCTTCTCACGCGCTCAAAGTCTTTCTGAAAATGACTGATTTAGGGGTTTTCGACGACGCTGAGCAAATTTCTAATTGGAATCATATGTCTATTTTCATTAATTAAAAAGTTAATTAACGAATTTTAAGTAATTAGCCAACTTCTCGCAAGGATTAGCCACCCACATAATGTCCCCCTAGCCGTATAACTCACTTGAACAAACCGTACTAGTGCATCGTTTACGAATATTTTGTAATAAATCTGTTCGAATTAAAATGAACACCCGGTATATATATACTGGTTTAATGTTTCAATAGGACGTAATTGAAAACCGTCTTTCGTCATAATTTTAGTTTTCGAGTTTTTAACTTCTGAACGACCAAAGACAGATTTTGGGATTTGGACGATCTTCACAGGTCGCGTACTTGGGAGCTTCTCCAGGCTCGGATACCTTCCACTTAACAAGGAAACTTTTCACGTGACTTCTTAACCTCCATTAAAAATGCAAAATGTTTATACATTTTTTTTGTTTATTATTTTTGTCAAAAATCCAGAACCTGGCTTCTGACGATAATTTACAAGGTTTGATTGATGATAACTCTTGTAACAATCAATTTTATAACATAAATTATATATAAATGAAGGCTTAAACAAATACCTATTCAAAAAGCACAATATCTTCATAATGGAGTAAAGTTCTTGGTAAAAATCGTTTTTGATTGCAAAAGAAACTCTAAAAATGCAAATGTCAACATCAATTAAACAAAAACACATTTTTAAAGATATATATATATATATATATCGTAATGAAGAGCTTTCAGTATGGTATAAAATATCCAATAAAAATCAAACAAAACGTGTACTCCCTCCTCATACAATGCCCGAAAGGGCGCTTTGAGGTATATTAAATAAATAAATAAGATGTTATATACGGTTTGGACATATCCATCTGTACATTGAAAAAGATTAAATGTTCCGAGTTCTATTTTAAGATTAATAGGCGTACAAATTACGACGACCAAGCTGGTCGTCGTCATTTGTGTGCCTATTAAATAATTGGTTCTTGGCACCTATTCCTTTGCTTCGATTTAACGCAATAAAATAAATTAAGGATCAGTGCATAGACGGGATGTTATGCTTAATATGTGAGGGTTTTCCACACATGCCCATTTTATTACCTTTAGAAGTTTTAAATCACATATAAATACATTACTCAAATTTTCTCATTAGAATTAAAAGATTATGTATACTTCCATACAAAAATGTTATGCGGAACCATATGCGAAATTGTTCGAACATCTGGCAACACTCTGTGCGCTGCCATTTTTGTTGCGTTGAGATTCCTCTGCCATTTGTCAATTTCGTAGCGTTGTCTGTAGCAATTAAGGCCTACTGCTCACCGTCATCGATCCTCACCCACACCTGCTAGCTAAGGGTTAGTATTGTCAAATCCTTGTTTGAAGGGAGAACCCTACGTTTTGAGACCTGCTCGGTCTCTTCTTTAGGGGTTGACTGCGGCTATGGCCGTTGAGGAGCAGTATTCTGTTTTCTTGTTCTCCGGCGGTGTCTTTCGTTTTGCACCGCGGTGAGGTAGCGAAGCCCGTTCACGTAGACGGTCGGCAGAGTGCCGTGGGATCTATCCATGTTTTCTGGCGTCGTTTGAATGTACCAAGATTCAATAGCCTTAACCGCAGTCAACCCATAAAGAAGAGACCGAACAGGTCTCGTAGGGTTCCCCCTTTAAACAAGGAGCTGGTTGGTATATATCTTTATTTTTTATTATTGTCGTTCCCCAACCAGAGAGACTTCTCTCGAATGTTCACTTTCAAGTCTCCTTGTGCATGAACGTGCTCGTCGCCCCGCCGGTCGCTGGTTTATCGCCGCAACCAACATGGCGGACGTACACTTCAGCTATAAATTTGGCTTTCAGTGCCGGCAAAGGCTTGGGCGCGGCCACCTGGTTTCCGAAAGTGCTTTCTTTGCCCGAGTAAGTTGGACCGGTAAGTCCAAAATAGCACAAAAAGTAACCCCAACGAACCATCTGTTTTATTTGTTTTGTGTTAGTTTGGCGTTTACTCGGTATTTGTGCAATAAAGTGAAGACCTTCTGGTTGTTTTTGGGCACACGAAAATAAAGAGGATTATTATTATTATTATTGCATTACGGCATTAAAGGGGCGTGCCACGATTATTGTTCTTTCAGTAAATACCACTTAGAATGAAACCCAGACTTTTTAAGTAAAGCTGAACTGGTAAATGAAAGCATTCAAATATTATACTTAACGTGCTTAATTATTTGTTATATTTAAGCCAACAATAAAATAGAACTTCAAATATATCGTATTTTCGAATGTGTGATTTTGTAACCTAAAGGGGCGATGCAACGATTTTTGTACTTCGCGCAAATACCGCTTAGAACGGATCCCTGGCGTTAATGACCTGTGAAACACCCGTTACTTTTACACCCCACGCAATTGAAGTCGCAGAAAAATATTACAGAAAACGAGCAGCGTTCACCCCTTCAACTCGCAGCCCGAACAAGCGGCCACGTGTTCAGGAGCCGATTATATCCCGCCAATGTTGATCATAGCCATGCGCTGGGGTTGGCAAGGCACAGGACACGCGCTGAGTTCCAGACGTAGTTATGGTTCGGCTGTTGTCGTCATTGCAGCGATTGAACACAGGACACTACCCAAATGCTTCTCGAGCTATCGATTATCACGAGCCCAAATCGAGTGTCCACGCCATGCTCGGGTCCAATCTATGAGCCGCATTCAAATATCGTCACTGGGCGGTACAGCTACCGCCCAGCTACGTCATCAGGTTTTGCGAAGGAGAGATTGAATGAAAACACTAGGTTTTGTCCTCGAAATTACAGCGCAACAAAGGAGTTTCTTGGTCAGTGCCGTTGCGTGCGAGTATCCTTGAGTCCCACTAGTGCCAGTAAGCTCGTGTAAAGTGAAAAACGTTCCAATTGAATATCGTTGCACCGCCTCTTTAAACAATATTATTACATATGATTTTTATTAGATGTTTTAGACCATATAAAAAATATATATATTTGAAAATGGCCTTTAAAAGAAATAAAACTGAAATTTTTATTTTTAGCATTTTTTCTTGTACTCAAATGCACATATCGCCAGATATTTTTACTTGATTATATTTATATTGTACTTGTTAAATGGGTACTCGTTCAAGTTTTTATTTTATATATACTTTGTCATAAAGTTCATTATTTCAAAACGTATCATAATCAAAACCTGGTAAATTATCGGCAAAAAGACCAGATAAAAAAATCTTTACAAAAAAAAAAAAGAAGAAACTTATATAAATTTTATACGATTTTAATACAGCTTAAAAAACCACGTGAAAAGATTCTTTGTTCTGCGGAAAGTGTCTGAGCCTGAAGAAGCTCCCAAATACGCGCTCTGTGACGATCGCCCAAATCCCGAAATCCGTGTTTGGTCCTTTAGAAGTCAAAAACTCAAAAACTAAAAATATGACGTAAAAATGGCTTTTAGTGTCGTCCTTGTGAGGAATTTTTCCAGTATATACCTCATTTAAGCTTTTGTAGACATGACCCCTTTTCCCTGCACGATTTGAAATAAAATCACCTAATAATAATAATAATAATAATAATAATAATAATAATAATAATAAACTTCGTGTGCTTTAGCGGTTATCATCAACTGCATTGACATGTGATATCGATGCCTGCATGACCCAAGTTGCCCCACCATTTAGAATGCAAGTTCACTTGTAACCTACAAAATTGTATGAGCAGATTAGGGCTGAGCATGCTGTTGGCAGGTCCTACATGCAACCTATAAATAGCCCAGCCATGAGCAGTATCGAAGATACATGTATCTTCGATATATATACTATATTTTGATACATTTTGTGTACCGGTATTAGGTATCGCTTGCCAGAAATTATACTATCGGTGTATTTTTATCGAAACCTTTTTGATGTATTGTGTAATTTAACAATACTCAATACTAAAAAAAAAAAAAAAAAGATGTGCCGCAGATTTTGAAGATGCTGTGAGTCAGGTTTCGGGCCTACGGCGCTAACTCAGGCGGTATCACACTGAAAAAAAAATCTGTAGATCTCCTTTTTGTACTTTATTCGTTGATAAAAGCCGCTTTCATGTATGTATGTTAAACGTATGTTTAACATACATACGTTTAACATACATAAAATGTATGTTAAACGCAGTGCTGGGGAAATAACTGTTTGGCTTTCTTAAGCGCACGAAGCTTGCACCTTTCATCGCAGGGCAAAGGCGAAGGCAACCCGGTGAATACTGCTGTAACAACCGAAAAGCATAAGAAAAAGTTCTAAGCTTATTCGTGTGTCGTGTCAAGTGCTCCGAAACCGGTTCGCATAAAGAACATTAGTTTAAAACATTGCTACGCTGCTTATAGAAGTGATCGTTTAAACGTGCACCATGACTTCAGTCCAATGCAAAAAAGTTCAGACGATACCAGCTGCGCCGACAAAGCAGCCTAAAGAAATCCGTGTGGGCGGATTCGTTTATGTCATTTCAAAAACAGTCCGCTATATCGAATACACTAAATGTTCCAGAAACCGCAGATAAAATTCACAACTTAGCTAATCATATTACCACCTGTATTAATATTGGTGATTTCAGCGGTGTGTCGAAGTATCGATGATACCGTATCGAGTATCTGTATCAGAAATAAATTTCCGGTCTGTATTTTGTATCGATATCGGAAATACGAGTTTCGAGGGTATCGGGTATTGGTATAGAAGATACTCTTTTTTTAAGTATCGTGCTCAGCGTTGAAAGAGCCTAATTGGCAATACTATCGAACGCGTACGTATCTTGGCGGGTACCCCATGCAAGCAGCAACCCTTCCCTAATCACTCGTGATCTGAGTCAGTCTTCTTGCAGATTACGAGAATCCATTATACACTCTAAAATCTTTCCAGCAGAACAGAAAGACAGCCAGTCGCGGCGGGGAACAATAGGAGGACATTCGGAGCGATCCGAAAACGATTCGCTCGAACACTCACTCGCATTTGTACGCACAACACAACAAAACTTTTCGAAGCTGCTTTAAACCTGGAGGGTATCAGCTCTAGCCAAACTCAAAGTCATTCGAAAAGCTACCTTTCTGGTTTTGAATCTCAGTTATAATTTGTACATTTAATATACCTATTCAAAATGGACATCCTCAGAATCAATAAATCTTTTCCACCATTATGAACGCTTATAAAATTGATTTCGCTGCCGTGACTTCTAGAAGTAATAAATCCCCGGAAGCGTTTTTTTTTTTTTTTTATTGTTTCGGTTATTAAACATTTCATCCCTTTCCCCTTCACACCTTCGACCGACCCGTGACGTGTGATGAAAAATGGATTCTTTAGGATAACCAGGAAATGTTCTGCGCAGAGGTTGCCACCTGGCGAACCTTTAAGAAATATTTCTCGTACCCACCCTTGGTAAGATAAGTAGTACGAAAATGGCATACTAATTTTGTATTTTATGGAGCAAAAGACTAGACTTAAAGTATAAATGCTAAAAGAATATATATGCTTTTAACGTCTTTTAGCGTACTTTATATTTAAGCGTTGTGTTCCGCGGGTCGACCCAGTGTGGTAACTAAGGTGCTTATACTAAAATGATATGTTTAATACATTATAAGTAAACTAAAATTATAATTTGAGTAGTATATTTTCTGTGCTTGTAGTGCATCGCTTTATTATCATTGGAACGCTGACATCAAAGAAGGGCACGTTCTTTTGTGTCCTGTCGGAATTATACTGGTTTTATATATATATATATATATATATATATATATATATATATATATATATATATATATATATATATATATATATATGTGAGGTAAGGTAAATATAAAAACAATGGACCGGGAAAAGTTATTAAGTCAAAGATGCGTACTGTCGGAGTTGCTAATTCGAAGTTTATTACGACGTTTCGAGCGGGGACCGCTCTTCATCAGGTGATATATATATATATATATATATATATATATATATATATATAGTGGTGGCATCATTGCAGCAATATGTATTCAGGAACAACTAAAAAATTCACTCAAAGTGACAGAAAATCTACCGGCATTAGTAAGTTGGATGGGTCTGATATTACGATACACGCGCCTATGCAATGCGTTTCACGGATGGTGATACGAAAGCTGAATAACTTTGGGTTTCAAACTATATCCGCAATACTCTCCAAATCTTGCCCCAACCACTTTTTGCTTATCTGTGCCGTCTTTTGTAGAACAAAACGTTCAAGAACCAAGATAAAATTCAAAGAACCTTTCAAGATTTTGGTGAGTCGTATTGTCCCGACGTTTATTGAAATTAAATCTGTCACATTCCACTGCGTTGGCACGAAATGATTCTTTGAAATTGATCTTTTTTTTTTAAATTAATATGTTGAGTCATAACCGAGTTAATAAGCTTGAAAAAGTAATTTTTAATTCCGCTCATACTTCCCCAATTACCTGATACAACAGGGCCGGTTTATTTATTTATTTTATATCAATACCTTCAGGGCTTATAGGGAACCACAGAGAAGGAAGGTATGCAAATTAACACTGAAAAAACTAACGTAATAAGAATACAAAGTAAGCCATATTGTTAGAAACTAATTAGCCCGGCGTGTTAAAGATGGTGGTTAGTTAACGTCTCTCTAGATAGTTCAATTGATGGTATGTTTACCGGAGGTTTGCTACTGAATGAGAGTGTCGCTACCGTCAGTTGAAAGAACCGCTAGAGGGATTTCAGGTCAAGTGACCGATTCCGTGGGGAAAAAAACCAAAGGTACTTATACTCTTTTTCACCTCAACTTGTGCACCGGCGAATTCTCCTCAAAGAGAACTGTATCAGTGCGCCAACCAACCAGAGTGCGGGGTGTCCTCACCCGGCACTCCCACTGGGAGGAGTCAGAGTGCATGTCGACAGTTGATTCAGCCAGCGGGTTGCAAGCAGGATTGTGGCGTGCGTATTCGTAGCGGTCGCTCGCGGAGAAACGGACGTCTGTGCTATCGAACTGCACTGGCCGGCATCTCTACAGCTGCAAGAAAATGTAATGCATAGAAAACATGATTTGCAGCTATCGTCGCGCTTCGCCGCCATCGCTTTCAATCGGGCTAGGTGCGCATGCGGACGGCGTTTGGAACTTCGCTGCCGCACAACATTCGCGCTGTTTATGTTGCCTGGTATGTGACATGCCCTTACGTTACGGCCGCGGTTTTGTTGAAAAAGTTTATATTATTTGCTTCTTGAACTGGTAGCATGCGATTTCAGTCTCTCCAGCGTCAAATACCACGTCCGCGAACGGCTCCCTGCTGCACCAATAGGCATGCGAGATGTCCGACAGCATTCGAAAATGACTGTAACAAGCAGATTCTGAAAATAGTGTTAAACGTGTTTTCTGCAGCAGACGTCGACTGCATCAAAGCCGCGAGCCGAGCACGTCGAGCATTCGATTCCCCGAATACAACAACATGACGTCACCGAGTTAACCGGACGCGTTCGTAAATTCAACACTCCTATCACGTGGCGTAAAAGAAGTAGAGAAATAGACGCCCAGGCTGCACGTCTTGCGCCGTTTAAGTGGACAGTTTGACGGTACAATTGTTTTATTTGAAAAAAAGATGTTAGCCAAGTCGGGAGTGCTGCATTTATTAACAAAGCAATTCCGTTTGTGAACGACTCGCTCTTCCGTGAACAAACGAACGCAGTCACTACGGCCTCAGTCACCTACGCAGCGACTACGTGCGATTCGTATTTTAAAAAGAATCACACCAATAAATTTGGACATATAAAAAATTATAGCTCAAAACGTGCTACATTATAAACCCTATTTAAGATGATTAGATTATCACGATTACGACGCTCGCGTATAGAACTTTTTCTTTGTAGACATTTTTTTGTTTATATTTGTTTCAAAAATGGCGGAGGAACACTCCGTGGTGGTGCGACGGTGACTGGCCAATGCGTATAGTGTTTCATGCAAATGGCTGCCGTGTGTCCATCATTAAAGTCCGATTTTGCGCATTGAAAAAGGGTGAACAGTCTTGAAATGTCAGTGAAATGGTTGGCATTCGTGTAATTAGGAGCGGCATGTAAAGTTGTTTCCGCAAAAAATCGTGCTAAAGAAGAATTAAAAATAAAAATAAAACGACACGCAACGTTTACGTCTGATGAACGGAATCAGCTGGAACGCTATACGTACTTTCTCTCCACGGAGCCGGTCGCGCAACCTGAAAATTCCTCTTGCGGCAAATTTAACCACCGGGAGGGATTCCTGCACTCACCATCAAACCGGCCCAGGCCCCATTTGTAGAATGTTTACAGATGGAAGTTTTAGGGAGAGGACCGCAGCATCGTCAATATTGCTCCTTAGTTCACAAGGATTAGGAATTTCGCGAACCTGCCGAGGTTCGAATTCCAACAGGTTCGACTAAACTTCAACTTTTGTGCGCTTGCGTAAAAATTGAAGACGAGCCAACGCCACCTGGGAGTTGAAACATGCAAAGTTTATTGGGTATATTGCTTCATTTCTTTACAATAATGAGTGAACTAAAGCGTTAAAGTACATATATTTTGTTTTTATATGGTGTGAGCATTGGTAATCAATATATAAAATATTTAAAAAAAATCTACTTTATAAACTTTCCAAGATAAATAACAAGGCTTGACGCTATCCGTACACCGGAGGTCTCTAACCCAGTCGCCGGTCGGCAATGGCGTAGTCAGAGGGAGATTTCGGGATCGACTCCCCCTCCCCCCTTTCCACCTCTTCACGCCCGGCTCCATAGGCAAGTGCCCCCCCCCCCCCCCCCCAATAAATAAATAAAGACATTTCTGGTTATGTCACTGCCAATCGGTCAGAGGGCATCGAACACTCGAGCCTCAAGCTGTATGGCGCCTCAGCTGCGAGGACAAGTCAAATCAGATTGTTCGTTGTTTAGACAGCGAGAAGTCAGTCTGTCAAAACTTTTGCCGTGCTGTGATTTCGCTGTAGGTGGGCAATCTGGCCAGTGAGGTGAAAGCTTTTAAGCTAACGTCTTTATAGGGGTCATAAAACGATATCGAGTTGGAATGTTTGTGACTTAGCAGAGGCTTACTGGTCCTAGTCTGGCCCAAGTATATTCGCACATACCGCCACTGATTCAGAAGCTTCTTTGTCGAGGTGAAATTCGGAGAATAAAAGGGGACTATTTCTTTTTTCAGTCTTGCCTTCGCAAAGCTTTATGACGTAATTGTGGGATCGAAACCACCTGACTGGTGATACTCGAGCGCGGCTGATGGATTGGACACGATAACGGCGTGAGCATTCGACTTCGGCTCGTAGCAATCAATGCCTCGGCAAACACTCGGGCAGTGCCTTGTGTCCACCCACTGCGGAGATGAGGATAGCCGAACTCTAACAATGTTGGAGCTCAGCGCGCGTTTTCTACTTTGCCAACCCCAGCGCGTGGGTATCATTAACGTTGGCGGCATAGGATAGGCACCAAGCCACGCGTGGCCGCTTGTTTTGGTTCAGAGTTGAGGAGATGACGATGCTCAATATTGCTCGAATTTTTTTGCCAACTGTCATTGCCTAGAAAGAAAGCCTAAGGCAAGCTAATTCAGTTTTTAATCTTAGGGAGTGATTCTAAGTAGTATTTAGCGAAAGTAGAAAAATCGTTTCATGGCTTTTTTTAAAGTACATTGCTCAGCAGTAATTACGAGAATGAACGCCGTTACAAGTCCGCTGTGCATCAGAACAGGCAGCAGTAACATTTGAATGCACGACACAATTGTAGTAGGCAAGGTTGCACAGTGCCTAATCTACACTTGTTTTCTCCTCAAAAATCGCTGTAAAAAAAGTTCAGTTCCGTGCGGAGCTTTAGTGATTTTTCTTTATGTTGTCAATTAAATACTTGTAGGTGCGTCTAAGACGATTCTATTGTTATTTTATTTAAACGTACACGTTGATTTCTTACTTAGACAACCAAATATTTTAAGAAATACTTCGTGCAGCATATGAACTATGTGCAAAGCTTGCTTTGTCTTTAGATGACAACGAGCATTGGTAGAAGCAACTGCAAATCGTCAGCTGGGTACTTTTTGTGCACCCAAGGTGTGGACGTACATATATCCCTTTATTTCTTGGAAAATGTAACTCTGCCATACAGGAGCGTAACCAGAGGGGTGAGGGGGGGGGGGGGGGGTCTTATGGTACTGAAGGTGCTCCTCTCCTCTCATATGCGACAGAACATGAGACCCCGCTCCCCAGGCCATGGAGTGAGATACCATTCATTTCAGCCCCATCCCCGCCCCCCGCCTAAAATAATGTATGGCTACGTTACTGGTATTCCAGCTCTCGTAATTCGTTACTACAGGTGAGTCTTTCGCAGGTATGCGTTCTTGGCACCTCCATCAAAATGAGGAAGCGCTCGTAGTCTCATCTACATAAGGTGATTCTAAGCGATACCAGGAGGTTTCTGCCGAGATACTTCGTAACACGCACGTTTGATAACAAGGAAGAATTGAAAATAGCAATCAAACTTCCATTGAAATGAAATGTGTGAGACTCAACCACCCTCTATGAATTGTCGTGGGGTGAGATTAGGGGACCCACAAAAAAAAAAAAATGAATGCTGCCAGCAAAAATGAAAAAAAAAAAGAAAAAATGCAAGGGGCACATCTTGGATTTTGTTTGCTCTGACATCTGTCTGTAGAGGTGACTAACCTTGTTTTTAAACGTTTGAAGTACTTAGTGTGACGTGGGCGGAGTTTATGGATATCTTACCTTCACAAACTAAGGGAGGTAACAGACTTGAGTCTTCAAATCATGGAATGTTTTATAAGTTATACAATATAACAAAAGCCCCGACTACCAGAAATTCGTCCATCCGTGCATTCGCACATATCCCATGGCACGTGGGGTCACGTGATGTCAGTGTCACGTGACACCACGACTTGACATCATAACGTCACGCGATGTTTGATGTCTTCTCAACTAAAACAAACAATTGCTTTCTTAATACTATATTCCACGCATAAAGGTCCGTACCAATTTTATATTCCTAAAATGACTGATCTTAAGAAGGTACAACTGTGTTCTTCCTAGTTCCTAACAGTTCAAATTGTATCAAACAGGTCAGCCTCATAAATACTGTTATGAAATTGATTATTACATGTTGCTTTGAAAAAAAAAATAAACTCTGAAGTTACTATACACGTATCTAAGTAGAATTCAAAATAAGCACCTTTGCATGCATGGGAAACAGATCACTGTACCTAGGGTACACTCTCTTTTAGTAACTATTACATCTCGGGCCCTGAAAGAAGTAAGTTTTACGTTGCTTTCTTGATGTTGGTAAGAATACAACGCATTAATTTCAGGTCTGTGAGCTGTACGAACTTAAAGGCTGGTTCACACATTTGCAACGGTCGCGTTCGCATGCAACCAAAACGACCGTAACGATCAAAACACCGCAACAACCGTGACTCATGAATTGCTTCGCGAAGCTACCCCTTGCATCGCTTGCCATACTGTGTACAGCGAACAGTTGTCCCGGTGACTTTGTCGTTACGGTCGTTTCGGTTGCATGGGAACGCAACGAACGCAGATGTGTGAACGTAGCGAATAAGCCTTCGCGCGACCAAAACAATGCTCGGGGCAACCTGCTCGTGCTCCCCCCCCCCCCCCCCTCCTACACATACGCAGGCATGCACTGTCTCGAGTGATATTTTATATTATGTTAGTTTAGATATTGTAACTTAAACATCAAACTTGGCAAAGAAACGCAGACCTTGTCACCATGGGTCTGGACAAGTCTCATTTGGCGCGTGAGTAATGGCGAGTGCCATTTGATCATACTCATTCGTGTGTTATTGGCTCTTTCCTCTCTCTCTCTCTCTCTCTCGCAACTATGAAATCTCGTATGTTTTTTATGTATGCCCACACCGCCGACTGTCATTACACGAGAATTGAACGCAAATTATGACGAAATTCACGTCTCGACAGAGCGGGTCGAGACGTATGTGTTTCTCCGATGACCAGCGACGATGATGATGGTCGAGAGAGGAAATTCCCCCCTTTGCTCCGACAGAACAAACCTTCGAGTGCGTCACCCTCAAAACAGGCTGAACTGCCCTGACCGGTGCTTTGTGTACACGCCCCTGTTTTCGTCATCTACGAAACGTTTTCCTCGTCCCTCCAGCTTCGTAGGAGCACAGGAGACGCGGAGTTCATTTATAGAAGACAACGCGAAGACAATACAACCAGCGGCGTTTGGTAAAGGATAGCCTCAAGCCGTGGTCACACAGCTACTACACCACACAAACAGACAGTCTACAGACACTGGCTGAGGCGTGGTTCTTTCATTGTATTAGGGTCCTGTCACATTGGACATCCAATAACGGCCCGCAGCCATGTTCCAAGCACACACATGTAGATGAAGCAAACATGTTCGAACATGCATGAGGCGTGTCTGCAGACAATTCTGTCATCATGTCTGCAGGGAATCACTGCGTCTCTTGTACGAAATACGAGCATTGTGACTTTGGTTTTAGTTTCCATCCGGCGCGACAGTGTACAAAAATACACCATGGAGAGAACGCCTATAGACCAACTCGACTCACTGACGTCACGCCACTGCGGTGGCGCTGCTGTCGGTACTGCGCATGCGCAGACGCTTCCCTCCTCCCGAATTTGGTTCCTGCGCAGGCGCAGTGCCCACACCTGGTGTGGGAAAAGCGGGCTTGTTTGTAAACAATGTGTTGGTGTATAGGATCGTGACGCTTTATCGCCGCCTTCCGTTCCGACGTCTATCCGTCAGGTAACCCAAGGGAGAGAGCCCCGTGCAAGGACGTGGTTCATCGGTCCGACATATTGGAAGTTTGGTTGTTGAGCACGCATTGACAGCAGGCTTCCGTGGATTCACTTCTAGACCATTGAACTTTATAATTTTTTTAGCTTAAAACGAGTCAAAGAGCAAGGAAGTGGACCAAAAGTATGGAGCTGTAACGTAATATACGTATACTTGTCGTAGCCCACCGATTGTATATTTTGATAGTAAGTAGGTGTCATGTTCCGAATACGTTGGTAATATAGTCGGTGGCAAGCTAAGAACACAGTAGGAGCTCCACCTCAAACACGCGCCATGTGCCTTCCGCCGGGCTTTGGCTGCACGTGCGACGTTGTGTTATCAAAGGCAGAAAACTCGCGCTGAAAGCGGAGTATGTTCTGAATTCATAAATTGTCACCGACGATAGTTTCTTGATTTTGTAACCAAACTGGCTTTTGATTTGTTCTAGCTACCTCGATCGCAGAATAGTCGTCCCAACGCTTGGCAGCCTTCCAGTCAGTGTGAAACCGAGAGTGCCGGTATCGACGGAAGCTGGTTCGTCCGAGTGGCAAGACGACCACGTTGTCCCTGTCCGCGCAATACAATGCCGGCCCTTAGTGTCTACCACATCTGAACCAGCCAGCTAAGCATGGAGAGGAGGCACTGCTTTCTCGAGGCTCACAACAAAAGGGGAGGCCATCACATCCACGGAGAAGCAGCGCCGCTCTTCTTGCCAGCAGCGTCTTTTCGACGCGCCTTTTTTTGACGACTCGATGCACTCGTGGAACTCACCTCGAGCCAGTTCATGACGCTGCGGTCCATGCCGCCGAGTTGTGGTCGCCGGGTAATCCGTGGCCGCGTGTCGTCCGGTCGGCCATTCTCCTGTGGCAAGCGGCACGTAGCGGCGTTGCTGTGGCAGGGGGGGCAGAGCTGCGCATGCGCGAGCCGCGTGGGTGTGGTACACCTCCATTGGCTGTGGCGTTTCCCACGGCTCGCGGCATGCCAAATGACGGGTCAGGCCCCCTCCGACCCCGGGGGTCAGGCCTGTTTCCCCGGCCATTACCGGCGCCTGGCTCCCCTAGAGTCGTGTCCGCGCTCTTTTCCTTTTCGCCCAACCGGTTTCCAGAGAGCGTGCCCTCGCCCCCGCGCGATGCCGCCGGGGTGGGGCAACGGCAGCGCCGAACCTTCATCTGTGAGCCCCGGGTCACCGCTGCGGTATCGCATCCCCCCCTCCCCCCTCTTTCTCTTTTTTCTTCAGTGGGTCCAAGAAAGCCCCCCCTGAGACCACTTTGACAGTCGTGTGCAGCGACACCTTCATCCTGTTCCTCGCATGCCGCCAGGAAGTTCCGCCGTCGGTCTGTCTGTGACCTCACTGGGTATACACGGCACGTCATCACTGTTAAAAATATACCTAGCGTAGACCGCTTCGCTTCGATTCCAGGGGCGTTGTATGAGGCAGTCGTGAGTCAGCTGGACGCGGTAGTCGGAGTCGATCATTAGTATATAGGCAAAAGTTGCCTTTTCTTTTTCTGGCACAGATCGCTAGGCCAGATCGACTTTAAAGAACGGCTGGAGTCTGTGGAGCATTCCAGATTCTTATCGTGCTCGCTTGCATTCCGTTCGTTCCTGCATGGGTGCCGAAACCAAAGCATGCACTTCTTTCTTCTTCTTCTTTTTTTTTTTTTTTTTTGAGGGGGGGCTTTTTTAAAAACGAATCGTGCTTGTGCCCGGAAACCAACTTTATAGGGTCATGCATGTAAGCGTAAGAGAGGAATTCCTCCTCTAAACTGGAGATTCGTCGGTATATGAAACAAGCTCTCGTCGGCACGAAAGTATGATACGATTCCAAGCCGTATTGTTAAGTCAGGATGAACTAAAACCACTCGTACTCTTTCTTGGTTTGTTTTCCTTCTTCGCTTGTTTGTTATATTATTTATCTCCCAGATATATAACGAGCTCCAAACTCTTGTTCATTTATTGTACGACGTATTCCCTTGATCACAACATTGCGTTGTGCATCACAATGATGTTTGTCTTATAGACAAAAATCAAAGATGAATCGGATGCGAAGAACATGTGTTCTAGACAGTAGCGACGTATCAAGAAAGCCGTGAGCGCAAGGTGTTCCTCCACCCGCGCATAGTGATCGCACACACGCAAAAACAAAAAGTATTTTGTTCTTATTTTTATGGCGAAGGCAGTGAGTGGTAACAAAGAACGTGTTGCAGCGCCGAGCTAGATGCGATCGCAGCGCTGCCGTTCTTGCCGCAGCTGCACCTCCGGCACCATAATTCCGCGAACCAGTATTATCGAAACGGAGATAATCAGAACCACGGCTTCGCGTTTGCGTCACGGTGTCACATGACGTCACGGAAGATCTATAAATATTATCTATTTATAGCGCCTTGGGGATGACGCCACAATGTCAGGTGACAATTCGAGGTGACGGAGGCTACATACCACGGACACGGAATCGCGATCACACTGCTCGTATACATCGCACAAAAGACAGCGGTGTTCATCGCAGACACGACAGAATCACCTGCGGACAGACCTAACGCATGTTTAAAGCACGTACGCTTCGTACAAGCTTCGAACATGTCCGCAGAAAATATTTGTATGGCCAGCGTCATACAAGGAGCAAGGTAACTGCGGCTTAAAAGCCGACGACCAGACTCGAGATTCTGCAAGGCAGAAGATTGTCCTCACCCTGGAGAGGAGGAAGCAGGCAACGGTGAACAGTGTAGAAGGGGGAGAGGGAAAAGTGGAAAGCCCGATCTGGTTGCCGGTTGCGACGCATCTGGTGGTGGTTGCGACGCATTAACAAAACAAAACAAAAGGTATACGTGGGTGGGATTACAAACACTCTGCGTGAGAAAGGATTACCTAAAGTCACTCTTCTATAGTACTCGCTACCAGATTCTATATACCGCACAAGTAAGCGGTACAAGCTAGATCGCATCCAGAGCTTCAAGATTTAATTTCTCGCGTATAGACTCTGCCCATGAGGCACTTCCGGTAAGACTCGTATTTAAGCCTTCTCGCGTTGAGCGTCCCCCAACCAGGAAGACCAAGTTTCCGTAGTGAGCTTTTGCTCGAGAGCCGACGGGGGCTAAAGCTAACATCACTTGAGCCCGACAACTGAAGCGCACAAAAATAAAAAAAAGGAACGAACATAAAGCAGGCGCGTTTTGCGTTTATCCGCCTTTCTGCCACTGTCTGGGCTTCTGAATTGAATCTTGCAGACCCGCGTGGGTTATTCGCGGATATCCGCGGGTGTCCGGAGCCAAACAGCCGGCTAAATATGGTGACTGCTCGTGCCTTTTTTGTGGATGGCGAATCAGATGAAAATCCAGCACACAGCGCATGCGTCCTTTCTATGTTTCCTCTTTAGAGAAAGGATATGCCCCAGCAAGCTTAAGTCGAGAGAATATACTACTTCTTAATGGTTTTCTTATTTAGTTTATCGTCCCCGACAGTATAAGGAACGCAGAGCGTATTCCTTGTTATATTAACGCCTCTTGCCTCGCGATTCGGTCCTTTGACCTTCTTATCAGCCAATGCTGCAATCTGATTGGCGGCGGGTGATAATGAGATGCTCCTAACTCTCCACACTAAGCGTTCCTTAAGCTCACAGTGAGCAGCCAGAGTTTGCTTCGCGACGATCTGTTCTGGCTGTCATTACATATATATTCTTTTCTTTCTCGAAATAATGTGCGACCTTCCGCAGCTCTTATAGGACTGCAAGCACAGAGGGACACATGTCTAAGGGTGCATAGGAAGTTCCGATGGTCGTGGTAGAAGGACAGCAATTACGTTGCCAGGCTCCGAGTGCAGTCGTCGTCGGTTTGGCTTACACAATTTCTTTCAGCCGATGACACGCACGTCGCGTCTATAGGGCTATTACTTTTGCACGCCGTATATGGTGAAAGTAAACGTGCGAGATGTGTTACTCTGGAAAGGTTTATTTTTTGGGCTTAGTGACTATTGACGATTTTCATCGCGTGTTTTTGAACCTATGCTTTCACAGATTTATATATACTTTTTTTTTTTGTAACCGCCAGGCACTGTGAATACCTGATTCGCTCGAGAAGGCTGGAGAGCGAACCTGCCGCCACAGGTTCCGTCAATTTCGCCGGAATCGCCATTAGTGCTTAAAAAGCGCAATGCGTGGTGAGTCCCGAGTATCATATCTCGCGGATATCCGCCGGTGATATTTCGGCATCAGCTGATAAGGAAACAAAGAACAAATCCCGAAGCAAGAAGCATTATTATAATAGGTCACGCCTTCCTTTTCCTCCGTGGACCGTAATCACAGTCGTATGGTGCCAACTCGGCAAATGGACCCGAGCCCGATGCTGATTGAACCCGAGGTCAAGCCGAGCACTGACGCAGCACTCGTGTCCAATCTGTGTCTTCGCTCGATCTCACTGTGGTGACGTCAAAATTCGAGTGCGCAGCCTTTGCTCATTCTATAGGTGGTGTTGGTCGGATGCGCTTAAATCTTAGGACAAGCGTCCGCGGGTATACGGGAGTGAGTCCGTGGAGGGGCAGGTCGGTGGCCGCAAGCAAAGTCGCTTTTTGCTCGAGGGGCCTTATATGTTGCGCTTTTTGGACTCCCATGGCGACTAGGGAAAAGGAAGTGACGTCAACAACGCAGCAAACGCAGATTGGATGTTGATTAATGAGAGTCGCTGATGACGAATTTCCACAGAAGAAGACAAAGATAAAGTGAGCTTTGTTTTCTTCTGCGGAAATTTGTCAACAGCGACTCTCACCAATCAACATTCAATCTGCGTTTGCTGCGTTGTTGACGTCACTTCCGTCTCCTATAGTCGCCGTGGGAATCCAAAAAGCGCAAAATAGGGCCCCAGACTCTACTAATGCTCGATATACGCTACAGCTCGTCCATGTTCTCATAATACGGTAGTAGCGCAGCGTTAACGCGGCGCACTGGCACTGATTGTAGTTTGCGAGGTGACGCGTATTATCTTTACTCGTGCTCATCTTGACGTGGGCTGCCAAACGCAGTCCCGTCAGAAAGGACGTCGAAGGTATCGCCATTCCCCTTCTAGTATTAATTTACAGTGGAAGCTGTTGTGGGATTTTCTCCCCACTCGAAATTACGCGTAGTTGTAGTCGTTGTAGTTGTCGGACGTCCGCCGTTGATATCGTCAAATGCTTGAAAACGAAAACCCCAAGAACCCGCCGCGGTTTCTTTTTCAGGATGCCATGCACATTCGAGCCTCCCGCAGCGCCTGCTAGATGGCCGCGGCATGATGTGGTGACGCCACATCATGTCATATGAGTCTCAAACGGCGTCCGTTAGGGGACATGTGTGTGCATAAAACAAATGAGTATCACTCTCCGAGCAGACATATAAGCAATGCGGAGCGCAAGTTCGTCTGCTTCTTTTGCATGGGTTGTGGCGACGTCAGAACGCCGAGCTTTAATTGACTCTGATTGAAGGATAGTGGCTGGACCTCAGGGCAGCTTGCTTTGAGGTCTACCCACTATCCTTCAATCAGAGCCAATCAGAGCTCGGCGTTCTGACGTCACCACAGCCCCAACAAAAGTAGCAGACGAACTTCCGCTCCGCATAGTTACTTTACGTAAGGTAGAATTATATATATATATATATATATATATATATATATATATATATATATATATATATATTATATATATACGGTGAGAGGGTTCAACGGGCCGGTTGGACGTAAAACGAAAGTTGAGGAGTTCCAGGAAGGCCTTTACTTCACCAACGTTTCAAGCGGGAAGCGCTTTTCTTTAGGGTGGAATGGCAAATGTCCTCTTCTTCTTGTTAACGTTCGTGTGGAAGAGGAAGAGTGACTATGAAGGGTATTAAAAATATTAGGAACAGGAGCAACAAAAGGATCGTAATCTTTGAAATATAGTAATTATAAACAATATTAATTCAAATTATTAAAACTAAATAAATTGATTTGCAGTATTTGCCACAGTCTTTGTTACAGTTCTTAAGCACAATCACCCCCGAGCAACCGGAGCGCACACAAAAGTAGCAATGAGGATGTGTTCGGGATTTACACCGCTTCGAGAGCGGAGATAAAGAGCGCAAGAGTGCCGTGGCGGTTTTTTATGAAGTATTTATGTCATATTTTAATTATGCTTACGCGCCCAGGAATTTAACGCAGCGGAAGGATTATCACGGGACGCACGCTCACGAGGATGTTCACGAGAGGCATGGAACGAGCTCACAATGGCAGGCGCCTTTGGCGCAACAATGTGATTGACGCCCACTCTGAAGAAAAGCGGTCCCCGCTTGAAACGTTGGTAAAGTAAAGGCGTTCCTGGAACTCCTCAACTTTCGTTATATATATATATATATATATATATATATATATATATATATATATATATATATATATATATATATATATATAATGGGAACGCGTGAAGATTGACAACAAGACAGGTGTCGCAGCCACGGTTGTAGGCTGGGGATTCACAAAGGACTTCTCTATTGTTATGAAAGGAGTTAACGAGATCCCAGTCACTTGACAATTATAAAAAAAAAATACAAAAAAAAAACAAATTCGGTTGTTATATTTTTTTTTAAGGCGAGCCGTATTTTCTGAAAGGACGACATGGTGAACGCATAAAATCCGTTAGCCTATTAAATGCGACGGTGTTCAACTCCACATCAACCGAATCACCATTAGTGTTAAATCTCGCCGTTGTTTGACCAACAAGTTGTCCTGCGAACGATAGCGCTGGGGTCATCACATAGTCGAGCGACGAAATAAAATCACTTACTGTACGGACAAATCGCTCTTTAGCCACCGACAGCACGATAAACGCATGGCATATCATTATGACACCCCTTGCTTTGTGATTGGTTCTCCGGCGCTCTTATCGCCCAGTGCTGCAGTCTCATTGGCTGAGGAGTGATAGTTAGATGCTTGGAAGTTGGGACACGCCCTGCGTCTCTTGAGCTGTCAGTGCCTGGAGAGCAACTTAACTCTTTGACGGCACGCCACTGCGGTGGCGCTGCTGTGCGTACTGCGCATGCGCACAAGCTTCTCTTCGAGCGAACTGGCGCAGCGCCCCCACTCTGGGTGTAGGCAAACGCAGGCTTGTTTATAAACGGTGTGTTGGGTCGATATATATTCATAGATATCTACGCGTGCGTCTATTTTCTCATACAGCACATTCGGGGTGCTGTCATCTACACAATCTAGTAAATAACAAATTCGTGGTGCTGAAATTTAGGCATGAATTGCTAAAGAAGGCTTTCGCGAGGCACAGATTGAACGCGACTGCTGTAAAGTGTTCGGCTGCAGGGACTCTCGTTAGAACTGATTGAACGTCAGCCGAACGCAGCTGCCGGATCCAATCTGTGCCTTGCTTTGGCCTTCTTTATATGACGCTGATACTTGAGCACTGCGGCCTTTTTTACCCAGGTGGTGTTGGTGCGTTTGCGGTCCACGGAGGAAGCTATAGCTTGGCGGGAAACCGTTTAAACCAAACAATAGACCTCTTGGCGAATATGTGCTGCCACCTAGACACGCGAATCGGTTCGAGACTAGGTGACTGGAAAACAACGCGCGCCCAAGGCCTCTCCCACCCGTTCCACACCCAAAACGTCACCTACATCCTGTTCACCCATTGAGGCGATGTGACCGAGATACGGCTCCCCCAAGCTCACCTTTGTCCCCATCGTGCGTAATCTTCCGCCCCGAGGTCGACACAACGAAACCGCTCAAAGGCGAGAAATGCAAGATGGCGGATTGTTTGGAACTAGATACTCTCGAACCCAGGCGCATGAAATACTCCGCGCATGCGCACCGCGTATTTCTACAAAAGGTCCATTAAGGAGACGATACGACGTTTAGAGCATAGCGTTTTACACGCCCATGTCTTGTTGCAGTGTCACGCTGCAGATTTTATTCTCAAGCCGAAGTGTTTTTTATTGACCTCGTCACTCTCCGAGCTTTGCACATAAATTGCGAGGATATATACATTTATTATAAGGATTTTGCCTTTGCGAAGCGCCACGCGACCGTCCAAAAGCCTGCGAAACGTTTTAAGTTAAGTCGTACATGGCCAGTTGCGCACTCAGGTGCAACCATGCAAGTGACCTCCCTAATGGAATCCGATACTCACAAATCTTCTTCATTGTTCGAAAAAAAAAAAAACACGAAAACTCAAACCAAAAGCTTAGAAACAACCAGTTCTCAACGTTTCGGGGTCGTACTTGACACCTTCTTCAGGGGTGTACTAAAAATGGAATGGGACAGCGCGAGCTTCGACCTCTCCTTCCTCTTCTACCGAGTTGATGTTTTGTGAACGGGACGCAGGCCATGGACGTAAATTGGCAGGCCCTCGTGAAGTCAATATGGGTCTTGTAGGTAGCGATGCTGCGGGTGATGTTGACAAACCGCTTCGCTAGCTGGGCTGTCCCCGAAACGTTGAGAACTGTTTGTTTCTAAGCTTTTGGTTTGAGTTTTCTTTTATTCGGATTGTTCCCCAAATCAGACAGATTTCTGTCGAAGATGTTTACTTTCAAGTCTTCTTCATTGTTGTTTTAATATGATCGTACATTTTTTTTTTTTTTTTTTTTTGGGGGGGGGGGGGGGGTTGACCCTTTAATGTCTCTGCTAGTTTGGGCAGGCACCTGCGATAGTGAGCCTACGAAAAATTAATTCGCTGTGCGTGCTTGCATACATATTTTGGAAGTTAAATTCCGATTGCTAAAGGGCGAAACAAAAAAAAAAAGCGGGAAAAAAAGCACCGCGGAGCGCGAAAGTTTGAAGAAAATAAAAGCGTACTGTCGATGAAGAGAGATTTGTTAGATTTCTAGTCAAAGCCTCGTGTTTTTTCGAAACCAGGATCTTCTTCGCAGGGCATATGGGTGACTAACAAACAACAAACATGGGTCATAGAATTTATCATGCTTGCGTAGTCTGCATTTTGACAGTGGCTCAAAAGTCTTACTTCGAAACGAAGTAGCGGCCTGCAAGCAACGATCGATAGTTTTGATGAAGTATCCACGAAAAACCAATAAGACACAATCGCCAACCAGCCACACAGAGTCGAGCCGTCAGTAAATTGTCCCTATAGCATGGATAACGATACCGATAACGATAGGATATGTCCGCAAGGGCGTTAGCTGAGTATCGGTATCGTATACATCGCAGCGCTAAATCAACACTATAGGAACAGCGCCGATGCAGCTCTGACCTGAACATGACTCAGAGTTGATGCAGCCTCAGCGCTGTATCATATCGCAAAGTAAGCGCTGCATTAGCAAGCTTAGCGCTATGTCCATCCCAGACTAACAGCGCTGCGATATAGCGATATGTTGTATCTGTGGACAGGCCTTGCAAACTCTCTAGTAACTGCTGTGAGCTGATGCACTTTAAACGACTGCTTTTCCCCGTTCCGTTAGTAACCAAGTTGTAAGATAAGGTCGAAGCTCACGTGTTCCTTGTTTTGAATTAGAACGCACCGTCGCTCCTGCGTTTGTTGGCCTCTGGTGGACCCGATGACAGTTTCGGCCAGCCGCGGCAGAGAACCCGCGGGACGTCTTCCAGGCGGCGGCTGCCGTGGGGCCAACGCCGCCGAGCGTGGCGGAGTTCAGCGGCCGGGGGACAAGGACCGCTGCTCGACCGACAAGGCTCTCCGCCGCCCCCCTCGCTGCAGGACGAGCCCCGAGCGCTTCCGCTGCCACCCGACAACGCTCTCCTGCCACCGGACCACTTTCGCATGCCTCCGCCGAAACGATGGCCCCGTTTACGAACGCGCCTGGCCCTGAGAAAGCTGGCATGTTAGCGAGCAGGTAGGCAGACGCGGTGCCAATGAACCTCTGGATCATATATGATCCGAGGCATGCACGTAGCCAGGGGAGGGGGGGGGGGGCAATGGGGCCCGCCCCCCCCCCCCCCCCCGAAATCTTCCATTTTGCTGGGACCTCCTCTCTCCCCCTACCCCTCATACAGCATTTTGTCCTAGGCAGCCCCCCCCCCCCCCCCCCCCCCCCCCCCGAAACAAAATCCTGGCTACGTGCCTGATCCGAGGAGTGAAGGTCGGCTGGTCCATTAAATTAAATAATACCGTCAAGGAGGAACATGAACTTTCATGGAAATCGTCTGTTTTGCCCGTCACACCCGACGCATAAATTCCTACACGAATTATCAAGATAGTACGCGATCCGATATATCGCGCCCCAGGGCGCACATTGTTAGGTGTGCGAAACGCGACATTAATAGACTGGCATGTTCAGATCGCCCAGCATGTACAGTGGTGTCTATGGTGAACTATATTCTTACGTGTAATTATGTTTTCTTTTACAAAACAGTTGATGTGGAGTCCGGTACTGTGAAGTGAGTGCCAACATTTCGATCAGTTTTCGCAGTGCTGCTCAGTTAGCGCGAACAAGAGATAACCGCTTCATCGCTTTTCGAGCAAACATTTATATATTTTACCGAAATTTAAGTGTGCTGGCATATGTGCTAAATAAAATTAAAAAAAAATATACTTTGGCAGTAGAATATTTAGTTTGTCACTGCCTGGCGCTGTATGGTCCAAAGTATATGGTCGTTTTATCTCAATTCATGCACGGTTTTGGGGTCAAATTTTTAATTTTGACCAAAATATATATGCTTGGGGGAGCATTCTTGAAATAAAAGAGAACAGAACCAATATGCTTAAAAAAATGTTTCTTTGCTCGAGTTATTGAATTCCCCCACCCCCACCCCTTCTCTCTCCGATGTCAGTGGACAATTGCTTAGAGAGAGTCGTACGCGCTTTACGTGTTTTTTTATTAATAAAACATGTTCAATCAATCAATCAACCCCCACATGTTTAACCACTCGATATTTTGTGTGTGTGTGTGTGTGTGTGTGTGTGTGTGTGTGTGTGTGTGTGTGTGCGTGCGTGCGTGCGTGCGTGCGTGCGTGCGTGCGTGCGTGCGTGTGTGTGCGTGCGTGCGTGCGTGCTGTGTGTGTGTGTGTGTGTGTGTGTGTGTGTGTGTGTGTGTGTGTGTGCGTGTGCGTGTGTCCTTTCTTTTTTCAATATAAAGCGTTATGACATTTTTGTGCCACTCTTAAAATAAATATCATTAGGCGTAAGAACACGAAAATTAAACTGGTAGGTTATTCTTGAAATGGAATGCTCATAGGCTACATACCATACACCACGTTTCGCGATTTTTAGAGCTCTAGTAATTTCAGTAATAGATTTACGAATGTTGATCATTTCGTCTGGTCACCAGGCAACACAGCCCAAGTTAGTCACGCCATGGTGCCCATAACCACGTGATCTTGACATTTACTTGAACACTCTCTCATTCTAGATGCCCCCATAGTCGCCCAAGCTCGCCTCGCCACGGTACGCTCACGCTACTCGATTACTGCAACGCTACTCTCGCTCTCCCTTTGCACCCCTAGCCCTTTGACGTACCACCGTGCATGCACGCGCGAGATCGTCGCGGAAGGCGGCGATTACGTCCGTGGCGATCTTGTCGTCGTCGCTGGAGCTGGTCGCTAGCGGGTCGAGGTTAAAATGACCAGCTTCCAACCTATCTTGATAGCAAACACTCTCATCGCTGCTGCTGCAATCAGTCTTGAAGACTCCGACGAAACGAGCGATGCCGCATAGGTGATCGTCTCGAAACCGCGCCCTCAAAGCGCGGAACGTAAACGAGGAAGCTGAAGCGCGAGACGCCGAGAGACCGAAATCTGCGAGTGCGTGCAAGGGGACGCCGCGTGTTGGGCGAATGACGTCCCCGACCCAACAAACATGACGGCCTTCCCGAATGGGATGGATTCGAGGGTCCCGCATGTCAGTCGATTTATCTACAAAACTATCGCGCCATTGATTAAATAAAAATTAGCAAAAATAGAGGAGCATACAATGAATCATAGCAGTATAGTTATCTCATATTTTATTTTTGACGTGTCCTAGACCCTTTAACGAAATGAACAAAATCTTATATTTAGGAAGAAATAACCAAAAATTTGGATCTGTGTGCTTTGATGATTTTCACCAAATGTTTGGCCATGTTTGCGAGAAAATTCCGGATTGATTTTCTCAAACTCCACGTATTTTATTTGCTTCATTTTTTTAATTGGTAGAAAGGTACAATAGTACTTTATTAAAAATATAAATATAATATATAGTGTTTTGTTTATATGGCCGCAATTAAAGTTCGAACCTTGTCAGATGTGCGACGGTAAAAAGGCAAGCTTTGCTGCGGAGTAAACCATTTTTTTTTATTCCGCATTACGCGCTTTTTTTTATTCCGCATTACGCGCTTTTTTTATTTTTAAGGTTACGCGTTAATTGAAGTATTAATATTAGCTAACTAACTGTATGACGCCGAAATGTCGGCGAGAATAGCACCCATGCGAGGACGCAGTCACAAAAAAACAACTGACAAGATTCAAGTTTTTATTGCGGTGATACAAACAAAATACTATATTTTGTGTTTATATTTTTTTTTATAAACCTCAATCATACTTTGCTACCGTTAAAACCCGAAGCAAATAAAGAACTGAGTTTTCGAGATAATCGGTCCCGACTTTTCTGGATTTTCGAAACATTCGTTCATTCAAATGTATGTAACATATTTTATTTTAAACATATCAAATTGAATTTGTAATCAATAAAGAGTTTTGTGTTTTCCTGAGATGTCAAGATAATTCAAATATGTTAAGGTCTCCCAAATCAATAAAAAAAAAACTTTTCTTTTTAACTCGAAGTTTGATTTTAAAACCGTGCATGAATTCAGATGAAAACACCCCTATACTTGGCACCCTTTGCCCTGGTGCACGTTTCAATGTCCGCTCAAAGATGGCGGTGAGCCAGCCGAACCTTGGCAATGACCCATGCACACCGGACTACAGCACGAAGGTCCAATAACCCACTGCAGGATATGCTGCGGACCAGAGGACGATGTTCGCTTCGGGGGCGACCCTTTCGCGTGCTCCAGACTCGCGCCTCGGATGTGATTCAATCGACTCCTTGCTCTCCTTGGACGCAGTTATCATCGTCGCTGGAGCCGCATGGCAATGAGGTCCAACGAGGCCGCCATCTATCACCCGACCGCAGGCCGGGCTCCCGAGACGTTGCTCGACCCGTCCTCAGCCCTTCCTCGACGCACGTCCGTGACACAGAAAAGGCGTCGCTTATCTGGACGCCGTCGGTCCCTCGTGCAGCTTGCGAGACCCTTGAGCCACCCGTGCACGGTGACGCACGACTTAGCAGGGGAGGGGGGTACGCGCACGACGCGTCGGTTTCACTTGGTGGAGTCTCACAACAAGGACCGTGGAGCGTGCATGGTGAAGTACATGCTCGGCTATAGGGATATGGATGGCTTAGCCGCTTCATCTCAGTGGAGAATTGGCGTTTTGAGGGTCTGAGCGCAAGGTCCAGGAAGACAGCCAACTGTTCCACGTGTAGTCCAGAAACACCTTTCTTTTTCGATCGGAAGGCTGAGCTGAAGCCAAGCTAGACGAATGCAGCGCAAAGATTACGTAACCAGCCACATAACTGAACGCGCGGCTTTCTCCCGATTAGCCCCGTGCGCTACCGAAAGCATCGCTGTGGTCGGCCTTCCACGATTGGCCGAACGCTGACTATGACGTCGGAAAGGGGATTTATCATCGGCGGATATAAGAAGAATGAAAGAACTTTAATTTTGACGGTGTTGGCAGTGTTCCTTTGAGAGCGCAATGATTTCAAGCTTCCACCATGCTATTTACAAACACCATCGAACTTGTTGTTTGCAAGGTAATGACGTCACAAGGGGGAACCACAGGAGGGCGCCACCAAAACTTCTCGCCGCTAATAGCCGATCCTGGGCATCAAGAACTATATTGCAATTCGTAAGAAGTTAAGAGTGGACGTGCATAGCTTTAATCGGGACCGGACTCAAAGTGCAGGAGCGTACGGGCGCCAAGAGCTTTGACTGCATTGTTTAGCTGTTTCAACACGCTGGTTTCAACACGCTGGTTTGTGTGCAGTGCTACCTAAGGCACTAGCGCGCGAGCATTTCTGCGGCATGGTTTCTGTTCACGAGAATTTGTAATAACAAAGCACATTTTGAAGACACGCGCCTGTTCCGGCCTCGGCTATGTTTGGGACTCCTCTGAGATGAATTATAGCGGAACATCTCTGAAGAACACATTTAATCCACAAGGACAGTCGTATTGTAATGCCAGAGCGAGAATCAGCTTTTTCTCTGAAGCGAAGAGGAAACAACGGACGCCCCTGCCGCGAAAGTTTTCCCGGCGACGTCTAAAACAAACGCTGAATGACGGCCACGAGCATTCCTGCCGCATTCCTCCTGCCCTTTCAATGAGAAACGGAAGGCAGTGCATTCCGCTTGGCCTCTCTCTTTGGTACCTCCCTCCCCTCCACAAGCAAATATTTAAAAAAATGCGAAGGGCAAAAACGTTTGGATCCCTTAAAACTTTGGAACGACGACGGCGACGACGTCGAAAATGCGTTCCTTGAGCCTCGGTGCGCGAGCGTCCATGGCGAGACTCACCTGAAGCCGGTCCATGTCATCCGCGTCATGGAGTCCTCGAGGGCGAGCAACGCACTTCGTCTGGATTCCACCGCAGACCGTTCTGGTGGGCCCCTCGGTGCCGGTGGTCGCCGGGGGAAGAGAAAGTGCGTCTGCTCTCGCCGCCAGAACTCACCTGCCGCCCACGAGAAGGCGGCACCTGTCGTCCCCCCTGGATAGAGAGTCCAGATGTAAGAGAGGGAGCAACTAATACCATAGAGAGATTTCGCAATTTAATGGCGGACGTCTTCTGGGCAGATTGGTCGTAAGTGTGCATACTCTGCGTTGTCGCGTGGCGAAGAGGAAAATGGGCGGAAAGGTAGAGACGTTTGCAGATTATTAACGCTCTTGCCACCTCCTCGCAGTTCGCATTCCGGACGCGGCCCATAAACCACGTGACCCGATCGAGCAGTTGGAAGCACTCTGTATTCTAGGCACACATCTCCTGGCCGTGTCAGCCCTGTCTGCTGCCGACCCAGCCAGCCAAACTCGGAAGAAGAAAGAAGAGCGCCACGCCGGAGGATGCGACCGCGGAAATCGTGTCAAGGCAAAGGAACGCCACTGAAATCCAGCGGGAAACCGGATAGACGAAGAGACATTCTCATCTCCCTGGGAAAGCCGCGACAAGATTCGCTTTTTTTGGCTCGCGACCTGCCGCACGAACGGGAAGTGAAACCGTGAAACATTTTAGAAGACGAGCGCTTGTTCCGCTTGCCTAACTTTCCCTTGGCCTCACCCGCGTCGAGAAGCTTGTTTTCTTTTTCCGGGAATCCGCTAATGACCCGGTTGTACCTGTTTTTTTTTTTTTTTTTCGCATTCATCCTATCCTACGACTTGTGGTTATCGTATATTAATTGCCAACTAAAAGGTCCGGCCTCAGTTTGGCAAGGGGAAAAGACAACTTAAAAATTCTTGATAGGCGTAGGGGAGTACTCCCTATCCAAGAACTGTTTATTTGAGTCTATTGAGTCATCCGATCACCGTCTTTGTGTCCGTGTCCGTGTCAGTGTCCGTGTTTGTGCTGATTAAGACTTTGCGGACCGCCCGATAAGAGCGTCACGGCGTTGCTGATGACGGCGCTCTCTAATTTGCGATAGGTTCTCAGTCATGTTTAATGAAGGATAATTAGATGGCCGGACCTGGCCGCACACGTCTTGTTTGTGTGATGTCTAAGAAGGCATTTATACAGTTTATATTAAAAAAAAAAAAAAACACGAATACGAAGTCACGTCGTGGCAAGAGCGAGCTCACCATTTCGTGTAAGCAAAAGCAATTTAGGCGATAGGTATTTACCCAGCGTAAGGTTGATCTGCCATACTATCCAAACACTGTTTCACGCTGTAGATGATAAGTTTAGTCAGAGAAGTCGCACTGCCAGCCTGGGGACTTTAACGTGCGTCGAGCAGTTGTGACGATTGCTCGACGGTATGGTGATCATCCAGATCAAAATGGGCGGGAGTGAAGGTAGAACCCAAGACCCCCGGGCCCTGCTACGCAAGATTTCACTCCAGGTGCTCCGAGAGAGAGAGAGAGAGAGAGAGAGAGAGAAAACTTTATTAAAGCCGCCAATGTCCGGGCAGTGGTTGCTCCGAGCTGCGGTGTGCTAACCAAATACTTTTGCTAACATACGACGCCTCCCCTCCTCTCCTACTTTTTCTTAGTCCACAATTGTTTATTTTTAGTTTAGAAACTAAACGGCAGCGGCGTAAATCCCGGGGGGGCCCCCTGTGTTTGACGATGGTGCAAGTGCCCCCCCCCTGAAAATGACACCGCCCCCCCCCCCTCTCCCCTTGCCAGTATCGAAGGGTAGGAGAAGACGCAGACGCGGGACACAGACGCGCAACACAGACGCGGGAAAAGCGAGAAGGGACTCGAGCCTATTCTCCTCGTCGAAGAATGGTTTCATCCAGTTGTCCACAGAACTTTCCTATAACAAGAATTACAGAGAAAATAAAGGCACTGTCACAAAATCAGGCGTTTCCTTATCTTTATTTTGATGATTTTCTTTCCCGATCGACGGTCAGGCAGAGGGAGAGCGTGGTGCCACTTTTAATCTCCGTTCTTCCAGTCCTTTTCATTTCTTGGTCCCCACGGGTTTACTCGTTTGCGAGGTTGGTTTTGTTGGCCGGTCAAATCTGCCCGGTCGATACCGGGTAGATTTGTTTTTCTGGGAAGATGACTGACACGAAAGCCGGGGTCAGCATGTTGGTCAGTGGAAGAGACTATATAAGAGGATTTTGTAACAAAGATGGAGCCCCGGAGTGGGCCGAGTCGCTGCTAGCGACGTGTTTCCTCGCTGTACGTGAGTCTTGCGGTATTTTTTTCCGTTTGAAGTTTCTGTCTTCCCTGTCGAGTTTCCTTCGTTTGTGCGTGTGCTGGTGGGAGCGTGAGTGGGGTGTGTGGTGACGACTCCTCTCCGAACGTCGGACGAACAGTTTGAACACCGAGACGACTCTCTCCTCTGGCCGATGACTCCAGGCTTCTGGAAGCGTTGGGACTCTGACTCTGTAGGGACGTTACGACTCGTTTCTTTGGCCTTTCGGCTTCAGCCTCTGGCACTGTACAGCGAAGTGGGAAACTTTTGAACGTTTTAGAGCGGTGCTGATTTCTGTTGCTGTTGGGATTTTGGGGGATGATCCTGTGTGGTGTAGCAGTTGCGTTCGCGCTCAATCGTTTGCTTTACTTGTTTGGTCAGTGTTGAGTTTGCCGTACCTGTTTTCTTTCGTTGTTTCTTGGTTTTGTTTTATGGGTGTCGTGTCCTGTGTGCGTTAATTTTTGGCTCGTATGAAATCCGTAGCTCCGCGCTCGGAGTGTGTTTCTGTTGGTGTTGGGGTTGCCGTGCGCGTCTGAGTTTACTCCAGTATTAAATTTAGTTTTGGTTGTTTGTTATCCTCTTGTGTCCTCGCTCTCTGCGTTTATTTTTTTCCTTTTTTTTTAGTTTAGCTTTTTAGCTTGATTGCTAGTCACCGGTACAGACGAGCTCTTCCGTTCTTTTTAAGTATTTTTTTTCGTTTAACTTCAAAATGGGTCAATACTGTTTTTTTTTTTTTTTTCTTATTCCTACTTTTCGATTGGCACGTTGGGAAACTTTTAATATTTCAGAATGAGGACAAAAGGGAACAACACACAGCCAGGCCTCGATACCTCTGTGTGTCTCCCCCTTCTTCATTCCTGGTTCTCGGATAACAGAAGAAAACGTTCCTTGTAGTTTACGGAAATATAGTATAATGTCCAAAAAAATAAGCCCTGCATTTACACACGGTATTCATGTTTAACAGTCACGTATTCTAACAAGGTCAAACGCGCCATTTTTATAACCTACTTATAGGTTTTGAAACACAAATTTGGTAGCAGTTCCAGTCGCCCGTGTTAAATCGCCCGCCGTAAAAGAATATGATGGCTCTCGATTACAGTGACGGATGACCGGATGCAAAGCTCTCGCAAATCGTGAACCAGGCATGAACGTTTCGGAACCAGCGGCTTGCCGCTGACGAGGGAACCACTAGTCCTTTTTTTTTAATTTATATCATTTTGCGATACGGATATACACAATAAGTAAGAACTGCAAAAAAATACTCTAGATTTCAATGAAAATGCTGTCAAAACACAAGGTCGGAGGCGAGGGTTTTTGACGCTCTCCGGTGCTACAAAACCCTCGCCCCGGAAGGTCATTCCGGCAGTTCGCACGTTGGATCGGACGGTTTCGTTGTACATGTGTTTCGCGCTTTAAGGCAGGAAAGTGCGTCCGCAGTGTCTCGACACTTCAAATAAAACAAGGTACAGTTCAACGACCGATCGACCTACTTTGCGCGTACTCTCTCATTCATATTTTAGTTTTCCTTATAAGCAGTCTTTCTGTTCGAAATTCAGAAAATGTAATAGTAAGAAAGGCAGATAGCTCCAAAATGCGTGTACGAGTGCAGAAGCAACAGATTGAAAAAGCAAAAAAGTTCACTCTTAATAAAACTAACTTACAAAAGCAAAAAAAAAAAAAAAAACTTCAAATTTATTAAAAGAAAAGTCCAGCACGAAATACCAATACCCCAAAAACAAACTCCTCATATACAAAACCCCGATTACAATGGATTCCCGGGAACAATTACTGATCAACGTCTACCTATTGATTCATTTACGTTGACAATAAATCGAGGCTCTATATCTGTGTTTAGTACCAGTAGATTTATGGCCGTTTATTTTTTTTATTTTTTTTACTTTGCCATTTATCTAACCCTTCATCTCCCATAGTTTTCGATATCATCACCTGAACTTAAAAATACAACTTAGCTCTCGATAGGTAATGCGTGGTGTTTTTTCTCTATTCCAGAGTACAATAAAAATCAGTTTTAGCGTGCTGGCCACCTCTGTCTGGGGCTTGCATTCATCTGAGCAAATTTAGTTTTACCCGGAAACATCTATCGCTATTTAAAAATCGGCCTATATGTAAGAGATCAGTTTAGGGCGGATCCTTTGACCAGCTGGATTTTTAAAGCCGGAGGTTACTCATGACGACTGGGACAAGAGTTGCCCGAATAAACACATTCGCCCGAGGTTACTCATTTCTTCTTCCCACTAGATGGACTGCCGTGATCAATGTCCTCAATGAAAAAAACTATCCTAATATTCTTTTTTTTTACCCATATCGGCCAACTATAACAATAAAAGGGGGCAGTAGGTGGCGAGCTTTCAATCATGTGCGTGGGATGTCACGTGTGAAGGAAAATCCGATGCCGGCAGTGACTGGGCGGTCTCTGACGCCCGTCTTCTGTGTGTTGGGTGGTGAGACTGTGCTACGGTCCAACAGTCGGTTGTGTTGACGACTTGGTGTGAATTCGGTTTAGCGGAACTGCACTGTCCAAAAGCGAACGCCCGACTCTCGTCTCCCCACCCAGCCCCCCAACCTCTTCAGAGGGTGATCACCACCACTCATGGCCGTTTTTTTTTTTTTTTTTATTGTTTGTACAAATGGTTAATAGGGAGTTTCGTAGATCGTTTCCGCTGTCCCGCAGCATTCTCCGCAACCCGCTACGAGATCCGGGACTCTGCAGGCAAAGCTAGCGTCGCGCATGCGCAGTAGTGGCGCCTTCGTTCCGGAGAGCGTAGCGGAGGTGGGAAAACAGTCTACGAAAACTCCTGAATTATCGTGACCCGAGAGCTCCACTCCCAAGACCGACTAGAGCGAACAGGCGCGCTCTTTTACGGCCCTCGAATGAGGGGTTGTTTCTCCCTTCTACCGCAGCTCGTTGTGGTGGCTGAGACCCTACCCCTCCTGCAGCGCTTTAACTCCTTCTGAGGGGGTACCCCATGCTTCTAAGTATTGCCCGCCAGCTTTCTGCCTTTGATAAAACTTCGGCGCACGCGCAGCCAAACCTCGCTAGCTGAACTTCTCATCTACCAAGGACACATCACACGCCCCGCTTTTCAAACACTACACTGTTCGCATGCGAGCGTTGTATTTAGTCTACATGCAGGTAACTTACCATCAACGTGTATTTTTGAATATGCTCACTGACAAACTGGTATTCCTATTTATCTAAACCCTTAATCGTATAAAAACAAAACAAGACTCCCGAATCACCTTTTTATAAGTACATCACCGACACTTGAAACCATGAAGTACATGTACTGCTACATAAAAACTGGGTCTGATTTTTTCGCGTTACATTTTTTATATGGGAAGCTATTTCTAAGATGGCTGCCACTGCACACTGTATGCCCCCCCCCCCCCCCTTTCCCGGACATAGAATGGATATACGCACCTGCTAAACGGTAATTTGAATACGAATTATGTGCAGATGCTGATCGATATGGCAAAGCGCATACAAGCAGACAGTACAACTATGGCACCCAGGATACAATTCACTTGCACTTTAAATTGCACAAAGATTGTAATAAAACAGGTGAACTTTCAACCTCTACACTGAATGTATAGCGCACTGGCAGAAACAAAAATTTCAAAATAAGTAACGCACAAACGCTACTGAAAGCATTCTCTTAGCATTAAAATTAAGGACCACTTTCTGGCCAAAAGAACCAACCATAAACGTTGCCATGAACGCGCTATGCATTTTTTGAAGACCTGACAGCTCTTAATTTAGGCTTGTTGCATGCTGCTTGATGAATACTGTGTCTGAAATCTTTGTAGAATATATTTCACTCTAGTCAAGCATGTTTGAAAAAGTATGCGAGGCAGACTCGACGAGACGTATGATAGCCCCCTAACGAAACACGAGCAAACGAAGAAATCGGGGAAGTTTAATTTGACTTGATCGAACCACGAACGTTTTAAATATTTATTAAAAAGAAACACTTTTGCCGCCCCATCTTTCAAATGTTCTCCAGACGTTTTGTCTCGTCCTTCGTCGAGCTTTCCTGGCGCGCAGACAGAGGACGACTGGTTTTCTTATTTCGTATAACTAACGACTGCTAACCATTAAATTCCCCGGAAACCTAGGTGTTCCAAGAACACACGTAACGGCATCGCGAGTCAGTGCAAGAGCGGAACGCGTTTCGGTAAGAGGCAGCGAGCTCCGAGAAAGATGTCATGAATGAGAATGTAGAAATACGCTTCTGGTTCCTGAAGGTCGATTTGCCGATATAACAGCCTTTCGTGGCAAAATTCTGCTGCAAGTACAGAGTGTCTGACGTTTTCGCATCACACCTGACCGAGCTTAAGTCCGAAAGGCATGAACCACGAGATCAAGCCTGCGGTCACATCCCAGGGGTTTATCCCAAATTATAAATCTGGGGGGACTTAAACCTGATTCACATGTTGCAATTGTGCATGCGATTTCGCAAGTGCAAAATCGCTCGTGCGTCAAAAAAAAAAAAAAAAGCCTGGTGGAAGTTGCACCGCCCGACGTCGCAGCTGCGCGCTTACACGCAAAATCGCATCACCTAGATCGGGCTTACGACATTTCTTAGTGGGTTTGGGGTGGGGAGGGGGGGGGGGGGGGGTATTGTTACTTGTACTGAGCCTGGGGGTGTGTTAGGACAGTGTACCTGGGGGGCATTGCAGGTCAGAATGCCCGACGATACGAAATGTCCAACGGGTCAAAATGTACAATAATGGACGTTTTGTCTAGCGTGACATCGTGTCTTCTTGGACGTTCTGACCTGTTTGGACATTTTGACTCGATGAACCTTTTGACTCCATGGACACTCCGACTTGTTCGGACGTTTTGACTCGATGGACATTTTGTCGCGTTGTTGGATGTTTTGACCTGGTTAGACATTATGACTCGTTGGACATTTGGACACATATGGCGGACGTTGCTGTCCGCCATATTCGTTGGCGCTTTATGGTATCGGCAGTCTGTAACAATGTACAACCAAAGGCAGCTCAGCGTTGTAATTTCAATATACGCCGCACTTTTATTCCATCTTTACTTGCAACAACAGTTAAAAGCCTATCAAAAACCCTCCTGGTATGCCAATAGATGTCGCCGAACATTTGCGGACCCATCCTGCTAGTGGATTATGGAGGGATCCGAAAGCGCTGCACGCTTGCGCCTTCACAGCAGCAAATGCCCGTTTGCGTTTGCGTATGCACGAAGATGCCAAGAAAAGGGCGCTCCCAAACCATTCAAAATCCACCGGCGGTATTTCACTGTAGAAACACCCGGTTAGCTAGCACACAAACCAAATCAAGTCATTTCGGCACGCAAGCGCTTCCGTGTTCGAATAAACGGGGATTGACATTTTGACTCGTCGGACATTTTGTCTCGTTAGACATTTCGACCGCTTTGGACATTTTATTTCGTTGAACGTTTTGACTCGTTGGACATTTGGCCTCTTTAGACATTTCGTCTCGGTGGCCGTTTTGACACATAGGACGTGACCTGTTGGACATTTTGACTCGATGGACATATTGTATCGTTAAACATTTTTAACCCGAACGTCTTTTTTTTTTTGTTGTTGTTGTTGTTGTTGAGGGCATATGAATTATTGCCCTATTCCCGCCGCCACCCGAGTAAACTGATTCCGCGGAAGTCGAGCGTTCAAAATCTGAAAATATCCAGTAAGAATCTCTAATAGACATTTTGCTAAATTACCCAAGCACCAAAGAGAGAGAATGCTGGGAACGTAGGCACACGCGCCGCACGTGCTGGCGTCTGCAGCAGTAACTGGTTGAAAGCAAAAATCTAAAACAAATGGCAATAGACCGATCTCACCAAGCGTTCGGCGCATGCGTGACACCGCCATAACTTTAGTTCGCAGGAGGCAGGCAGCAGTGCACAAGACGGCTCGTGCCGTCTCATGAGGCGACACGAGCCGTCTCGCTGGAGCTCTGCGCGTGTGGAGCATGCATGCTCCACACGCGCAGAGCTCCAGCGAGGTTGTCGCACGTGCAAAAAGACTAAAGCTCCCTCGATGCATTGCGGCAGCCGTGGCATAGTCAAACTGGCTGGTGAGATCGGTCCATTTGCACATGCGTTTCTGAACGTTTTAGTTTTGCTATTTACTTCGACTTTTTTATACAGAGAAGGCGAGCGCGTGCAGCGCGTGTACCTACGTTCCCAGCATTCTCCTTGGTGCTTGGTAATTTAGCGAAAGGTTTATTCTCCATTCTGCGTTGAAATCTTCGGTCGCGTGAAGCACGAGACCGCCGATTGAGGGCAGCGGCGATTTTGTAGGCCTTGGTAAGAGCCATTGTGAGAGTTGGGCCCTAAGGAACGCAGTTGGGCACGCGAACGCAAATGCTGCACTCTAAAAAAAGAAAGAATACTGTGAATTAGCTTTCCTGCAGAACACAAAGACAGCCAATCGAGGCGAACAACAAAAGAATTTGCGCGAATGACAAAGCCAAAAATATGACTAGACAAAAAAAAAATGATGTTTGCAGGAACAGAGAGCATGACGATTTCCCTTTTATTTATTTATTTATTTATTTATTTATTCAGATACCTACATCACCCAATTCAGGGCATTATTATAGGGGGGTAAGGCAATACAAAACATAGATGGACGAAAAGAAAAAAATGCACATTGAACCTTGCGTGATGCATAAGGGTTCATATAGAAATGACATTTCACAGTAATTTCAGCACATCAAAAAATAATAATAAAACAAAACGGCACCCTTAGACAAACAAGGCAATAATCATTCCAGCAACAATTTTTCTGGGACAATAAAGTAGATGAAGGAGGTGTAGTGACCACTTCAGCTCGTAAGTTATTCCATTCGCGGACCGTTCGTGGAAAGAAAGTGTTATTGAAAATGTTAATTCTGCACCGGAATTCGCGTATCTTTAAGTGACGATCTGTTCGTGAGGACACGTAGGTTAGTTCTTTTAAATAATTTTCTCTGTCAATGCCAGTTCTACCATTAAATATGTTATAGAATAAGGACAACGGAAGATATTTTCTTCTGTCGTCCAGTAACGACCATCCAATCTGCGACGTATTTCAGAGGAGCTCTTTGAAAAATCATATTCGCCAGAAGCGAAACGAGCCGCACGTTTCTGAATATGCTCAAGTTGATCTATAGTTACCCTTTGTGCAGATCCCAAGCTGCACGAGCATTTTATAAAATAGGGCGCACACTTGACATGTAGAAAGTTTCTTTGAGTTTTAGAGGTGCCTGTCTAAAGGTATACGTACAAGGAAGTTTAATGCGCGATTGGCCTTCGAGGATAAATAATCAAGAGGAGCGTTCCATGACAGGTCACTGGACAACAAAATTCCTAGATACTTATATTCAGTTGCAAAGGATAGGCTTGTAGAACCCAGGAACTATTTTGTGGCCAGAGGTTGCCTTTTGTTAGTGAACGTGACGACACTACATTTGTCGAAGTTTAAGGTCATGTTCCGTGTATGGCAGGCACCATCTTGTAAAATTAAGAATCCACTTCACCGGAAATATAATGATAAGCGCAACAGTCCTCAGCATATAAACGGACACGGCTAGAAACAAGCACAGCAAAACCGTTTATGCACAAAAAATACAAATTTGCTCATTGCCATTTTTTTGTTTCTTTTTAAAATCAAATCGTACTTTTAGTTTGGTCGTTTGCTGGGATAATTTTATTACTCGCCGCGATTGGCAGTCTTCCTGTCCTGCTGGAAAGTGAACTTGTAGCTTCTTGTTGGGCAAGGGAGGGGATTGAAGTGTGGTTCCAGCGGTTGCATCGAGCGAACGCTGACCAGGTCGTTGCGACTTTGTAGTTTACAGTGAGGCGTATACTGAAGAGAAACAAAAGACGTAAAGACGTTCTACACTTTCGGGCTTCCTTTCCATTTTCTTTCTTTTTTTTATCTTACAGACACGCGTATACTTTTATTTCACTCTACACACTCCCCTAGAAATGTTTCTTCATTATGATGTTTTGTCAAGTGATACATTCAAGCGCACGGGAACGTCAGATCCATGACAAGGCATCGCACAGTAAAAAATTCGGTTGCTGATAGTGAATAAAACGCCATATAACCAAGGAGATTTACCTCCGAAATATTGTATAAAAACATTTCACAAACTCATTCTTGAAAGTCCATATGAAACACGTTGGGTAAAACGTAATGTAACATGCCAAGCGAAGTAATGCCGTCCTTATTTATTCGAATATATGTTTAAGTCCTTTTCAGCACTGATGTTAGAATTTAATTTATAATCGCCACACAAGAAGGCGCATGAGGAGCGCTTTCCTGCTCTCCTCAAGCACTGCCTTTCGGTTTTCCTGCGTGCAGAAAAAATTTTAACATTTTCTCGTACAGCAGGGTTTGGGAAAAGAGCGTTTTTTTTTTCATTTTAGAAACGCAGATGAGATCGTCTTGTCCGCAGCTAGAAACTTGCCATTGTTACTAAGTTAATTAGTATGTTTATGCAAACTTTGACGTCCGATGTTGCTGGCGGTTTGTTCGGGAAAATATTTTTTTCTCAACCACCCTATTTGTATGATCCTTCTTTTAATGTTTGCTGAAACGCCCTGCATATTTGTGTAAATTCGAACTTAAAAATAAAATGACATTGTTTATTGGTTCTGCTCTCCAGATCAGACGAGCATCTGTTCAGACGTAGAAAGCGGGGTGACACGTAATCAACAACTAATACAGCGGTGCACAAACCGTTTCTGTGCGCGGGTCATCATTTGCCAAAAAGTGGTACTTACAGGTCGCATCACAAAAGCGCCAATTGTCCGCTGCGTTAAACAATATTGAAGTCCTAAAAACATTAGGAACATATAATACAAAGAATATTGCTTTAAAAACGTTTGGTGCATGAATTACTTCATACAAAACGCGACGCAGTTTGACATTGTAACCGATTTGTAGTGCTATGTTTTTTTTATAAATTGACGGATCTCAACAATGCTATCATGTGTGGTGTAATATGCTTATCCAGACATACATAGGCGGGCAGTAACGTTCAACGCCACCTGGAATATTAAAATCATATGAACCGCCTTCTCTACCGTCACGTGACGTCATCACTTTTCGGAGGACGCCAAATCAGCAATGGGGCCCGAGCTCGACGCCGGGTCTCCTTCGACGCATTGACTGGACGCGAGACCCAGCCGAATGCCGAAGCAGCACTCGTGTGCAATTTGTGTCTGCTTGCGATCCTTCTGCGATGACGTCCAAAATGTTAGAACACAGGCTTTTGATTATTCTTGGTGGTATTGTCACCATCTTCACTTCCCAAAGACGCTATTTATGTATATCGGCCGTTTTAGTTGCAAATCGCAATGCGCAATCTCAGAAATTCCTTCATACACCTTCCCGCAGTCCAATTCCTCAACTGTGAGGGCGAGATCGCGCTCCAATCGACATGGTGCGGTGTGACGTGATCGCGAAATGCAGTATTGACGGTAACGCGTCACAAGTAACGGCGTTACCGGTAACGAGTCACTTTTTTCGGTAAGGTAGTAACGTATTCCTTACTTTTTCAAAACAGTAACGGGTAACGTACTTACGTTGCTTATTTCAAGTTACATGTAACTTATTTGCATTACTCCTTACCTCTTCTTCCCAAGACAAAAAATTACACTTCTATTTTTTTCGTGTTTATAGGCGCCGAGCCATGTGAATATTTTAGTGTTTTTTTTTTTTGCGTTTGTCTTTGCGTTTTTTTTTGTGAGTATTTAGGTAGAACCGTAAAAAAAATAAAGTAATTACGGAGTTCTAGAATAGCGCACGCTAAAGCTTTGCGTACGCAAAGAATAGCGTCGTCGCCACTGCGCATGCGCCGAACGCTAATTACGTTTTGCGCTTTGCGTGCGCTATTTTAGCGCACGCTATTCCTCGCAAATTGCGTGCGTACGCAAACGGTCTTTGCGCTTGTCCAAGGAGGATTCGTGATGAGAAGTTTGCCAAAACAAAGACGAGCACAGTTAAAAAAATGGCGGCCCCCAGGACCATGGCTGCTGCCGCTTTGGCGGCGTCGTGAGCGCGACGTCGGCGGCATCCTCGCGACTGCGATTTTCAATACGGGACGACATTGCACTCGGTTTGGAAAACCCAGTAAGGTGGGCAACGATCACCGGCAACTTGTTGCTTGCGACGAGCGAACATTTGTCGGCGAAGGTCTGTACACTCTTGCCAAGGCGACGCGTGCGGACACGACCGGTCGACCGCTCGCGTCGCATTCTCACGTTTAAACAAATGTAAAATGTTGAACCAAAAATTTTGTTTTTTCTCAAGTTACAGCATTTCGTGGGTGAAATAAAAATCGTGACTGCATTTAGGTGGCGCTGCAAGCGCGAGATGCTCGGGTTTTTGCGTCGCGGCGGAGAAACGCTATTCTAAAACTCTCTTGCGTCACGTGCGCTAACGCAAGCACTAAATTTAGCACTAGCGTGCGCTAAAATTGCGTATGTTATTCTAAAACTCCCTATTATGCTCAGTTTCTGCATGAACATAACGTTTCGTGAAATATGGCGCCTATGAATACCTGTAACCTCAAAAGAGTAAAACATATTAATTCATAAATAAAAAAGGAACGCAAAAGTAACGTGCGTGACTTTTAGTTGGTAACGGTAGCGGTAACGAGTTCCTTTTATATTGAGGTAACCTAAGATGGTAACGTGTTCCTTTTATTTGCAAGTAACGAGTAACGTATTTCGTTACTTTTTCTCGGTAACGCCTACAGCACTGCTCAAATATGTGATCGAGTCTGTTCGTCCGAATGGAGTTCTCACACACGTGCTCCCGACGAACGACCAGCGGGTAACCACGGTGTTATGCGCATTACATTTTCGCACGCATTCGCTTCGTAACATCACCCACCCTGCCAGTCCACAAACGGCGCCGTCTGTTGTAGGCACAAGGATCGTTCAAGGTTGTCTGGAACTTTTGTCCGTAAAAAAATCGCTGACCAAGTGTAGCGCAATAAAACTTACGGACGCACAGAATGGCGTATTTGACGCATATTGTCTGTAGCTATAGAGCAGCGGTGCACAAAAATATTTCTTGTGAAGGATAGCGTTCAAACCGTAGAAATTTTGAGAAGATTGCAATCACACTACGCGGAACGAACAATGTCATGGACAACAGCGCACGAATTTCGTCAAAATTTCGGCAAAGGACAACAGCAGATGAGAATAAAAGCGCGCGGACACGTTCATCTGTCTGCAGTCATGCTGCCCAGTTCTATCTACACCAAAGGAATGAAGAAACTGACAAAACAATCGCAGGAGGGAAATACTTTGGAACACTGACATAGATTCGTGCCTGTCAGATATTTACAGCGGAGCTGTTAAGGGCTAGGTTCCCCAGGATCGTGTCCGGTATCAAACGCCTGTCGACACAAACCTACCTGGACAGCTACCGCCATCTCTAAGCGACGGCGGCAAGCACACAACCAGTCTGGTTGCCGCCGTCGCTCGTAGATGGCGGCAACCTTTCCAGCTATCATAGAAGAATGGATAGTCGGGCGCGTTGATGGGAATTCATCGTAGGAAACAGCGCGAAAAACAGACGTCATCCGTGGTGTTGGCCCGCCGGCTAAGGCCTTACCGCCGGCGCCCTTTACATCGCTGCTTCTGTTCTCGGCGGAGGCTTTCCAGGCGAGCGATGTGCTCTTCTTTGGCAAGGGAGTCTGAAGCGCTCGACGCAGTGGAAGTCGAGGCGACAGCGGCTTTGCTGCGGTTACGGACCCATTCGCGCTGCTGAGTACGTCGCCGCTCCTTCCGCAGCCAATCTTCCTTCCCCGAAAGGGCGCGCGGCCGACCCATCCAAAGTCCAAACCGAAACTGATAAGAGCGTAAGAAACAGCGCGCAAAAGAGACGAGGAAGAACCACACATGACGAGCGCTGCGCTCGTTACGTGTGCTTCTTTGTCGTCGTCTGTTTTTCGCGCTGTTTCCTACGATGAATTCCCATCAACGCGCCCAACTATCCATTCTTCTATGATGGCTAGAAAGGTTGCCGCCATCTATGAGCGATGGCGGCAACCAGACTGGTTGTGTGCTTGCAGCCGTCGCTTAGAGATGGTGGTAGCTGTCCAGGTAGGTTTGTGTCGACAGGCGTTTTATACCGGACACGAACCTAGGGAACCTAACCCTTAACAGCTCCGCTGTAAAAATCAGTGATGGCAAATCCCAACTACACGGCACATACAACCGCGCCCACCGAACTCCTCCATCCAGCCCAACTGAGGTGCCTACCAAAGAAGCAGTCCCAGGAACA
This sequence comes from Ixodes persulcatus, assembly GCA_013358835.2. Taxonomy (NCBI): domain Eukaryota; kingdom Metazoa; phylum Arthropoda; class Arachnida; order Ixodida; family Ixodidae; genus Ixodes; species Ixodes persulcatus. The sequence continues at coordinate 98,916 of JABSTQ010010876.1, read as the reverse complement.
TCGATCGCTAGAACAAACTGCAGTCAACCAGTATCCGCTTCATCTGCTCCGCGGAGAAATAGACAAGAAAAACGTGTAGACATTGGCCAACTTGTGCTCCCAATGCTTTTCGCTGCACTCAAGGCAATTATTAACGCGCTCCCTAACGTCAATGATCTTCCAGAAGTTCGAGCATTGCTAACGATGGAACCGCTTATTAAGTCCACATGCTTAACGGCGAGTGGACATTTTGGTGACTGTCGTATATAAACGCACATTAATATTTTAATGGAACGCGAACCGACAACGAACCAAAAGCGGGGACTTCAGACAATTCGTTGCTCAGTTTTGTTTCGCAATACTTGCAATATCTGAGGTCCGTATGGATAGTTCGTTTCGACTGGCAAACTATGTATTATACAAATCTACGCGACCAGGAGGTCCTAGTCGCTGTTTACTTGGAATACGAAAAGATTTAATCTCAACACTTCTGTTTTTCTCGACTTCGGGTGTGCCAGAGATTGTTGCCTGTCAGGATCGAACGCGTAGGACCGATGACACTTACTGTTGTAAGCATCTACATAGAGCCACAAATTTCGATGACAAGCGCTGATTTTAACTCGTTCTTCAAACGATTTACTGCTCCCTATGTTATGTGTGGATATTTTAATGCCCACCACACACTGTGGGGTATCTCTCATTGTGACCAAAGAGAAAACCTCATTGAAAATATTATAGATCAATATGACATAAGTATACGAAATAATGGTTCACCAACATACATAAAAGGAGCCAAATATTCCAGCTGCCTTGATCTAACGCTGTGTACTCCAGACATCTAGTACGACATGGATTGGCGCACAGATATAGACACTCATGGCAGCGACCACTACCCGATACTTATTCACCACCCTCGGCTAACCTCAAAACAACCAAATCATTGTGTAGCTTTTACGAACCGGAAGATGTTTAGTTTTCTGAACACCAGACAACTCGAAGAAATTCAGACAGTCGAGGGCTTTGAACGAGGGATCAGTGCAAACTTAACAAAAGCCACAAAAAAAGTAGCAGTTCCAAGAGAGACTGCCGGAGTAAACGGTGACTATGAGAAGCTTCGAGCTATTCGCCGGAGATCAGAAAGACGATATGCGAGATCGGGAAGAGCAGAGGATTTTTATGAAGCCCAACGTATCCCCATTAAAATGAAACGGCTTTTGCAAAACATTTCTAAACGCCGCTGGAGAAATCTATGTGCAAAATTTTCACCTTTCACCCAGGTCAAAATGGTGTGGAATATAGTACGCTCTTTGAAATCACCAGTAGTTCAGAAAACACCGTTCAGAGCATTGGCCCTCTCACGAGGTACTTCGGAGTTGACAGTGGCGAGTCAATTTTGCGCTCTACTTACAGAACAGGGAGACGCGATGACCTCCCCTGAATACTACGCATCATGCGAAGCCACAATTAAAAGTATAGGTGAAGAAATTAACTCAAGTAATTTACACCTAGATCTTTATTTCAGTATTCGTGAACTGGAAGGTGCACTGGCGACGATTAGTAAACACACAACTCCGGGTCATGACCCGGAGTTGTGTGTGTGTTTATCAATACCCTCAGGGCCCTATGGTCCCTGAGGGTATTGAAATAAATAAATAAATAAATAAATAAATAACATATCAAGCACTTGCAAATCTTGGTCCGGGAACTAAAACAAATCTTCTTGAGATTTTTAACGATGTCTGAAGAAAAGAAACTCTCCCGGACCCATGAAAACTGGCAAAGGTTGTTCCTTTACTAAAATGTGGGAAAAACCCAGTAGCTCTAGAATCGTTTCGTCCAGTAAGTCTCACTAGCTGTGTTGCGAAACTCCTGGAAAATATTATACATATGCGCCTTCAATGGTGGTTAGAATAAAATCACGTATTACATGAACAAATGACTGGATTTTGCCCTAGGAGGTGCACTATTGACTCTGCGCTTGACCTTGTTACCACAGTGGAACACGAGCACGCATCCTGGAACATAACCATAGCAGTCTTTTTGGATATTCATCGCGCTTTTGATACCGTGAGCCACACACGTTCTGCACGCGGACTCGTTCAACTGAAAGTGCGAGGACGGGTTGTACGTTGGATCAAAAACTAACTGCTCCATCGCAAGATATTTGTAGCCACAAATGAAGCAAACAGCGCGGAACATGAGCTAAAGCATGGGGTTCCACAAGGTAGCGTACTTAGCCCTACTTTATTCATCGTTGTCATGGCTGAATTACCCCAGCGACTCCCTCCAACGCTCCAAATCTCGATGTATGCAGATGATATTTGCATATGGGCATCTGGCTCTTCTTCAGAAACTTTACAGTTGTAGTTGCAGTCTGGCCTCGATGAGACATACAAATACCTTCGTGAGAGAGGCATGGACATCTCAGCTAACAAATCTGCAGTTCTACCCTTCACTAAAAAGCAACTCAAAGGGTTTAAGCTCCATCTACGAGGACAAAACATCGAGCGAGTCAAGTGGCACAGATTTCTTGGTGTTGTGCTAGACTGTTCTCTTACATGGTCAAGGCATATTTATATGCTTGAAAACAAAGTGAATGCTATCGTTAACGTACTTCGGTGTATCGCGGGTGCGAGATGGGGAGGGTCAGCGGACGGTCTCCTTCTTCTCCATGCAGCTCTTGTACGACAAACAATCGCATATTCAATACCAGTTCTGCAAGGAATTTAACCAACGTCAGAAAAGCGATTTAATTATATGATTGCACGAAGTATGTGCATATGCTTAGGTGTTCCTCGGGCTACTTCTACTGAGCTCGTATTCGCGGAGGCCCGAGAACCTCCAGTGGTTGTCGTCCGTAGTTAAGAAGTATGTCGACACGAGTTTCGTCTAGCCACACACAACGGTGGCCGTCCCTAGCTCACATTATCATTGGCACTGAGTCCTGGCTAGATGATAGTGTCAGTGATGCTGAAGGTTTTCCTTCCACATTTCAAGTTTACAGACTCGACCGGGCCACCCATGGTGGCGGCGTTTTCCTACTCGTTGATAAATCCTTCCCAAGCGCACCTGTAGAAACTAATGATGATTGTGAGACTGTGTGGTGGAAGGTCATGTTTCACAATGGTGAACATATCTCGTTTGGTGCTTTTTATCGTAGCCCCACTGGGGGCAGCCTTTCTCCCTTCAAATCGCTTTCTCATGCAATGTTGAGTTTAAATTCGAATTTTTTATTGGGCGGTGGTTTCAATATGCCTGATATACAGTGGACTAACAATTCACCCGTGCTTAATTGCCGCTCTGCGCTTTCGCTTGAATTTAGTACAATTATCGCCACTAACGGTCTTTATCAGTTTGTAGATTTCCCCACACGTCGTGCAGGTGACTGTGCACCAACGCTTGACTTGCTTTTTTCCAATTCCACCAGTTTAGTCCGATTCCAGGTATAAGTGACCATGATGGTATCCTAGCTAAAGTTTTTTTTGGACGACCAATGGTCGTGCTTTCCCCTTCTCGTAAGGTGTACATTTTCGATAAAGGTAATTACGGCTTGATCACACATAATCTGGAAGATACATTTGAGGAGTATGTGGCGATCACTGCCACGTCCAGGGTTGAAGATGTTTGGAATCTATTTAAAAACAACTTACTATCGCTTATTGATTGCCACATACCGTCAAAAATCGTTTCTGGTAGAAAAGGACACAGCAAGCCGTGGTTTACCAACGAGATCAAGCGCTTACTGAATCGAAGATGTCGCCTTTAATAGGCGACACCTCCGATTTAATAGGTCAGACAAGTGTATCATACTGACAGATTCTAAGAACGCACTACAACTATTGAAGGGTATAAATATACGGACCTCTTTGGGTCCTTTACTGTATCAAATTCAAATGACACTAGTTCATGCAGAGAGTCTTGGGCACTCGATACGTCTCCAATGGATCCCAGGCCACTGTGGAATTGCCGGAAACGTTGAAGCTGACCAGTTGGCTACGGAAACCTATATATATGACACAATAGAACTAACCATCTTCACACCTACAGTTGCCAAGCTACTACTTCGGCATTACCGAGAGGAATATTCACGACAACAATGGTTCACTGAGAAATCAATAGACGCTCTCCTTCCGCATATTGACCCGGACCTTAAATTTCCACCACACTCCGGTACAAAAAGTAAATACGACACTCCCCTGCACCGATTAAGACTCGAAGAGGCTTTTACTGAAAGTTTCTTACATCGAATTAGACATCGTGTGATCCCAGTATGCAAATGTGGTGATCCTTTTGAGGATGTTAATCACATCCTCTTAGAATGTCAGTGCTACACCACTGAAAGGCATCGAATCAAAAATCGACTTTAACTGTTGGACAGTCGTCCCTTTGGCAAAGATTTTGGGTCCTTGGGCAAACCGAAAAACACTCAAAAGAGCACTCAACATTATTTGTGACTTTTCAAAAGACAGTGGACTTTTATACGAATATTAAGCACAGACATATGCCATACGCCTATGGTTGTATATATTTGTAGGTATGTGCACAAGTGAGTGAGCGTGACAGTATGCAGTGTGAGTGTAAGTGATGTGCTCTATCCCAACTGAAAATGAGACGAGCAACAGACTGACAAGAAATGCATCAACTGCCTCAACTGTTTTGTGCTGTGTTTTGTAACAAGTGTTCTGTAACGCTCGCTTTTTTTTTTTTTTTTTTTTTATTGTGCGCGCGCGTGTGTGTGTTGGTGTGGTCGTGTCATGCCTGTGCTGTTACTCCCTACTCATTTCTTTCCTTCTTTAATCATTATGTTTTAGGTCTTAGTTCCTATCACTTTCAGGTTTTGGAGTAGCCGGTGCCATTTCAAGGCTGCCAAGTTCTCCATAGCACCATCTATTTCTTCTTCTTCTTCAGTGCCCAAAAGCTATTTATATTAAGCGAGAATTTTTTGTGGCATCCTTAACCTTCTCAATCACGTGTCTCCTTTCTGATATTGTGTAAAAGTGCATGCTCATTATCAAGTCTTAATGACTTGCACTGTGAACTGCTCAAAGTGCAGCCTACACCCTAGTTGAGTAAGTGTACGGCTTGTGAGGAGGTCGACAATTGACCAGAACAGGCTTCCGAAGACTCTTTCAACCTTTGTCTCGCTTTCCATTACTTCATGGCTCAATGCCAGCCAGCAGATTCATTAGTGAGCGTGAAGGGTGTTTGAGAGCACCAGGTACACATCCGTCATATCTCTCTTTCGGGCTGATATCTCTGGACCTAAGCGCTCCCTATCTAGCAGTTTCCTTTTCTTCACCGGTGGTTATGAAGTGATAAGGTGGTAGGTTTGGGGATACCTACGGTCGATTTCCTCCCTCGAGACTCCACTTAGCTCTCTCGATCTCCACGTTCTTCCCATCGATAGTGTACGTCTACGACTTCAAGATGTCATCTGCATGAAAATGAAGGTTGCACACACGCGACTTGTCGGAGAATCGTCGAGACGAGGAATTGCGCAATCTCATGTCGCGCGGAGCTCCGGGTCACGCGGAGCCTAGAAAAAAAAAAAATGTCTCGATGTCTGGTTCGCTTTGTAAGCGCTCGTGCATTCAGTAGTCACATACCACGTTGGCATGATGAATGCATGACCATTGAGAGAGAGAAAGAGAAATATGTTTATTGGAAAGATGAAGAGGTTATCCCCCGGGAATTTGCAAAATTGCTACTTATACATGGGAAAGGAAGAAAGAGGCAAAAAAGAAGAAAAAAACGGAAAAAAAAGAAAGAAAGAAAGAAAACTTTGAGGATGGTTGTCAGTTACTTTTGGAACGTGTCCTACAGTGTTTTATCAAGTTCGGTCGCTTGGAGAAAACAAATCAATGAACTCGTCGACTTGTCTTCTTGCGATGTTGATGGCCATGACCTCAGGGGATGATTGAGCGTGAGCGCTTCTCCGTTGTGAAGAACCAGGGAGCATTTCATTTCTTTGGTCAGCGTAGAGGGAGTAGTGACAAAGGACGCGTTCCAGCGTTTCTACGACGTCGCAGCTCTCGCAGATAGAGGAGTCCCCAGCTGACCGGCGAGATTTAGGTAATATTTCGTTGAGGCCACGTTCAGTCGTATTCGGTGAAGAGCGGCTTGTGTACGACCATCGAGTATTCAGCTAGCCACAAGCAGCACGAAATCTACGTTTACAGAAGCATACGGGAGCACTTCGCATGCGCGTTCTCCGGACACTTCCAGACAGCATTACGGAAACGCAATGGGATGGCCGGCAGCACCGGAGCCTGGTACGACTGCAGCGCCACTTGTCGTGGCTGGTGGTGGTGGCGCCGCGCAATATCGCCCAGTTCAGCAACTTACCCTCCTTCTATTAACGTTGCTACTAGCGTTGCGGAATGGGCACCCCCATTCCATTTCAATTCCATTTCGGGGAATTAGAGTTTCTGACAATTCTATTCCTTTCAACTCCTCGGAATGGAGACACTGCGCGCATTCCCACTCCTGAAATGGCTAAGATCCACCATTTCATTCCTTTAATTCCTAAATGTGAAAAAAATGGCAATTGACAGCCACATTGTGTTACTAGAAAAAATCAGCATAAAGCTGCTGACGTTATCAAATGTGGAGAAGACTGCAAAAGTATGCAAAAGCTTTCTCAAAACACTCATTCTACTAAGCCGAAGGGTGGTTGCACGAAGCCCTTCGTGGCACTTGGTGTCACTGCGGACATCGATCGCGCGATCAAGCGTAAAAGGCTTGCTACTCGCGACAGACTCCAAAAAATTATAACCACCCATTTTCTTCGCAAACGGACCGTACCCTCCACTGATACATGGTTAGCGTGTTGTTTGTTTGATAAGGCCTTAAACATGTCTTGTTCGTGCGTAGCGCCGGAAGAAGCTATCTTGCTCTCCACTTCGAATACTTGCACAACAGCACCACTAACGCTTTTTTTTTTGTATGGAAGCGACGCTGCATATATTTGGCCTGAATCTCCATGAACTGCTGCAAGAACAGAAAACCGCTGAAAGAGTGCGAACGTTGTGCGGCGCCAGCACAAAGGACTGTAGCACCATATTATGTAACCCGTCTTAAAATGTAAACTTTTACGTTTGCACTAGGATTCTTGAGATTTCTTAGCATATTCAATCAAATTATTTATTTGTGCTCCAAGAACGGCTGGGTTAAAAGCAGGGAGTCTGGCCATTATTCCGATTCGGCTAGGGTTCGGGTTCAGTAGCTTTGCATTTTGTTCCGGTTCGGTTCTGGTTTCATGATTCTTTTGAAATAACGGTTTGGTTACCGGTTCCACACAGCGCGAACCAGTACAAGCCGGTTCTTAATAAAAAAAAAAAAAGTTCGCAGCTCCTAGTCATCAAGTAGAAAGGACGAGTTCAACATGGCATCATCCGCATTAAAAAAAATAGGTCAGAAACCGTGCAGCGGAAATGAGGACAGTAAAACAAATATAGGCTAAATTTCGTTTTATTATCTTGAATTTTTAACGCAAACACCGTTTTATAAAAAAATACGTGGTTATACAGGCACTTGGAAACAGTACCAAAGTAGAGTACTCACATGTGAAGTCAACCAGCCGGCATGCACAGTGACATCATGACGGTAGCACGTACCGTACTCGCAAGCTAGCCACAGAAAACAACAAATTAGTTTTTAGTTGTTTAGACAGCAGAAGTTTAGTCTGCCAGAATATGGCGACATTCTTACTCCCTGTAGGTGAGAAATATAGCTAGTGCAGTACGACAGCTAGCCCGGGGTATTTAACGGGCATCACGCAATACTGATACACGATCGCACGCCGGTACGATGCTCGTCCAGATCGAAACGGCTAACTACCCACACTGCACGCCCGAACGACTTGCTCGAACGACTGAGTGGAATAGAAGAAAGACGGTGAAGGCCGGTCGAAAGACTATTAAAACAAACAAAAAAGGGCATGCAAAAGACAATGAGTGACTTCATGTTTCTAGAAAACGAACACACAAAGAAAAAAATTCTTCAAGCAGCGTTCAGAGCTCTGGGCGACTGGCGTCCTGGCGACTGGCGCCGCAGTGGCGCACTCGTCGCGGCTACGCATCTTGGTGCCCTCAGACTTCGCCACTGCGGAACAAACGCGCCGACAGCCGTCATTTTTTGTTTTGATTTTGATGTTTATGTTTGATTTCTACTTCCTTTGAGGAATACCGCTTATAGCCGATTCACACGACGGATCGAATCGCGAGTTTCGTCCGCGGACAGTGTATCACGTGACCGTCTCGTCAGCGATTCCTGCGATCCGCGCCTCGTACGCGGACGTGCGGACTGATAAAGTTGAGCGCCTTTTCACTCCCAGATTTTTGGCTGGAGATTGACTTGAAAAGCGTTTAGTCTGGCAACGGTGCAATGGTTTCTTGTTTTTGCTTTTTGGGGGGCGATTAAAACAAAAATAGCGCATCCTCGTGTTTTGTGCGTTCGCTGATTCATTTTGTCGCGCGATTCTTGGTCCCACACGTGAAAGAGACTGCAGAAACTTTGCCCGGCTGACGCGACGCAGGTTCCGGTATTCTTTCGGGTCCGTGTAATGAAGCTTCCGTCTAAACTCGTCTAGCACTCCGTGATAATTCTTGGACGTCCAATCAGCCTTTCACCGAGCAAGACCTTTCTTGTGGCTGTGGTGTTCTGAAGTGTTGTGCACGAGCGCGGAGTGCTTGAAGGCATCCCAAACACCACTCCGCGAGCCCAGAGCTTCGTCGCTTACGCCGAAGCCTTTTCGAGCAGGACCATGCTTGTGTCACTGTCATGCCTTGGGCTAGTAATCGAGTGGCACTTCGCGCGAAGCCTATCACGGTGTTCTGTGTAGATATGTACGTAACAGCGGCGTACGATTCTTCATCGCGGTAGCAAACGTCGATTTCTCTCTTGGACAAGGGTGCCACGGTGCGATGTTGGAGTTTCGCGTCACTGTAGGGTGGCGAACAGGTTCGGTTCGTCCTCGCTGGCGTAGGCTCAACTCTCCATCTTGTGGATCCGCCTAGGAAACGAGCGAACCGCGGACATGTCGTCACGTGATCAATCCGTCCGCGGATCAGTCCGTCGTGTGAATCAGCTATTAGCAACAAAAAAAAAGAAAGAAACCACACACACACACACACACACACACACGCACACGCGCACACGCACACGCACACGCACACACACACACACACTCACCACTCACTCACTCACTCACTCACTCACTCACTCACTCACTCACTCACTCACTCACTCACTCACTCACACACTCACACACTCACTCACTCACACACTCACACACTCACTCACACACTCACTCACACACACACTCACACACTCACACACACACTCTCACACTCACACACTCACACACACACACACTCACATACTCACACACACACACACATACACTCACACACTCACACTCACACACTCACTCACTCACTCACACTCACTCACTCACTCACTCACTCACACACTCACTCACTCACTCACTCACACACTCACACACTCACTCACACACTCACTCACACACTCACTCACACACTCACACACACACTCACACACTCACACACACACTCTCACACTCACACACTCACACACACACACACTCACACACTCACACACACACACACACTCACACACACTCACACTCACACACACACACTCACACTCACACACACACTCACACTCACACACAAACTCACACTCACACAAACACTCACACTCACTCACACACACTCACACACACACGCGCACACACACACACACACACACACACACTCACTCACTCACTCACTCACACACACACTCACTCACACACAAAAAAAAAAACACAAAGAATAGCTCTTTCACGCCTTTTCGCCGATGCCAATTCGTGCTGCACATCGACTGGAATATATTTATTTGTTTTATTATTATCTATCTGCCTTCATGTCGTCGCTGCGGTTTGTTTAGTGAAAACTGAGCCGGTGGCTCCAGCGCCGAATATTTAACTGACTTCGCGCCTCTACCCGCAAGAAGAGGCGCGAAGTCAGTTAAATATTCGACGCTGGAGCCACCGGCTCAGTTTTCACTAAACAAACCGCAGCGACGACATGAAGGCAGCTAGATAATAAAAAATTAGAGACAGTTCGGCGTGCACGCCGAACTGTCTCCAATGAACTGGTAACCGCCACATTAGATTACGATTGTGTTCCGGTTCGGGTTCAACATCAAATGTTTGATTTCGGATGCAGTCCAGTTCCGCATTAGTTAAAAATAATGGTTGTGCTCCGGTTGTCGGTTCTGTTCGACACCCTGGTTAAAACTAGATGCTAATCGCGCAAGATTACAGCAGCCGCTTTGTCGCGCCTCGCGTCGTCAGGAACGACACGTTGTCCGTCTATACAACTATTCAGTTCAGGTTACTTCGCACAGGACGCGCAATTTTCATCTTGGGATGAGCATAAGCCAGTGAGACAATCAAGCCGTCAGTCACCTCCGTTGCAGCTATGCTGTTTCAAAAGCCACTTATCCATGCGCTAGTGAATTGCGCCATCAGCCCGCCTGCCCTCGATAAAAATCGACACAGCCCGGATAAGAACCGATTCCATTTCATTCCCACTCCATTCCGGTCAAAAGGCATGTAATTATATATTCCCATTCCGTTCCGGGGCAGGAAGCCGGAGCAGGGAGCCGGGGCAGGGAGTCGCGAGCTGAAGGAGGGGGCAACCCCTGGCATAGTCTGTTGCAACCGGGGTAGGGCACAATACAGTTAAAAAGTATTTTGAAATAGAAAACCACGAATACATGACAAAGAGAGCTAAAGTACTGATTCTGCAATGCATTCATAAACAGGTATCGCGACCAGTATTATTAATATGTTTGAAAGATAGAAATGTATTTGGAAACACGAATACAGGAATATAATTTGCTTATGTAGAAATACAGGTTCTGAAACACATTTTTTTCATAACACTATTGTAGATGTTCTCACACTCCGCAGAACTGGTTGAGCGGACCCGCTAGTGCTGCCAAGAACAAAAATTAATCTTGATCTACGTGTCTCTAAACAATAGACCCTTTTCAAAAGTCCATCAAGCAACATTGGCGGTCGCCATTGCTTGGACGCGAAGCGCGTGATTGGTTCCGAGTCCTCGCCGAACGCTGACGTCACACTCGTTTCCAATACGGGCTGAGCCGAGTTCACGCCGAACCTTGGCGCAGCCCTCGTGTCCAATACATGCTCAAGGCTCTGTTATAGTCCGACAGCGAACGCAGCGTACCGCAGAACGTTCACCTTTCATTGGCCAGCGCCCAAAAACCCGACATCTGCGACCAATCAGTGTCTGTTCGCGCTGCGCTGCGCCGCGTTTGCGACGCTCAACGTCGGAGTATAACGGAGCCTTCAGAGTTCCTGATCTAGCAATGGCGGACAGGCGTTGGCGCAGACTATTGGAAAGGTTGTATTATACGACACATTTTTTGTTTAAGTAACAAACGACCTTAAGATGAATACTGAATAAAGGCGTTGACGTTTTTGCGCCCGAAATAAATGTCCTACAGACTTATCATTGTGTGTTTTTGGTTGAAAGGGTAGAGGGCACCGCGACCGGGATTTAAAGAACTCGCCTACTGGGAATCCAGCGCATTGCCTCGGAGCCGCCGAGGTGGATCTGGAGCTGCGTGGATGAAGAAGCAAATGTGACAATGCTCCATTGTGCGAAAGGGTAGTTTCGTCGATATGAGAAGGAGCGCTCGGAAGGTGTCGTCATTCGTGAGCTCGCACACCTTTAAAAAAAAAAATCATGTGTCGTTGTATAGATAACAGATACTCACGACTCACGAGTGTGTGCGATTAAACGCTACTTGAAAATAACTATTCGAGAGTTAAGGCCCGTTCACGCTCTAGCGTTTGATTATGATCGAGAGAACGACGACGACGATTGGAATAGCCAGCACCATTTTCTGCCGCTCTTCCTGTAAGTTTGAAATTTTATGCTATTCTACTCAATTTGGCTACCTCAACATTTCTTTTAGTAACTGGACCCTACGGGGCTATTACCGGGCACAACCCTGAAGCCTAAAAAACGACCACTTGCGACAGAGTTGCCCCGCTCCAATGACCCGATCCACCAGACCTTGACCTCGGACGCTCAAATGGATACCGTCGCGACTACGAGCCACATTTTTGCAGCGGAAACGCGTCAACCACTACAAGAACCGCAGCTGACAGCTAAGGACATCAATGACGACGTTCCAACGAAGAAACAGTGCGTGAATCTTCCCTGGAAACAAATGGACGAGGACAGGACATCCAACTACTCGTTTCATGACAGCACTCCTGGAGACGAGGACGACTTCACTCAAGTCACTGTGCGGAATAATCGCCCCGCCGGAATCACATTGATTATCAAGCCAAAAGAACAGGGAACCTCGTTCCGGAAAATCAACCCTAACAGAATAGCAAAACAAAATCGTGACAGTATCACAAGAGAAATTACTAGCACCACAGATAAGGAAAGCTGGCACAATCACGGTCAACACGCGACGCTGAACTCAACGAACAGGCTTCTTATGATGAAATCTCTTGTCGGAATCGACGTGACAGTGACCGTGTCCGAGTCATAAACACGCAATGTTTGCAAGGTCAACAACATTCCTGTCCAATACTCAGACTACGAACTGCTAGACTACCTGAAGGACGCTGGTGTCATCGCAGTCCAACGACAAATTGCATATTCAAGGAAAGAAGACGGCACCATGGAGCAACAACCAACAGAAAGTGTTCTGCTTCACTTTCCACAGAATCACCCGATGCCTGCACGGGTCCTATTGGGCTTCACTAGTCATCCTGTGATGGAGTATTTGGAACCCCGGTGCAGTGCTTTCGATGCCAACGACATGGGTACATCGCAAGACACTGTCGCGGCCAACAGAGATGCAAGGTGTGCGCTGGACCACACAGCTACAAGGACTGCATGGACAAAACTTATCCAAAGTGTGCAAATTGTGGAGGCAACCACTGCGCTTCGTTTTCAGGCGGTCCTCAGAAAAAGGCAGCAGCTGCAGCCAGAAAACATGAAATCCTGAATGGACCAATACAAAATAACCGTTATCTTTCCCCGAATCTTGAGGTCACACGCACCCCGCTGCCTCCTCTACCACCTTCCCGCCCACTTCCACTTCTCCCTCGTCCCTCTACATCATCACAGCAGACACAAGTATCTCAACCACCTCAAAGGTCGCAGTATTCTGATGTGTTAAAACGCCAACTAAACGCCCAGATCCAGTTCAAGACTCCATCTCACCTAAACTCGTCGCTTTCTGGTCAAACGCCTCCAGGAGACCGAACATCAAACCTCTCCTCTGTACCAGCACCCCGCAAACAGAAGCGTGATATGAGCAGACGCGATCATCGGGAGGATTACTTTGAGACACGGCAATCAAGTGACGTCTCGCATTTGCTGGTACCGATGTTTTTTACGGCTCTAAGGGCCATACTCAGCGCCGTGCCCGCGGCCAACAATCTTCCTGAGGTAACAGCACTATTCACTATGGAAATATTACTTAAGTCTTCACGAACATTGATGAATGAAGAGTATTCCAATGCCTGATTTGTACAGCCATATAGGAATATTTCAGTGGAATGCCAACGGATTACGGCAAAAGTCTGGTGATTTTCGTCAATATCTTAAAAAGAACAATGTACCAATACTTGCATTAACCGACGCTCACGCGGACGACGACTTTCGCCTCTCAAACTACCGGCAGTACAAATCATCTCGTCAAAATGGTCAAAGTCGAGCGATGCTAGCTGTACAGAAAGATCTGGTATCAGTGCACCTATTCTCTTCGACAAAGAGATCCCAGAATTCGTCACTTGCAAGGTACGGTGTGGTAAATCTTTAGTTACAGTTGTGAGCGTGTACATCGAACCTCAAACTCCCATAACTTCATTTGTGTTTTCTGAAATATTTCGTCACGTATTTGCTCCTTTTATTATATGTGGAAATTTCAATGGACACCACACAATGTGGGGGAGTGATCATTGCGATCGACGTGAAAATGTTATTGCCGAGTATGTGGACAAGTACAACATATGCGTCCTCAACGACGAATCACCGATCTTTGTTCGTGGCCCTACCTACTGCAGCTGTTTAGAACTGACTCTATGCTCTCCAGACATTTCACCTCAAATGACATGGATGACAGACCGGGAAACCCGAGGTAGCGACCATTTTCCCATTCTCGTACAACACCCTCTTCTTAATATTCGTGGGCAGCAACATAGAGCACGGATAACAAACTGGCAGATGTTCAGACATTTAAATACTTTAATACATACCGATTTAAAAGAGCCCAATGATTTTGCAAACTCGATTTTGCTCAGTTACAAACGAGCAACGCGTCTTGTGCCTGTACCTAACGGACACGTTGGTGTTAATGGTGAGTACGAGAAGCTACGCGCAGAAAGACGAATAGCAGAACGCCGCTATATAAGATCAGGAAATGGTGAAGACTATAACCAGGCCCAACATATTCACAACCTTATGCGTCGAGAGCTGCAAATTCTCTCAGTCCGCCGATAGAGGAAGTTCAGCGGTAACCTGACTTCCTTCACACCGATTCCAATAGTATGAAAAATACTTCGTTCTCTTCGCACGCCTGTTATGCAAAAACAACCTTTCCGCGCGCTAGCTCTTCTGAGGGGCATATCGGAAGTGACAATCGGCGATGAATTTTGCGCTCTGTTAGCACAACAAAGCGATGTGGTAACAACTTTGAACTTCCCAATATCAATCTTCCAAGACGCAGGCTGCTCGTACTTTCGAGAACGAGAGGCATCTAGTGCATGTAGAGCTAGATCATGAAATCAACATACGTGAAATTTATTGTGTGCTTCACAACACCCGCAAGCCTACAGCTCCTGGTCTCGATAAGATCACTTACGATGCACTAGCGAATCTCGGTCCCGATGCCACCAGCACTCTTCTCGAAATATACAATGAGGTTTAGAGAACAGAGACAATACCGGAATCGTGGAAGCTAGCTAAAATAGTTCCGGTCGTGAAACCTGGGAAATCACCACAGAGCCTGGATTCCACCCGCCCTGTAAGCTTAACCAGTTGCATCGTAAAGCTGCTCGAGAAGATTCTTACATAACCGCTTGCAGTGGTGGTTGGAAACTAGTAAAGCGTTTCCCGAAGAAATTACAGGATTTCGTCCACGTAGATGCACATTGGATGGCATCTTAGACCTCACCACCTGTGTAGAGTATGAACGAGATAACGGAAACATTACAGTGGTAGTGTTCCTAGATATTCGCCGAGCATTTGATACGGTTAGTCACGCTCGTGTTCTTGAAGGACTTGTGCTTCTTGGTGTACACGGACGCATGCTTCGCTGGATACAAGAGTTTCTTCGATGCAGGAACATCGTAGTGTGTACAAATGATGGAGACAGCAAGCATCATGAACTGCACCATGGAGTACCCCAAGGTAGCGTGTTGAGCCCTACTCTTTTCGATGTCGTAATGGCGCAGTTACCGCAGAAACTCCAGCCACCTTTACGAATATCTATATCTGCTGACGATATTTGTATCTGGATCTCAAGCTCGTCCACATATATCTTAAAGAATCAGTTACAGATAGCCTTAGAAACAACAAACAATTTTTAAGTGAACGAGGAATGGAGCTACCTGCCACGAAATCGGCATTTATACCATTTACCAGAAAAAAAACTTCCTGGTTTTGAACTTAATGTAAATGGAGACTAAATTCAGCGAATTCAATCATACAAATGTCTTGGAGTCCTACTGGATCAATCTCTGACTTGGTCCAGACTCCAAACATATAGATATGCTGGAGGGGAGAATTAATAGTGCAATTAATGTTTTTCGATACATCGCGGGTGCAAAATGGGGAGCCTCAATAGATTCAATGCTCTCATTCCACACGGCGCTAGTGCGACAAGCGATTGCCTATTCTATACCTGTGTTGCAGGGGCTTTCCAACACATCAGAAGCTCGCCTTACTTATATACTTGCAAGAAGTCTAAGAGTATGCTTAGGTCTTCCGCGAGCAGCATCCAGTGCGCTTGTACTCGCTACAGCCAAAGAACCACCAGTAACTATCCTAAGAATCCAGGAAGTATGTCGTAATTTTTTTAGACTTTCAGCGCGGCCACTTTTTAATGAAATTGTTTCTCGCAAAGGGACGAACTTTCTTCGAACATCAAATTTCGTGCCCCTGTTAATCCCTGAACAAACACACTGGGTTCAGGACATTCATAAGCCACCATGGACGCTACCATTTCTAGACATCAACCTGAACATTCTAGGCATGGAAACAAAAGCATGGGTCAATACACACGTTGCAGGAACATTGACTCTTGCACATCTACAGCAAAAATACGACGACAACATTCACGTGTATACCGCCGGATCAACCAAGGATGAAGGATTAACATTAGCATTTGTGGTACCCCATTTCAACCATTGGTCATCCTTTTGGTTGTCACATCATAGTTCTTCAACTACCGCAGAATTGCATGTTTTACTCGCGGCTGCAATGTACATCAAAAATAGCTTGAAAGTCGAATTCCTGGGTTATATGTACCGACTCCAAGCCAGAACTGCAATCCATTAAGACCCTGAATACTCGCAACGAAAATATGTCTCTTGTTTAAAATGCAATTAAATGCAAAGGTGCAAGCGAGCTGGACAAGAATGACGAAAATAATCCCTGGAGAAGGGGAACAAGAGGGACAAAGGACAAACACAAATCTCCAAACACAGCTAGGTGACTGGTGAGCGACCGAAACATTCATGTCTCTTGTGTACCGAATTTGTGAAGAACTTGGGGAAGCAATAGGATTTGGACATACGGTACACCTTTAATGGGTTCCTGGACATAGCGGTGTTTCAGGAAACACCCAAGCTGACCAACTGGCCACGAATGCATATACAAGCAACAACCTCTAGCTCACACCTTTTACAAAAAGCGATGCCAAGCGGTACATTCGTTGTCTGAGAAACTGGATGTCCCTTGACACGTGGCTCAAGAGCATCTCGGAACAGAGCCTACTCCTTTTAATTGACCCAGACCTTCGGTGTCCAGTTCATAATTACTTGAGCAGACCCATTGAAACATTAATTCATCGTCTACGACTAAATGTCGCGTACACCGGCAGATTTCTTTGCCGAATTCAACAGGTGGAAACACCGAGCTGCACGTGTGGCCATCCCGTGGAAGACGTTGAGCACATAATAATGGACTGTCCAAGATACGACCAGTGGCGAACTCGATTACGATTTGGACTAAGCATACTCGACAATCGCTCTTTTTCTTTGGCCAAAGTTATAGGTCCTTGGCCGGACTTAAAAAGCCAGAAGAGGGCATCAACTTTACTACGTGATGTTTTTACTGTAACAAAGATAGTTGACAGATATTAGGTATTATTCGAAGGTCAAAATACGCACGACGCGCCCTTAAAAGATAACTGCGTTTTTTTATTGTAATTTTATTAATATGTTACAGTAATCTATTGTACATATGTACATATGTATTTATTGCGTAATCGCTTCTCTCACCGTGTAATTTTTTTTGTGTGTGTACGGTAACTGAGAGTATTATTCATGGTGTTCTGATTTTGTAATTGGATGTTATACATCATTCATACTGTACATTACTTGATTTGAAGTTGCCGGCCCCAGGATATGGGACCAAACTCTTCAACTCATCAAATAAACATTGAATTGAATTGATTATGACCGAGTTCTTGTGATCTCGTACGACGAGTATTACTAGAACAAGTTTATTAAGATGAAATAAAAACCAAGATATTTTGACAAGAGTCATCTTATCTGGCGGGGATGGGAAATGCGAGGTTGGATGGGGTGGAGGGGTGATACTTTATGCGTTGTGTCAGATTCGCTGACTTGACGTAGTCAAGGAACGAGTCCATGATCAACTTTCTGTTGTTGTCTGGAGGTCACCCAGTCTTCATACCGTATACGGGCCGTAAATATTGTTCTTGCGACGAGAGAAAGCTCTGGCACGCTGGCGCCATCATGAGGTGACCCTGGGACTGCATTGAGCGAAGGCTTTGCAATATTTTCGAGATAAAATGTTACTATCTATGAGAAATGGCAATTTAAATTTTTTTTTCTTCTTTCTTCAGGCCAGTAGTGAAAGAACAATGCGTGAAAAAAATAGAAAAAAAAATCCGGTACCGCCAAGAGTTCCAAGGCTTCCCGATAGATGGCACCAGTCTGTTATCTCGTCATGAGAGAGATCTCTGGTGGTGGTGGTTAAACGCTTTTTTTTTATTGATGAAAGCCTTGACATAACCCTTTCATCAATAAAAAAAAAAAGTTTAACCACCACCACCACCAGAGATCTCAAGAGGTTTTAAGGTACTAGGTCGACTCGTAAGCTATCGCAAGCGTGTAAACCGGCCTTTAGGTTTCGTGGCTTTATCGACTACCTTTCATGTCGTTAGCGACTACTCCAAGGTGCAAGAAAAACAACAAATTGAAAAGGTGACGAATTATTAGCATTGGAATACTGTGAAACAAAATAAACAAAAAAAAATCTCACAAAGCTTTCGAACGATGTCGGCATTCGTGAAGTCGCATAACTAAAAAATAAATTTGTATTCGTGTAGTTAAGAGCAACTCAATAGTAAGTGCGATAAATCACTATTCGGTCATTCTTTTTTGAATTTCAAGTCTTTAGCGACTACATTTCTACTTGATTCACATTTTGCAAGAAAAACGACGGACCGAAAAGGGCGTAGACTATATCATAATGCAATATTGCAAAACCATAAAGTATTATCGTTGTCTAGCGGCTATTCATGCGACGAAAGAAAACACGACGTTAATCCAAAAGTCCGCAGAATGTCACGGAACAGTCTGTGTCGCAGCTCTCCGGACACAGACCGAAGTTGTTCGAACGTCGACGTTGATACCGTAGTATTGCGATAACCGAGGTAACGCTCGGGAGCCCACGCAAACGGAAAGAACTGTCGCAACAAAATCACATCATATTTGTGTACCCGCAATAGGAGAGAACACTGCGCCCTTGCGTCGCACAACGCCAGAGAGCAGTCGGCAGTGTATGTCGCAGCTTTGACCTCCTGTGACGTTGTGATGACGTCTGCCCTGAATCTTACCGCCTTCACAGGTCTAGGCGGTTCACTATCGGAAGCCGCGGCTAGACCCAACGCCGCCGGTCGAAGTTTGTCGGTTATTCGCCGCATATTCCCTCCATGGAGTTCAGCCTGCGGAACGCCAGACAGTTGTGGAAACGTGCGACTGAAGAAAAAGGAAAAGGCGCAAATGTAAAACTAGTTTATGATAAGCTGAGTGTTGACGGTGTCCTTTTTGGCTGCAATGAGGGGAAAGGTTCACGCTTTAAGATAAAAAATAAAATACTCATGGTATAGAATTGGCTTTTCATCACTGCGCATATTAAATATAAATTGCAGAAGCATCCTTTTAACAAGGCCACCGTATTGGAGGGAATGTTGCTCTGTCATGATCCTGATATCACCGTTTTAACAAAAACGTGGTTAAACGATACAATATACGTCACAGGGGCGAATCCAGAACTCCGTTTTTTTTTTCGGGGGGGGGGGGGGGGGCGGAAAATTTGTAAGGATGCTATTCTCCCATTCTTTCGTGTGCACCGGGGGGTTCACCTATGTTAAATTGCCCTCCGAGAAGGGGGAAGGGGGGGGGGGGGGGTCGAATTTGTTTGGGGGGGACGGCCGCCGCCATCGCCCCCCCCCCCCCCCCCCCCCTTGGATCCGCCACTGATACGTCAGTGAGTTTGTTCCTACTGGCTACAGTGTGTTGGAAATACCGTGGAAGTAGAGTTGGTCGGTTGTGTATTATTTTTAAAAGCTTTCTAAATATAATCAGCATGCCAGAAATACTTGATATCGAACGCGTCTTTTGCAAAGCGTACCAAGGCAAGTATAAATACATTATTGGGGCTTTTTATAGACCTCCTTGGTCTTCCATTTCTGTTCTCGATAGTTTAATGATGTATCTGGGCAAACGCGTAAAGCCCGGCGATCGGGTTATTCCGACAGGAGATTTTAATTTACAGAATATTGACTGGTCCATTTTTTCACTCAAACACCAAAATGATGACTCAGGTGAAGCAATGTTTGACTTAGCCTTTACGTTCGACTTACTATAAATCGTTGATATTTTTACGAGAATACAAGGAAATTCTAAATCTATACTTGATCTTGTTTTCGTAAGTGGTACAATTTCTACCGAAGCTAAATGTGAAGTAGTCGGTTAATTTCTTATAACAACGCGGTGCTGGTGACTCTAGAAGATGTTTCTGTAAATATAAAAACAAGGCGAAGTGTTATTCTAATTTTTCTTGTGCAGTGTAACGTCTCGATTATAGATATGCTTTCATTTAATTTTGACGACATCATAAACTGTACAGGGGATGTGAACGACCTTTGGAACTTGTTTAAAAGTATTGTAAATGAATGTATCGAACGCTTTGTGCCACCAATTGTTAAAAAACAAAACAACAAGGACCCTTGAATTTCTAGGAAGTCACTACAGCTAAAAAGACAACTCAAGCGATTAAAAAATAAAATGAAAAGAAGCGACGAATTCTTAGATCTAAATAAAAAATTCACGGCTCTTTTTTTTAGAACGTAAAACCCAGGTTAATATTGATAAAAGTGGTTATTTTGGTGAGTCTTTGCCAAACTTCATATCTACTTCACCAGAAAGGTTTTGGCGTACTATATCTCCGCATTCCAGGGCGTATGATGTTTTTAAGGTCGACGATAATCTAACCCATGAATCCCATCTCAGACGCATTTAAAAAAAAAAAATACTTTAAAGCGGTTTTTACGCAAGACAATGATGTATGATAAAACGGTTTTTATGAGAATTACTAATAAAAACACACTTTAAAGTTCATCTACAATGTTAATAACATCACACTATCAGAAGTCACACAATATAAATATCTTGAACTGTGGATTACTCATAATATTACTTGGACAAAGCAAATCGATTACGTCACATCTAATGCTTGCGGAAGTTATTCTTTCTTAGAAGAACATTAAAACGTTCTCCCCCTTCCTTACATCTTTTCACATATAAAACTATAGTCCTGTCAACATTAGATTATGCTGCAATCATTTGGGATCCTTTCACTAAGATTAACATTAGTAAACTTTATCGAGTACAAAAAAAAAAAAAATAGACCGCTCGCTTTATTTATAATAACTTTGGGGTACTTCCATATCCGAACTTTTAACCAGAGCAAATTTTCTGTCCTTCTCTAAAAGAAATGGGTATTCCCGACTAAAAGTTTTGTACCAGTTAATTAATTGCCATTATAAGGGAGACCTGTCCGAATGAATCCCTTTCTCATCAGGAGATGCTACTCGACAAAGGCGTGCTCTAACAATAACTCCTTTTCAATCGCGTAATAATTACTTGAAGTATTCTTTTTTTCCACGAACAATAACTGAGTGGAATGACCTCGCTGATGGAGTTGTTATGCAGCCCTCATTGTCATTATTCTCATCTAATTTAAGTTAGCTTCTTTGGTACCGTATTTGTTCATGTGTACTATAATTTGTTTTTGTTTTCATTTTTTTTTTGCCATAATGTTTTTTTTTTTTATTATTATTATTGTACCTATCTGAGAAACTCCTATCAAGGGATTGCAGTATTAATAAATAAATAAACCAAACCAACTAAACACCGCCTGTGCTGGAGTCGCCATCTGCCTTGGACCGCTGAAGCCATTTCAACGTTTCTGTTCTGGTCAAGAGGTGCCGCCACTGGGTCACAAGCTATCGAGCCGGGCAGCGCGCGAATTTTATATTTAACGCAACTTTTGATGATGTCGCAGTTGGCGTCCTTCAGATATATTGAATAAGAGCTTTAATATATATTCTATTTTTTATGTTTAGTTGTGTGTGCATCTGCATGTTTGTGTGCGCGCGCGTGCCTGTATTGGGGGGGGGGGGGGGGGTGAGCTCATATGCTGCTAGTTTTTTTTTTCTTTCTCTTTTTATAATTTATAAGCGAATATCTCTTACTTTAATAGTTCACAAACACCACCCACGTACCAGGCTGAAGCAAACAAAATTGTAAAGGCTCCTGAAAATAACAGGAAGATATAGAGAGACTGTGGCGTCCCATGCCTCTGCCATTGTATGCAATTATTGCTTCGATGCGAGTTGTGCCCGACTGTAAAAGCGGAGAGCTCGCGTCTGGCGGGGTGTAATTTTTGCACCCTGATCTGGAAGTTGGAATGGAATCATCAATGCGTATTTAGAAGAATTCTATCCTGACCGGTGTTCTGTGTGGCGACGGAAAGCTTGCATCCGAACACAACCTCGGCGAGTTTACCAAACTCATGTAGTTGCCCACTCGAACAGAGACGGGAAAGAGACCAGGACGCATGTTTGCAGTTGTATGTGCATTCATTTTTTTTTTCTTTTTTTACAAATTTGTTATTTAGCGTGGTATCTGCGTTCGGCAAGTGTGTTCGCGGTTTCTGAAAACCTACCAAAGCACGTGCCTTAAGAACAAACGCTAAAAGTGGCACCGGGCAGAAATCCGCTTTTGATTGGCGGCCAGTGGCTCGCCCGCACAAATAGAGGGGTTTCTGTCTGATTACCGGTGCCTTTTTGAGTGTCCGTGAGCGTACAGGGCGCAACTTGGTTGCTTCTCAGTAGCAGGAATACTCGCGTTCTGGGCGGCGGCTTTGTAAATATTGAAATAGCTTCTACTCGGGGTCAACTTCGTAAGACAAGTCGGAAGCAAAAGGAGCATGGGCGCACATCGCGTTTTGAGTGCATTCGCGCAGGAAGTTTTACTCGAGTAGAAATGTTCTTCTAGCTTCCTCCTCCAACAGTTAGAAAACAAAAAAACACTGTCTGAAAAAGTGTGAAACACCCCTTGTTATCCATCTCTTTTATCTCCTGACTCTTAAGCGTCGCGAACTGGCTAGCAAATGACGTGTTTTTGAACAAATGTTACGGCTCAGAATTGCTTGGGTCGCCGAAACAGTTATTTTGTTTTGTCGCGGCGGTCAAGCGATCGGTGCTTGTCGCTCTGTATAGGACCAGGCAACTGACCATGGTTGCGGCCACAACTAGCATCCAAGTTTATTTAATATTTTTACGCCGATTGACTTTATTATTATGGTCATAAGAGAGGTTGTAGTTTTCCTACAACTCCACGGTTGGGGTTGTAGGAAAATAAATAAATGTACATCTCGTGGGACATGCGAAATTCACTAATGGCAGCAGTAATCTAAAGCACGTAAAAAATGTAAAAAAAAAAAGTTTTTTTTTTTTTTTTTTTTTTTTTTTTTTTTTACGCGGTTGCGTTGCGGAAAACCGAGACCCGCGCCCTCGCCTCCGCGGTTGTTACTTTCCTGTGGCGCACCCGTGCCGCCGGGAAAGTACGCTCCACGGATCCGACGTGGCCCCTAGTAACAAACAATTCGAATGTTGGAGAGAGATTGTAGGTGCGCTCGGAGCTTTTGTACTGTGCTCACGCGCCCTAGAAGCATCTCCTTAAACTTTTGCAGCGTTGGGACACAAAAACGAAGATTCGTGTTAGTGTTTGTCTCACCGACAGCTTATAAGAGAAGCAGGGTCTGCACTATTACAATCGTGCCTCATAATTCACTTTTTGGCTTCCTTATCAGCTGATGCCGGAATGAGATTGCCTGCGAAGCGATAATAAGGCGCCCCTCTCTTGCCACGACCTGCTTTTCTTAAACTCTCAGTAACAATAGAGGCTTTAACATAAGTGCTTATGGTACTTTGCAAGATAAATACTTTAGGTCACTTTCGAGGACATTAGGGACGGAATTTCAAGCGTCTTCCTCTCGAGGTAAACAAAAACTTGTCGCGCCTTTCTCTTAATTTTTTTAGATTAAAGGTTTACATTTCATTAATTGGGTATCTCTGAGAGTGGGGGAGATCGATTTGATTAAAAAGTGTTTCTGTCTTACGTAGGAATAAAAAGTACATCCCGTCCGATGCAGGATACTAGAAGTTACTTCGGCTGATGTGCTTAGATCTCTTCAGGCACGCTTGGATAGTGCGTTACTCTAAGCGTGTCTTAACTCGCAATTTAACCCAAGATTGGCAATGACATTGTGTTTTTATTTTATTTTTATGTTGACGAGTTGTAGACACGTAAAATGGTTCTTTTTGACGTTATTTTTTAAATACTCAGCCGTGGATATTAATGTACTCGTAGTTCTCGATCATGGGAACGCTTCCCTTCCGAAGAAGCGCGATCGGATATGTTCAACCAACTAAGCAGACGATTGCTTGTGATAACTGCCATTCTGCTCGCGTTTGTGTCCAGCACCTCCTTTATTTGCAGATTTTTTGGGCCGCGAGGGTCGTTCATGCTAAGCATATGGAAATCAAGATTTCATTTATTAGCATATGAGTGCCATTTTATTACACTGAACTGCGTCAAAAACAGAGGCCGACGACCGAAACAATTGCCGCGGATATTATGATAATTTCTGAAAAATATTCTGGAATTTTGTCTTAGAAATCGGCGTTCATTTCACTCGCATATTATAGGAATTGAGCGGTGTCTCGTCTGCACATGGGGCGCCTCCCGCACATGAAATCGACAAACACCCGGCTTAAGAACTCAAAACGCAGCGCGCGGGGGTAAGCGAAACCACACAGAACAGTTGCGCTGTGATATTGCTGAGCTATTCTCCCAAACATCCTGCTACAGTCACCCAGAATGTGTGGAAGTTCCGCCAACGTTGCGGAGAAAGTTAATTGCACTTAATACACGTGTAAACTTACAGCTTCATCACTCACAAATAGTTACACTATGTTTGTAACGAGCCGGAAAACACGTCGCCTGCACATACACATACAAGTAAACACATACAAAGCTCGTTGCGCCATCTCCCGTCAAGTGCAGCGAGCAGACGACAGAGTGCGGCATCAGCTCGCTGCGCCCATCCGGAGATGGCGCCACAAGTCACAGCGTTGCTATACTCTGTTTCACCTTATGTTGATCTTGTACCGCAGTGAAAGCTCGCGCTTGTAGCCTTTCCTGCGGTACATCATAAGGTGAAATGGAGAATAGTCTACGAACATGTTCGCCGTTGACCCTGCAGCAAGTTTGTTGGTTTCATTTTTAACAGGAATTAAGTCTTGAAAATTTGCCAGGTAAAATCCACCTCCTAAATGCACATTCGGTGAAAGTTCGAGCTTTCTATGTGTAGTACATTAGATGACGGGATAATCGCCATTGCGAGTTGACTAATTAACTAGAATCTTTTAATTGGTTCCTTAATTATTGGTTTTAATGGTCATGTTGCAATTGCAGTATTGACGGTGATTACTGTTGAAGGCCAGAACAATTAAAATAATTTGCGAAAAAGTAATGGTTGTTTGAATATTAATCGATCAATTTTCGCGTTTCCTCGTCGAAAGCTCTGCCCACAATGATGCTTAGAAGAGCGGCCCTTAAAACCAATAATGAAAAAGGTAATTAACATATTCTAATTATTTAGTCAATTTAGCTTGGCGATTATTCCCTCATCTAATGTCCGCCGAAACTGATAATTACATGCTGAAGACAGAACATATCTTACCCTCACCCCTATTTAAAATCAAGCACCCTGTATATATAATGGACCGCGATATTCTGTCAACCTGAGCGGACGACGTTCGTGATTGATTTTTTTTTTTTTTAAGTCGAAATTTAAGGAAGCGAGGGTAAAGCGAGAGCAGGTAAAAATTATCTTAATTAGGCATTACTAGACTGCATTATCCATCATAGGCTTAATTTCGATGTGAAGTCGCTCGTTTGGTTTCTACCAATGTCTTTCACCTCTATACAGATATCCAACTGTTTGAGAGCACTGTCAATAAAGTTTGTATAAAAACTAAATAAGGTTCAGTAATAGAATGATGGAAGCTTGAGAATAATATTAGCGTGTCCAGACAGATTTTTTTACTAAGACATGGTTATTGACCTTATGACTTTCTTTTTTATAACCATAAAACTCTATATGTAAAATGCTACTAATTTGAATAATTAAATGACGAAATATTTATTTTTATCTTAATAAGAATTGCAGTTTTATTGCAACCTTCAGAACTTCAACAAAACATCAAAATTGGTAACCATGAGTATTCTTACATTATATGAGCAAAATAAGATTTAGCTTTACCATAGATTTCACACATAAAATAACAATTCACAGCCGTTCATCCAATGTCTGTCATTATTATCATGCGTTTCAAAAGCGGCTGCTCCAAAAGTTATTTGTGCTGTTGAAGCATGAATGTTTCTCTCGTGTCAGACGGTTGCCACAGCAAAATAAACACACACCCTGCCCACCTTCACTGGTTTTCTCGCGACAGTTACCGCAGCATCTACATTCCCATAGAATCTCTAGTACTTAGTGCACAAGATACCACAGACAATATAAGAAATGTCGAATAAATGGCGAATTTTTGTTACCACTGGCTCGTCAGGATAGTATACAGCATACATCTATAGCCGTTTTTCTGTGAATATTGACCACCATAACGTATTAATTTTGGGTAATACAACAATTTTGTACATTTTTCATTTGTACTGGAAGCGCCATCTGTCATGAAATGCGGCAACTGAGGCACATAAATGTTGCTATTGTCCTCAGAAGATGCCGCCACTAGGCCAGCTCTAGTAGTTTTTCACCGTTTTCTTTTATCTTTCTCTTTTCTCTCTCTCTCTCTCTCTCCCACCTAAAAGAGTGTGCGCGAATTTCGAAAGCGGACAAGATTCGAACAAAGCAGGCCGCGCTGGTTCAAGACCAATGTGGTTCCAACTCCTGAAAAATAAAAACAAACAACACAGCAACATTTTTTTTATTCCTTTTTTATTTTTGCGTTTTAGTGGTTGGACGATGTCGCGACACTATCGAGATCGACGGCACCTTGCGACTAACCAAAAAGCTGTGGCGGCAGGTCCGCTCGCCGACCTTCTCGAGCGAATCAGAGTTTTACAGCGCCTGGTGCTCAAACGCTGAAGCCGTGAAGGTAGGTTCAGAAACACGTGATGAAAATCGCCATAGCGGACACGCCAAATTCTTTGGCTCGTTTTACAGTCAGTTTCAGGATCAGGATTACCCTAATATGTAATTGCTGAACTTTTAGGCTAGATGTGTCAAGGACCATAGAGCGATAGCCTCCAGCTGAAACAGTACAACAATCGAGCAATTCACACTATTGATATTTCACACCATGAATGTTTTATCTGTCAAAGCTGATCCTACGAATTGTGGTAAAGACCAGATAGAGCTCTTTCGAAAAATTTCTACCTCGTGAAAGCATCCTTTGAAGCGCTACAGGCAGTTCTCTAACGTATCAAGGTCCCTCAATTTATGTCAGTGTGGTGGCATGCCGAGACCGCCAGGCTCCCGAAGCGCTGGCAGGGCACGATGAAACAAAGAATATAAGCTCACAATTAGCAATATGGCGGAAACGCTAAAGCTATCAGGCCTAACCTGAACCAATTTTCGGTTTGTGGCCGGGAGAGTAAAATTTTACTGTATGTCCTGCTAGGTTTATGAATTTATGGATTGCAGACGTGGTAGGTCTGCAATCCATAAAACTTTGTGTAAGCACATAGGAAGCAATAAAGTAACCGCATCATTTGATCGGTGTTCGACGTAACGTTCCGTGGTTGATGGAGTTTATGCCCAAAATACTGCGGGCGTGGCCTCGATTGAAACGAAAACGTTTGCGAAATAAAGTGCCGTGAATGGGTCACGAGTCACTCAGTCACCACGGGCATCGAGACGCGGGACTGAGATGTGAGTTACTGCAAGCCATTCCAGAACTTGCATTACTCGAAGCGCTAATGCCAGGCGCGTGAAACGTTACCCGCGAAGGGTGTGCAGCAAACAATTCGACTAGACAAGAAAGAACGTGAATTCTTTGTGTTCGCTGTTTTCGCCTTCGTCTACCATATATGTTTTATTAAATAATTGACTCTACACGGGTAGTTAGTAGTTACCACATCCCGAATTTTTGAGGCAGCAAAAGAGTCGAGACAAGAGATTCAACATGGACGTGCTTGCTTCTCTCAGCCGGGCCGGCGTGTTCTGTTGTGGGCAGAGAGGTACAAACGTAATCGGAGATTTGCGCGTCCCCGTGTTCGAACAGAGCCGTCGTCATTAAGGTGAAGTTTATTCATAGTCACCTAAAAAAATAAGAAAAATAATTAGAAAACTATTTTTTGCGCATAGTTCTCACGATGAGCGCGGAAGCTCTTAAAACATTTGACTATCAAAACAAACTTTTTTTTCTTTTTTGCGTTTGAAACATCTGTTACCCTACTGACGACATCAGCTGCAGTATTGTACACTGGACGTTACTTGAAAAAAGTAATCAATCCCAATTTCAATTACTCTTGGTTAAAAGGTATTCAATTAGATTACTTGATTGCTGGAAGAAAAGTATCTTTTTTGCGTTTGAAACATGTGTTACCCTACTGACGACATCAGCTGCAGTATTGTACACGTGACGTTACTTGGAAAAAGTAATCAATCCCAATTTCAATTACTCTTGGTTAAAAGGTATTCAATTAGATTACTTGATTGCTGGAAGAAAAGTAATTTGCCGTTACCTGAAGAAGTATACCGTTACTTTTTCGTACTTCCGATTTTTAAAACAACTGATTTCTCTGCCATTTTAGAAACGGGTCCTTCGTACTGTACATTGTTCAATCAGAATCACCGAACTATATTTTAATATAATAAATATATTATAATACGTATCTTCTTAATCCACAATTTATGATAAGTGATTTTCCTGTACGAGACTTGGTTCGAGGATTCCTTGATAAGAAATTCGTACAAACAGATGGCGACATTAAAAAAAGGGAGGGAAAATAGTGACGGTTACAAGTAAATGTACTATTTCCAAAAGTAATAAAATTACTCTCGTGATTATTCTTTAATAAATATATACAAATGATTACAAAATTACTCCAAAAAGCAATCAATTACGAGACGTTTCATTGCTTGTACCGACTACCGTACAAGTCTGATCAGCTGCAATACCCAACCCGAGCTTTTCTGCCTTTGCTATCTCCACAAGCTCCATTATTTATTTGATTTGTCAGCGTTCAAAAAATGGGATTCAAACTTCGCAATCTCATATTAGTGTGGACCGAAGCTTTTCCAAAATTGTAGAAGATTGTGCGAAGAATCATGCCGGGCTGTTGCAGTACATTTTTTTTTGCGTTAGTGCGCTTTGATAAAATAGGAAATTATGCACCGTAAACGCACGTACGAGTTTCTTAATTCACCGCATAAAAGGGAAAATTAGTAGGGCTGCAAGAAAAGGACCATTTCTTACTGTGATTTTTTCGTTAAAGACGGGTGCCCATTTTCTAAACACTAAAAATCACGCATGCCAGAAAAGAATCCCTTACAAACGCGTGAGGATGACAGAGACGATGCATTAGCTTCTGGAGCGGTCAAAGCGGCAGCACGACGATCCATCGTCTTTATTTTTATTCTTGAAGTGGGCGGGCGAAAAAACGCTCGAAATATATCGTTAAAAAAAAATTACCATTACACTTTTTGTTTAGAGAAAAAAGTGCAAGGATATCCAATCATGCGTTTGGTTGTTTCACGAATCGAAAATTCACGTCAATCGCATAGCGTGGAAAGGACACTAAAACAAACGTACACTTTCAAACTTACAGCTCACATTCTCACACAAAAGCTTCATCCACGAAAATAGTATGCGAGTATTTCCTGAAAATCTATGTATAGATAGGCTGTGTAGCTTCAGCGGCATATACCACTCATAAAAAAATAGTATAGCTTTCATTTGAGTCACTGTTTCCCAAACCGTGCTACCCTAAGACCCATCAAAAATATAAAATATCGCTTCGCCGTGAATGGCACACAAAACAACCCTCAGTCCTCACAGTCTGTCGTAGACCGTTCTTGCTGCCGTCGATGGGAGGCCTGCATGTGCCTTCGTTCAGGGTAACGACCAAGCAGCTCGTCAGCATCAGTGGTACAAGGAACCCTGGGGATGAAACTGGACTCACGCAGTACGTGCACACCGTGCTTTTCAGAAGAATAAAGCAATTCTACTACCTTGGCGCCCGGTGGAGCAGTATACCTGTGGTGTTCTCAAGATCTTGCCCAACGCGCCTATATGATATTTCTCAACGTTCCTAAGGGGTATTTTTTTTCTTTGTAGCGACGGATTTTAGTTGCTTCAATATATACGAAGCAGTGTTCGCTTTCAATGTGAAATGGAGCTGGCTGTCTGCACCATGTGTGATGTGACGGCTTTCTATGACAGCAGTTTAAAATAGCGCGTTCTCACGAAAACGTGTACACTATATTGACACGGAAACAAAAGGTTTTGTATGCTTGGAGAAGATTGTCTGTTTGCTTGCTAGTTTTCTCTCGCATTATTCCTCTTTTGTGTGTGTTCTCAAAGACGAAGGTAAAGCCTTGCGAAGAGTTTCTGTAGGCGCTTGAAGTATATATATATATATATATATATATATATATATATATATATATATATATATATATGTGTGTTTCAAGCGCCTCGGGCAGCACAGAGTATTGTGTGCTGCCTGGGAGCACACAATATTGCGGCGATATATCGAGCAAAAACAGTCAAATGTTGCGTGTGCATGGTTGGCTCAGCGTATGGTGACACTGGCTCGCCTCGTAGATACAAAATATTAAATAGTGCAGTAGAACTGCGCCTTGGGTCTTGAACGTGCATCCAGCAATAGTGATACACAACCGCTTGTCAAAATGATCATAAAGCTAAACTTGTAGTTTTAGTATTATTTTTTTTTTTGAATTAAATCATGAAATGCTTTTTAACGGAACTCTCCAATCCTAAACTGTTGTCCGTCCGTCCGTCCGTCCGTCTGTCCGTCCGTCCGTGTATTTGCCACTAAATTTAGCGGGGAAGCTCAATTGGTGTGTAGGTCACTTGGCGTTAATTGATGTCACGCGATCTAACTCACGTGACCTATACACGAATCCACTTTTCCTGCATAATTTAGCGTGAAAATTGACGTCACGCACCCAACGTCACATGACCTATACACAATTCAGTTTCCCCGCAATACTTAACTGGAAAATTGATGTCGCGTGACCCATTCACTAATGCACTTTCCCCGCTACATTTAGCGGAAATTTGATGCCACGAGACCTATGCAACAATTTAGTTTCCCCGCTCAATGTATCGGGGAATTTGATAAAAATAACCATGCTGCACTCCCCGAAATGACGGTTTAATGTCTTCTAAATAATTGTAAACTATCGCTCCTCAAATACCGCATTTCATGTGTTATAGGACTTTGGTCATAAAGGTCGCTGCCAATTTTATTAGAACACACTGCACTGAGAAATTTTGCCAGTGCTGAGCCTGACTGGCAGTCCGGGTTCTTTAACGTGCATTACGCAGTAGTGATACAAAACCGCACGTCGACACGATGCCAATCCAGATCGAAACGGGCAGGAACGGGAATTGAACCCAGGATCCCCGCGTTGCAGCTCTAGCTTTCACTCCACGTGCTCCGAGCTGTGGAGAGTTACTCCGAGCTGAGGCGACCAGCCAAAAGTTTAATTTTTGGTTGCATAAAAAAATATTGGGCCAGCAAAATAGATCCGGGCAACGTTTCGGCATTTCTCAACAGACTTCCCCCCCCCCCCCCCCCACACACACACACCGTTCCTTCTCCCAAGCCTGGCCTATAAATTTATCCCTGCTCCCTCCTGTACGATCATTTCGTGTATCAGCGTCGTAAAGGGTTCATTCTGTGGAGGAAAAGGAACAGAAGCATACAAAGTAACTCTGGTTGGACACTCTGGATCCTGGGAAAGTAGCGTCATTGGCGTCCCTAGTACAAAAACGGATATCAACATTCAGATGATCAAAACCTCGCAAGGCGACTGGCTGATCGGTTTTTGTTGCCATGGCAATTACCATTTTGGTCCTCTTAAATCTTCGAAGCTTCAAATAGTCGTTCTAAACCAGCTCTGCATAGATCGCTATCAATGTAAGCGTCTATGGCACTGTGTACGCTATCAAACGATCAATCATGCTTATGTCCACAGGTCTCTTACTATAATATTGCTCTTCTTGCGTATTTCAAGACGGGACAATTATTGTTCATTGCCTCCACGCACCGACGCCGCGCATGTGGTGGCGGTACGAAGATGAACACTTGTTTTGCCGGTGTGTGGATAGCAAAATATCGGTATACAGGAAACGTCTCTAAAAGGCTACTCGTCACCAGCGGACGTAGAATGGCTCACCAAAAATGGAGATGTCAAGGAAAACTTACTCATTCCATGAACTAAAATGGCGTCCATTCGGGGAGGTTGTCGCTTCTTTCCCAGGATCCAGTTACTTTAGTTGAAGTTACTCAAACATTCAAGGCCCACCCCCGGAGAGACACTTGACTGTGTTGGACTGTGTTACATACGCATGCAAGACAAACGTCAGTCAAGCCGCACGACGCGTCTGAAAATCATAGGTTACCGATGTGCAAACTGCACTCCAAAAAAGTTGAGGTCATGATCCCATATAACTCCTTTCCGACGCATCGTACGATGGGTTGGCCGGGGGTGCCTCAACGTCTCTGTTTGGGTTGATGCAATCCTTTGTAGTACCCGATGCCGACAGCACGCGCTCACAGGGAAAATACAAAAAAACAAATCGTCGAGAACAAAATGTCGCCGAAACACAGTCATCACCACGAGCGCATGCGGGACACGCTCTTTGCGCTTACGAACGGAAAATAAAAATAAGCGAACAAAATGGCCTGATGTCATCACCCTAAGCAAAGCGCGCATGAAGGCACCCTAGGTCTGCCGAGGTCGACAGTTTCGGCGTCCATATATGTCTGGAACTTTACGTCGAGATACGATTACGGGTGCAGATTATTTTTTGTTTTATTACAACTGGCAAATAATTTCAGTAAGATTTGTTTCCCCTAAATGATAATGGATTAGGATAAACATTTTAGGATAAACAAGAGCTCCATTTGTTTTATTTTATCGAGCTCTCGCACAGAACTTGTTATGCCCGCGTGTGAAGACACGTACAATCGCAGGCTTAGTAAAGTTACCAGCCAAGCGAATACCTATAGAGTCATTAAGGTCGCGTATCACGTTTCTCCGATGGTTAGGGACTCCGAGAAGCGCTACACAACATTGAATCTGATGTTTATATAAAATGGCGACGACGATTCCGCGAACTGCCGGTGTCAGCTGCACCATAATCATCGCTTTACTTCAGTTTTGCCCTCGCATTATATAGTAAAGCGCGGTGTACGCGAGAACCATTCCTGGTAACAGGCAGTCCCCCGTGTCATTGACCAGGGTCAAGGATGCGACGCTGCTGCATGCGGAGCGCCGGAACTCTTGCTCATCTAATTGCCCCCTCCTGTAAAGACTGGGCGGGAATCCCCCGCCGCCAAACGGGGCCACCGACCCGGCACGAAGGCACGAAGCATGTCGTCGACGTCGCGATAGGAGGGACGCGTTATATTCTCTCCACACTGTCGAATTACTAGCGCGCAACAAGTGTTCTTGTCTTCTTTCGATTTGCTTTGCCACTTACTCGAAGAGGGGCCAAAGCTCGCTTTGTTCCTGCTCCCCCCTTCTTTCTTTTTTCTTCTGTGTGTGGAGAAAATGATGGGAGACGCTGGCCACGATGCCGATGTAGCCATTTGCTTTCCCTATATATAGCAAATGCGGAGCGCAAGTTCGTCTGCTTCTTTTGCAGGGGTTATGGTGACGTCAGAACGCCGAGCTCTGATTGGCTTTGGACGAAGGATAGTGGGTAGACCTCAAGGCAGCTTGCTTTGAGGTCTACCCACTATCCTTCAATGAGAGCCAAATCAATCAGGGCACGGCGTCTTTCTCACGTCACCGCAACTCCTGCATAAGAAGCAGACTACTTGCTCTCCGCATAGTCACTGACATGTGAAGCGCAGGGTATGGCGAGTCCCAAACATATCATTATCGCTGCACAGCCAATCAGATCTTGCGGCACGAGCCGATAAGAACGACGAGGAACCAATCAGGAAGGAAGGTGAGAATTAACGTGATAAGCCAGGCCCTACGTTTATTAAGTTTTCAGTGACTATGTAGGTGATCACTGACAATTGTACAGTTTAAAACTATCCTTTAAGACTATCTATTGTATGTTCATGTATTGTGGTTCGCTCCCCAGCGTTCTTAACACATAATCCCACCGTCTCATTGGCTGCCGAACGGTCAGGAGATATATAAATATATAAGTATATATAATTGCCCCATTCCTATGAAGAACAAAACCGCTTTTCAAGTTTTTATAAAAACATTTTCGCTTCACAAAAAAATATGTGGGGCAGGGTAAACATCTGTTTTTTGCTCAGCGATTTTTCTACCCAGTTCTGTACGCTGGTATGAATATGGCAAGCATACAGAACTCATAGTAAATTTTTGAGTGCTTGTATGTTAGCCGACTATTTTTTTTAATTTAATTTAATTTTTTTACTGATGTAAAAAATGCCAAACATCATCTCTTTGACAATCTGGTGGCATATTAAGAGCCGTGTAACTCATGAGTTATTACATTTGTCGCTTACCAAATACTATACGGGTGTAGTCCTATACATTGGCAATCGACGGACATAAGTTTAGTTTATTTTATTTTCACAAAATATTTTATATAAAATTTGAAATATCGTCAAAAATGAGGAGGATCTTAAAAGGACTGTACTAGAATGCATTCATAAGTTCGTTCCAATGCGCGTAAAGAAGCGGTATCAAAATAGTCCTTGGATTACAAGGGATATAATTAGGGTTCCGCGTTTTCGGTTTCTATTTCTTTAAACTTCGGCATACTTTTTCGGTGTTTATATTAAAATTCAAATTTCGTTTTTTTTTTGGCGTATATTCATGCCCACAAAAGTTAATCGGCTTTTTTCCGTGAATATAAAATAAACAGCAACGGACACCGGATCAGATGATCCTTGTAGCTCTGATATTTGTGATCACGCAAAGAATAACGGCACGGATATATTGAAAAAGAAATTGACACTTTATTTGGCAAATGTGTGCAACTGTAAAAGAATCAAGAAAAAACACAGCAGTACAAACAAGTCATATATATGAAGCCTATGCCAAAAAAATGGAACTTTACCTTTTGTATATCAGGATTACGTGATCTTATTATAGTACACACACATGTACTTTCCCAGGTTCTCCTCGTTGATCCGCACTCTTTCTTTCCTGATAATATGACCCTGAGCTTTGTGAATGCCCTCTCAACGCTAACACTGGACACTGGCAGGCTGAGGAGATGAAGCGCTGCCTGAGCCAAAATCGCCCAATCAACCAATATGACCGCCAAAAGAGACACGGTGCGACATTTTTATTTATTTATTTATTTATTTATTTATTTCAAAATACTGCGACCTTAAGAAAGGTCATTGCAGGAGTGGGAATAACATATACATTGTACTTAAACACACACACAGAGAGCGTCATAGGTAATGCAACACACACTAAAAAGACACAGCAATAAGTAAAATAGAAGGGTTATAGAAGGGATCACATCAATAAGTAAAATAGGAGGGTTATAAATGCACTCCCTAGTATGCACAAAGCAACCTAAAGTGCATCCGAAAATTTATCAAAATCAAGTGAACGAGTCGCACCATCAATGCTGTTCCAGTTTTCAATAGTTCTAGGAAAGAAAGAGAATTTAAAACAATTAAGGTGACATTGGTATGGTACAATGTTTAAGGGATGAGAATTACGAGTACGTGATTGAGTAGTAAAATCAATATAACTATTACGTTCAAGTACAGTGTTATTATTAGCTATTTTATGTAGGAGTTTAAGACGTTCAACTTTGCGTCTGGAAGCCAAGTACTCTAGTCCTACATCAAGCATGGATGAAGTGGGGGAAAACTTGCGGTCATAGCGGTTACAAATAAATCTGATAGCCTTAGTCTGTATTCTGTCAAGCAGCCTAATGTCACCCTTAAAATGCGGGTCCCAGACTACACAGCCATATTCCAAAATAGGTCTAATTAAGGTCTTATAAGCGGTTATTTTAACTTCTTTGTTTGAAGATTTCAAAGTTCTTTTAACATATCCCAGTTTTTGTAGGGCACGAGAACAAATGGAACTAATGTTACCGTCCCATTTAAGCGATGGGGTAAATAAAATTCCTAAGTTCTTATATTCACAAACCTGACGCAGGATCACATTACCAATGCCATAACTGAAAACAGACGGCATCTTTTTGTTGGTGAATGACATAAACACAGTTTTATCAAAGTTAATCTCCATCTGCCACTTCTTGCTCCAACTAAGAAATTGTGAGAATGAGTTATTTGGTATGTTTTGATCTTGTACTGAATTGATCTCATTATATAAAACACAATCATCGGCATAAAGGCGAATTTTAACGGGAAGATGGTTCACGACATCATTAATGTAGAGTAGAAATAAGAGGGGTCCTAAGACAAATCCTTGTGGGACGCCGAAACTAACCAGGACGTTGCTAGAATAAATATTATTATAGGAGACGAACTGAAGCACGACACAGCATGGAGAGCTCGCATCAATTCAGTCTTCCTTATAACGAGTTTGAAAACACGCTCGTACGTGGCGAAGTCATGGGGCTTTTCGGACTTCACGTTCCGATCGATGACGCGCACATTAAACCAAAACGTCGTGATGGCATCCGTGTATCCCATACATTGGGACACGTTTCGATAGACACTGTCGTTCCACTTTTTTCCACGGCTCTGCGGTACGACTGGAAGGTTAAAGTGACCTTTTCCGGTTAAAACTGAATTTTAGAAAAGGAATTTGACGTACTTTTATCGGTTTTTATCGGTTTAAATTTAAAAAAAAATGCCGAACCTAAAACTGATCTTTTTCAGTTAAAACCGAATTTTCGAAAATGAATTCGGCGTACT
Organism: Ixodes persulcatus; assembly: GCA_013358835.2. Taxonomy (NCBI): domain Eukaryota; kingdom Metazoa; phylum Arthropoda; class Arachnida; order Ixodida; family Ixodidae; genus Ixodes; species Ixodes persulcatus. The sequence goes on along the minus strand of JABSTQ010010876.1, from coordinate 61,922 downwards.
TTTATCGGTTTTTATCGGTTTAAACCGAAAACTCCGAAACCTAGATATAATCCATCACAAAAGACGCTTCACCAGGTGTAGAACAAAAGCGCGTGGGAAAAGGGAAGGGTTGCTACAGGCTAAAATACTGACGCTAAGTACGGAACCTAAAGCAAAAATAAAGGCATCGAAAATCTCCTTCTTTAATGTTAAAATGCCAATCTTCATGAAATATTCACCACGGAGGTTTTGGCGACAACTAACATCAAGTAAAAAAGGAGTTACTAAGGTGATAGTAGGAAACAGGGTTATTGAAAACAAGAAACAAATCCCGAATTGTTTTAACGAATATTTCGTCAGCGTTTTTTCTACTGATAATCATGTCCTACCGGAGTTTTCTTTATTTGAACATGTTCCCCCAATAAATGACGTAGAAATATCAGAAGAAGGTATTTTTTCTTTACTACTTTGTATCGATCCAAAGAAAGCGGCTGGTCCTTGTAATATTCCTAAAGAATTCTTATATCATAAAGGCCCGTTCACACTCTTGCGACCTCTTAAAACTGAGTTCCTTAAAACCTCTTACAACGAGAGGACACACTGGCGCCATCTATTGGGTAGCAGTGTAAACTTGGCGGTCCGGCATATTTTCTATTTCTCCCGCGCATTATTATTTCTTTCTTGGCTCGAAAAACGTTTGTCACCGTTATAAACGAGCCTTTCTTATAGGTATTACGCACATTTGACCTCGGAAATACCGCGAAACCTTCGCTCCTGTGAAATGCAGTTCCAGGGTCACCCATAGATGGCGCCAGCGTGCCAGTGTGTTTTCTCGTCCTAAGAAATTTTAAGAGGTTTTAACTAGAGCACTATATAGCTCCTTCGGAGCAGAGTAGCGCAATCTAGAACGCCGTCTCTCGGCGACTAGTGGCGAACGCCCGGAGGTTCCAACTCCGGTCAGAAATGCATGGGGAACGTGAGAAAATCGTTGTTTCTTCAATATTGTGGAGATGTACGGAACGAAAATAGTTTTTGACATAATAAAGGAACATTTTAGAATAATTTGCGCTGAGTTGTGTGCCAAATGAGGGCGTAATTTTTTTTTAAACTTGCATGAGCGGCATCATGCAGCAGACGACGCGGCGACGTCACAGCGTTCACGTGACCCGCTCCGGCCAACCCAAAAAGCCCATCTCCGCTGCGTGCAAAAATCGTCTGCCTCAAACTCCATTGCCTTGGAAATTGCCTTCTCAAAATTTGCACACGCGTCCGATATAATTAAGACTTTGATAAATTGTTTAGTGCTTTACCAACTTCACGACAGACTAGTTTGAAAAAGTGTAAACTTGGCGTTTATTTTTTAATCAGCCGTGTTAAGTCGGCCTGCATGTATTCTCCCATAGGGCAGGCCGCCTCCTGGAACCCTGAATACCACGTGACTCGCGCCGAGCTACTCTGTCGGCCATGTTGTCGGCGAAACACGCGGATCAAAGGATTGCGCTGCTCTGCTCCGTTAGCTATATAGTGCTCTAGTTTTAACAAGTCTCGTCTCTCTCGGTCGTACTCGGTTGTAAGAGTGTGAACGGGCCTTTACAGTTAGTGGTGTTCGAAGTATCTTAGTCTCGTCTTCAAGAGATCGTTGTCAGATGGAACTGTTCCAGATGACTGGAAAATCGCCAAAATAATACCTGTACATAAAAAAGGTAATGCAAGCTGAGTTACACACTATAGACCCATTTCGTTAACATCTAGCTGTTGTAAATTGCTAGAATACGTCATTTCAAAACATATAAGAACGTTTTTAGATTATTATCAAGTACTTGATAGCAAGCTACACGGGTTTTGAAAAAGTTCATCTACCACTACACAATTAACGGAACTAATTCATGATTTTTCTTCGACTCTTGATAGTAGAGGCCAGGTCGACATAATATCTTAGACTTCCAAAAGGCCTTCGACTAGGTGAGCCATAGTAAGCTGCTCGTTAAGCTAGAGCCTTTGCTAAAGAATTCCAAACTCCTGCGGTGGATTGAAGCGTTCTTGACTCTTAGAAAACAGTTTGTTGGTATTGATGGGCATGATTCGATGCTACGAGAAGTTTACTCGGGAGTCCCACAGGGATCTGTACTCGGACTCTTGTTGTTTTTAACTTTTATAAATGACGTCCTTCGTGACATTACTGTAAAAGCAAGGCTGTTCGCTGATGATTGCATTTTATATAGTTATATAAACGATGACAGTGATTCCATCGAGTTGAACGGTTGTTTACAAAAAAAGTAGCGAGTGGTGTGAAAGCTGGCAGATGTCTTTAAACCTGGAAAAGACCGTTTGCATGTCAATGACACATAAGAAAACTCCTGCAGTGCATAACTACCACTTAAACGGAAAGCCTTTGTTTAGAGTAAACGAATTTAAATGCTTAGGGGTAACGATAACCAGCGATTATCGATGGGACAATCAGATTAATACTATAATTAAGAAAGCTACAGGTAAACTTTGGTCATTAAGACGGTCGTTAAAAATGGCCACCACGGAAACTAAACTGTTAGCTTTTAAGATGCTGATAAGACCAATTATAGAATATGCCAGTGAAGTGTGGGACCCGTACACAAAGAAGTTAGTATTAAAATTATAGAAGATTCAGAAATTGGCGTTGCGCTTTATTTTCTCGAAGTATAGGAGGCTAGATTCACCCACGGAACTGTATTCCAGGGCAGGAATCCATCTACTGGAAGAGAGGCGGAGGAATAAACACTTGAAATCGCTTTACTTGATTTTAAACGGGACACTTCTGCTAGACAAAGATAGATTGATAAGACACCATACCTCTAGAATTACGCGAAACAAACACATTAGAACACTTGAAGAATATCGTTACGCCAGAAATTGCTTTAAAAATTCATATTTCCCCCGAACGATAAAGGAGTGGAATGCGCTACCAGAAAGGACTGCTGTAGCCAACACCGTTTCTGAATTTATGAGAGGTCTGCAAAAGTTATTGTAAAATTTATGTATCTATATCTGTTGCTCACAGTGGTTTGTGTATTTCTTTTTTGTGAGTGTGTTCCCATTGTGTTTGATAATATAAACGTAGAGTACGCTGGTAATGTCATGTTGTACACCATGTTCTGCGTGACTATTTTATGTTAACTTTTGTTGCTCACCCCTATCATTGTCCCCGTTGTGAGGACTGATAGTATTGTGAAATAAATAAATAAATAAATATGGGTGGCGCGATTGCGCGACTTCCCGTGGAATCGGACGGCCAGATCCTTCACTGCGCGAAATAATTCAATCAATCGAGGCGAATCGAACAGACCTCTCATCAGAGGCGGACTTAGAATTTTACCGCCCTAGACAGCCTTTAACAGTGCCGCCCCCCCCCCCCCCCGCCCCTTCCCCAATCCCCCACCCCCCCACCCCCGATTTCCATGGGCAGTCATCATGGGGAGCTGGGGTTGAGGGGAGGGGGGGGGGGGCTAAATTTAGAGTTAGCATTTTCAAAAGTAGCTAGATTTGGAGCTAGAATTACCAAAGTAGCTACATTCGTAGATAGATTAAAAAAAAAAGAGCCAAGTAATTTGGGGGCAGCCACAAATTGGCCGCCCCCAAAATTCTGACGCCCTAGGCAACTGCCTACTCTGCCTATCGGTAAATCCACCCCTGCTTCTATATGAACCGGCTTACAGCTATATAGGCAAACAAGAGTTGTCTCAAATATGACAGCGCTATGCGAGTTCTGATGCTGTTTATAGCTACTTGTTATGTGAGCACAAATTCAAGACCCGCCTCATGTCCCCTGTGTGCAGGTACGTATGCGCCTTGCACGAATATACAACTTTTGCACGCTTACAATTGAACCTGCTCGTCCGCACAAGCAGAGACATGGAAGTGTCCACAACGCCCTGTTTGTAAATGTCTGTAATATATAGTACTTCCGGAATCGTTAACGCAACAGCATGTAAATTTCCAATAAACCGGTTCATATCTGAATCTGAATAGGGCTTTCGAATGTGGGTTGTATTCTTCTACCCATTGCGCCTGTGTACATCTCGGCCTTTAGGTAGCGGGGTGGTAGTCCCAAGATGGCGGAAGAGGTGGGGACAGATTCTCCAAGATTTCCCGTGCGCCTGCTCGCTGCCACTGGTCAGTGCACTCAAATTAATTTATTTGGCTATAAATACGAAGCGTTCACGGCAGGAACATATCACACGTGACGTAGATGTTGCCGTGCGTTAATAATATTATGATGTTGACTTTTAAAGGTTGCTAAGCGGAAAATAACAATTTTTATTTACCCCAATATATATATATATATATATATATATATATATATATATATATATATATATATATATATATATATATATATATATATAATATATTATTTTTTTTTTGCGTTAAAACGGCATGATGCTGCACGAACACGCCGACCAAAACCATGCGGTAACAGCAGCACCAGGACCGGCAGTCCCTCCCTGTCACCGACTTCGCCGCCGCCGCTCCCGCTCCCCTGGCTCTTCATTTGTCCGCGAGTTTAAGCTGGAGTTTGAAAGAGCCGTCACGTATTGACGAACAACCGTTTGTAAGGAAAGGGTCTTACAACGCAAATAAGCAAGTGGCGTAGCCAGGGCAGTTTTGGGAAGTAACGCGTTACGGTAACTTCTGTACATTTTTCATAACTTAGGGCTACTCGTTTTAAATACAACTTTAACTGTAGTCCTACCTATGCGCCGATAAAGTGAAGGCGAGGGGGAGACGAGAGCGCGTGGGGACGTGAGAACGTCAAGCTCTGGTTGGACTGATTAGTGGGTAGACCTAGAGCTAGCAGCCTTTGTCGCCACTGCACTTGTCGAACGCGTTAGAACGGAGGAGCGCCGGCGTCCGGCCTTTGGCTTTGGCATTGGAACGCGTTCGACGAGTGCAGTGGAGACAAAGGGAGCTATAGCTTTAGGTCTACCTACTAATCATTCAAACCAGAGCTCGGCCTTCTGACGTCCCCGAGCGCTCTTGTCTCTTCTTCTCCCTGAGTTTTTCGACGCATTTCATTTTCTGAAATAACGATGAAAGTGACGACGTAACTTTCGCCGTTACTTTCCAGTTTCTTGACGAATAAGATATCATTGAACGAGTAAAATCTAGCCGTTCTTTGCACGTTCCAAATTATGTGTTCCGATATTTTGCGTCTCAAGTTCGCCTTGCACAAACTTGTGAATATGTTCTCTCTCGCGAGTCACGACCCGAATATAGCCATATGTAGATTTCATTAAAAAAAATTGTTATCTTTACGCACGCCAGGCACGTAGCCAGGGGGAGGGGTCCATGGGGCCCGGGCCCCCCCCCCCCCCCCCCGAAATCTTCCATTTTGCTGGGACCTCCTCTCCCCCTCCCCCTCATACAGCATTTTGTCCCCCCCCCCCCCCCCCCCCCCGAAACAAAATCCTGGCTACGTGCCTGACGCACGCGCTTGTAATTTGTGACTGAACTCTTACACCTTAATATCGTAAGGCACTATCTATGTTGCCGGTCTTCTTTCTTCTCTTCTCCGCAATCGTTTTCGAATTGCGTGAATCAACCTTGAAAGAATACATGCGGAGGTCACTGCGTATGTTTCGTATTTTGATTAGCGCCATTTCTCCAGCGTGGTGTCAACAGTCGAGGCAAAACTGACTGCTGTTTTCGCGGGGTTTGTTCCTGGCTTGCCGGGGACGATGTGAAATATGTCCAGGCACTCTATGAACCCAGCACAACCGTCAACGAACCAGTAATGTGCTACCAAGGATAGGGATGCTGATGAGGACAAAGAACTAGAGTGGCCTGCGTACAGAGAGTATTTTTCTGAGGTGAAGGTGGTTGCTAACAACTTGACTGCAGCATGCAAGCTTTGCAACAAGGCATATATATTCCGCCAAGAACTTCTTCCTGATCAATTCTGAAAAAAACACCTCGAGGTGAGTTTTGGTGTTTATTATTTTCATATTATTGACTAGTTTTGCAGCTGAACTATAAAGTTTTAATTTCCCGCTTTGGTGCAAGCCCGACTGATTCGTGTTTATATTTGTTCTTTTATGCACACTTCTTTCTCTGGAGTTTATAAAAAAGAAGCAACTGCTGCTAAGTTACAATATGAAGTAAAACGCGTACCCTTTTTTTCCATTTCATGTAATAAAACTTGGTGAGGAAAGCGTTTTCTATTTGCTGTTTCTTTTTTTCTAATTTTTTGTGTCATAAAAAGTAACTGAAAAGTAACTCCAAAAGTAACTGTAATTGGAACGAGTTGTTGGGAACTTTTAGCAAACCGTTACTGTGTTCCGCGTTCCGCACTATTGGCGCCTTGAAAGCATGATTTTAAGCGCGCGCCACGCGGTCACGGTATCACCCGGGTGCGCGCTTAAAAGCATCCTTCAAAGCCTCGGTAAGTGGAACACGGTAACGGTTTGCGGCGAAGTCCCTGCTCTTTCGTTGAGATATCTGGAACGGTAACTTTGCAAATTTTTTTCTGAAAGTAACTGTGACAGTAACTAATCACTTTTTGAAAGTAGCTTACCCAAGACTGAGCCACGGGGAGGGGGAGGAGGGAGGGGCGCTTATAAGGCATAAGACCCCCCCCCCCCCCCATTCCATGTAAAAACAAATTCTGGCTACGCCACTTACTCAAGTGTTTGCTGTCTTTTACATGAACACATGAAATGGACGGCACGAGATATATCACATATGCTACAACTTTCAGACCGATTGAACAAATAACGAATCTTCTTGAGCTATGCCTGAAGATAGCAGACTGGTGTAGCCGGCAAAGACGTTTGCAAACGACGCAACTCATCATTTTTACTTCGCGCTGTCGCTAATCCAGACAGCCCACCAGACGTCGGTTCCGAGAACAGCTTAGAGATCAAGATTATACCAAGAACCATCACACTGTAACTCTTGGCGGCGTGAGAGCGTGGGCCGGGAAAAACCGGTCCCGATATCGTGCCCGAGCAGTGCACACGTAATGCTTGCTACGGAAGACCCCGAGTGCGCTTCCTGCTGGCGAAGAATGACATGCCTCGACGGAGACTTCTGAGGTTACAGTGCGGTTCCAACTAACGCCTTCTTACTTTTATGAGGATTCAGTTTTTGTTCCGCCTCAAGACGTTTACCTCCACGAGTACTAGCTGAATAATAAGCAGTTATGGTGCTAAGTCCACCAAGAATGCATATCCAAGGCAATTCTTCCGAGCCGTAAATATTTCATTCTCGTTGTTATTTAAGTAACTGCTAGAACAACAAGAAAATGGGACTGGGAAAAAGAAAAGAAGGCCAGAAATGGTTAAATAACAAAGCGTTCGCACACGGCCCCCCCCTCACACACACACACACACACACACACACACACACACACACGCACGCACGCACGCACGCACGCACACACACACACACACACACACACACACACACACACACACACACACACACACACACACACACACACACACACACACACAAACACACACCTTCTATTTACCGCTGATTGGTTTAAGAGCGAAATAATCGTATATCGGCATAGACATGCACTCATCGCTAAATCAACGTACATGATCGTTCGTGTAAACAACATTGAGTATGTTTAGGTCAAGCAGAGGGCAGAAATACTGCTGCATATGCACGAGAATTAGATTAAGAAAGAAGAAGAAAAAAAGAGTTACGTATATAACAGGATTGAGATAAACTCGATGAGCTGGATATTTTCGGCTAACAAGCCTATTTTCTCTTTACGTTGTTTGAACTACGCACGTTTTTCTGCGTTTAGCAAAGGGTCGTAGCAAGTAATTTTGACTTAACTGTTCTGCACTTTTTTTTTTTTTTGCAATCTCTGCCCGAAAAGTTTAAACTGATATGTTGATGTTCTATTTAATGTTTGTTTTTCATTTTTTCTTTTCCTGGGAAGTTGAGGTTGAAACAAAAGTTAAGATATTGTGAATTATGATTTCGAAGGTGTAGATTAACCAATTGTTAACCTTGCCTCTCTCAGCAAAAGTGCGTGACAAATTGTTGATAAAGCTGGTAAATGCATATTCCTGTCTTTATTGTTTCTCTACGGAACAAAATGACAGAAATATATTTCGTTCAGACAAATATCCAGTGTGCTCCCATGTAGCAGACTTTATCGAGGCTGAAGAGCCGAAGGGCTGAACCATTATAGACACAGGTTTCAAAACCTAACAAATTGAGCGAATGACGGTGCATGAGGGGGGTTAACAAGCTGAATAAATGCCGGAGCACAAAACAGAAGTTGTTCTCAAAAAAAAAACAAAAAAAACAAGCAGAGCCGAAAACAAAGGCAGTTATAGTACCGGATATAGGCAGACAGGAACCTCGCAGCGTGCTCCGGATTCATCTATCACAGCCGCGGAGAAGACAAAGGAACCCCTCCCCCCCCTCTCCCAAAAGGCAGAGGGGTCGAGGGAAGGGTGAAGGGTCCACCTGGTTTTATTCTCGCATGGACCGAACAGGAGGCTACACAACAAGCTAGATGAACTATCCAATCACCTTTTGTGAGTGAGCCCGTCTTGTTACTAGTCTACATTCCACGGAGAGATCAACCAGTAAACTGTACATCCGATATATCTTCGTGTCTTTCGTCTTCAGCTTACCGAACCAGGCACTCAATGTGGAACATGGCACTACGGTTTCTGGCAGCTGCGACTGTGGTACACGTCTTCATTTCGGTTCATCTCGAATCGAGATAAGAAGCAGGGTACCGCCGCTCACATACGCCACCACGGGAACTGACAGATACCCGAAAGACCAGGTCCTCCCGAACCAGACGGCCGGCGAGGAGGAACTTGCAGGTCCATTCTTGGAACCGCACGGGCACAAGCGGACATTCCCAGCAGGGCATTCCGGGGCGGCCCATTAGAGCGCGTGCACGGTGCGCTGTGGGCCCTCGGCATCTCTGGAGATTGTTTTGTTCTGTCTAGCGTAACCTTTGGCAAGGGCTCAGATAGGGTCGCTGCCTGCCTGCCGCCGTGCGTGCGTGCTCGGAAGCGGAGGGAAGCGGGAGGCAGGGACCTGTCCCCGCATGATGCGCCTCCGTTGAGTGACCTAGCGACGGCACCCGGTGCGTGGAAGTGCGAGTCAAAAGGCCAAAGCGATGTGCGAGGGCCTGAGGAAGCGGGCTCTTTCTGTTTGTGCGCGGTCTGCCTGGATGCGCTTTAGCGCCCCAGCGTTTTGTCACTTTTGTGCTCCCGCGTGGGCCCAGAAAAACGTTCAAGAGGGTGATCTTGACGGAAAGGCCAAATGAATGAAAGGAAGGATGCAACCTTCCTTTAGCCTGTTGCAGATATGCATTTTTTTTTTCTTAAACAAGAAAGAAAGAATGCATTCTGCAACCCTCATTCCTTGTGGACCAATCGAATTTATTACAGGAGGTCACTGTTCGAACTGCTTCTTAAATGGAATTGTACTTTCTACCTGAGGAGACGTCGACATATAAATCTGGCCGATGTAAGTACCCGAATAAGTGAATAAATAAATGATTTTCTACCCCAGGGTGCCGCAAAGCAAGTGTAAAGTTTTCACTTATTTACAAGGTGGTCAGCAGAGGGGGTAGTAATTAAATTACTGTAATGTAATTATGGTAATTTAGTTACTTTTGGCACTAATTTGTAATGTGAATAATTACCTTATATGTAAGCACTTTAGTAGTGTAATGAATTACTCTAGGCGGTGATTTTCATTAAATTGCTTAATTTTTTTAATTATTACTTGACGTTAGGCATATATTGTGAACCTACAGAAATTAAGGTATTTCTTTTTACAAAAATACAGCCCCCCGAAGATTGCAGGGGGCGAGAAAATAAATTTAAAAAAAAATGCATTAGGTGACTTACGGTCGTGGAGGGACATATTTTGAAGAGGACACAGGTTGAAAGCGTAGAATAGCAAGAGCGTGAGCACTCGCACACACAATAATATATTCTATTGTTAAAAAATGAACGAAACAAGAACTTTATACAATACCAAAGCTGCAGAGACCAAAAGTAGTAATTTGTAGTGTAATTTAATTACAATTCATTAGTCTTCAGCAAAGTAAGTAGTAATGTTATTTAATTACAAAATAAAATTAATTTAACCATCTCTGATGCAATAATGAAACAAAAACTAAAAGTTTTCCGCTTGAGTGCACGAGGTACCGGAGAATCACGCATGAATAGGAAGCATGTTCACGTTCGTCCGTTTGTTTTAGGATTTATTATTCATCGTTATTGTGAAGATCGTGCCTGAGAAGTTATGCTAAAGGTATGACGTGTACTTCAGTTCTTTCTTTATGACCTCTATTTTATTTCAAACCTTTTCTTCAAAAACCATGCCTTGTGTAGAAAAACTTGGAATGTCCTTGGAAATGAAACTGAAATGAAAATGAAACTTGGAAAACTCGATCTCTTGAGTCCCTCAAGAGATCGAGTTGCCCTAAAAAACTGAACAATCATATCCGATTGCATTAGATAAGTGGCTACGATTGGTTTTGCAGTCGCTTTAGGGCGCTGGTGCTGGCATTTGCCCAAATAGAGAATTGTGTCGATTAAGATTTCTCGCTGCGTTCGGGCAAAATTGAAACGAATGATCCAACGACGCCATAAGAAGGAAGAAAAAAAAAAAAAAACAACTTCGCGAAAATTGCACGTCTAAACTAGGTTGGAAATGAGAATTTATATTAAAAGTTATACACTGCGCAACACAGCGTAAGCGAGGCATAGGCAACTTCTTTTTTTTATTTGCTTTGTGCTCGCACAAGCTAGTGTCAATCCAACACCCAATTTTACCTCTTACCTTTGTGCGCCGACTAACCACATTTCATTTTGTCGGTAGTTTTGAAACCAGTCATTCACCATTGAAATACAAAATAAAAGAAAAAGAAAAACATCAACAGTGGTGAATTGCGTGCTTGTGGATACCTGCATCGCTCCCTTCCCTGCATTATGCAGACAAGGTAACATGATTCAACAATACACTTTGTTGTAATTTCAACTTAAAAAACGCATGCAGGGCTTGCGACGGCCTCGGTTTCAGTAGAAAACATACGCACCTTACTTGTCACTATTAATCATACGAATTAATCCCGTTGTGACTGTGCTGATGATCACACAACCTCAGCACGTAGTTGAAATTTTTTATATAAACTTGAATCCCACGTATGTTGATTTGTATTGGAAGTCTGTGTCGAGTAAATGAGCACGTAGATTTCTAAAGTTGTACTGATGAAGGTTTTGATTCCATATGTCGTGCTTATTTCGTTAGACAGTTCGGATTGTTTTGTTTTATTCGTTGAACATTTGGTGGCCTACTTCTTCAGCAAAATAATATTTTCGGATCGAAAACTTTTCGGTAGTGCTTTCTCCTGGTCGTCAGAAGGCTTATCACAGCGGGTATTTGTAAAAGGCTATCCAGGGCTAAGCTACTTGTGACGTTGCCTTCTTTTCGGATATCCCTCGCGAAAATAGGCGAGATCCAAGAAACACACTTTGGTACCTTTGACAGAGCTGAGCCTAATACACTTCCAAGCTTTGAAGATTATATTATAAAAGGTTTATTTTATTACTGATCAAAATGTCTTTCTTAATTCATACTACAGTTGCTTGTCGGTCGCGTTTCGTCTGTGAAGTATTCAACATTTTGTTGAAATGTGTCTGTATCAGAATGTTGTTGTATGGTTTTCAATGGAAGCAAGTCATTATTTTCAATTATGGTTTCCGATATTCTATAACTAAAGAATTAAGTAGGCATTCTTTGGCCGTTCTGAGGCCCCGCCGGCGCAAGACCTTCCACTGCTCAGAAACTGCCGTGAGTTTCTAACTCTCCCACGCCTCCTTATACGAAAGTCATAAAGTTTATTTCCGAATTCAACGTAGGGCTGAAACTCAGTGATTTGAATTAAGCTCTAATCCCCATTATTCCAGGGACTCCTCGGCAAGCTACAAGCTGTTCCTGGTCTACGTAGTGTGCTTTATGTTCTTCGAACAAACGTTCGGTACTTTGTGAGGTGTATCAGAAGTTGATCATCTAACATCCTCATTTTTCCCCAAACGTGTAAAGCAACTATACTTACACTAGATTAGACGAAAACACGATAAAAGTGTCAATGTTTAAAATTATTTACTTCTCGTCTAGATCTACATTAGTTCCCCGCTCAAAATTACGAGGTACGTTGGCCGTATCGCCTTAAGAACCATCTGTGGAACACATATTTTTCTTAAACAATAGAACCGACTGATGCGTATGCTTCTGCGCAAGTATATGCTAACGAATTGTGCACGTGCAGGACGCGTGTTGAGCAAAAAAAAAAAAAGCCCTAGAATAAAATCAAAATTCGCATTGTCCGTCTTCCGGCTCAATCTACGTCCAGCGTGACCAGACAACAGGCAGACAACCCAGAAATGGGATGCAGCTGCGAGGAAAAAGCAGGGAGACAAGCTCAGTCACCGCTTGCATCGCACGACCAGCGAAGCGTGACGTGCCAAGGCCTAGAGACGGCCTTGATGATGATCACTGCCGCATCGCGTTGCTGCCTGAGCATTCCCGCGCTCTGCTTGATGCGCCGAGGTCGAAAGCCGCCGACCTCGCAGACTTTCTTTTCTTGCGACAGGTGGAAACCCGCACTCGATGTCACCTCAAGAAAAAGAAAATCACAAAAAAACAAGTTTTGAGCCTAGTTCATTCTCTGCGCGAAGTTCTTACGAGATTTGATTGCCAGGGAAAAATTCCAGGTTGCTTGTAGTGTCCTCCAAAGGCACTGCGACGACGGCCGATGCACCGCGCAGTCTGCCGTGCACTGTCTACACGCAATCACACTGCACACGAGCCCTTTCCCGATAAATTTAGCGAAGGAATGTTGTTACTAAATTTAGCAGGGGAAAATTATCCGCTAAACGTCACGGTGTCACGTGACACAATGACATCACGTAAGACGGACGTCACGCCACATTGTGAGGTCATGTAAAACCATGACGCCACGTGACACCGTGACGCCACTGACACTGTGGCGTCACGTGCCACGACGACCCTGCATGAAACCCTCCGGGATCGGCTGTGAAACCTGGCCAATAACAGCTGTCGTCGTCAGGCACGTAGCCAGGGGGGCGGGGGAGGGGGGGGGCCCATGAGGCCAGCGCCCCCCCCCCCCCCCCCGAAATTTTCCATTTTGCTGGGAGCTCCTCATCCCCCCCCCCCCCCCCCCCCCCTCCCCCGAAACAAAATCCTGGCCTGCCTGGTCGTTGTAGAAAAAACAATCTAAACGATATTTTCAGCTTTTGTAACGTGTATGTTTTTTTAACTAACAAATAACTGATACCATATGCACATACCAGTATATCTTAATCCACCAGATAAAGGACGACATTGGTAAACCTCCGCAAGGAGCCCTGCTTGTTTTAGGGTGTAAAAACGAGTACAGAAGCGTTTGTTTCCGACGATACAATGCGCGATGGCGTGCCGTATACAAACGTCGAACCCACAAAAAAAAAATACACAGTTATTTTTTTGTGTGTGGGAAACTCTTTCTAATAATCAAACTATATACTGTATGTAAAAAAAAAAAAGAAGAAAAGCAGCTCCATTTAGGGTACTATGAACAATTATCAAGTTTCCGCTTACCGGCATGTTTCGCCCAAGAGGCATTCCTCGTGACAAAATAGGAGTCGTAGTTCTAAAATATGATCCTGTACTGCCAGTCCTGTCCGAAATCATCACACAGCCTATTTGATAAAGACCGTTCACTTACCTGAATGGCTCCTTTCATTTCTTCAGTGACCTCATAGCTGACATTCCCTTTCCACTGAGCTTAGGGCCGGCTTTCTTTTCCTTGTTGCGCCAAAACTGAGAAGCAACCGATTGAATGCACAAATGCATTGTCTTAATATTGTGACAACCGAGTTGATTCAAAATGCACCTCGTTCACAGATGAACGATTGTAAAACCCCTGCAATATGTCGGCTCCGAGTGGCATGATGACGATAGCTGGCGTATATTTTGCGTATGGTCTAGCAACTGTCTTTTATTGTTACTAGAGACGCGGGAATCATGTCGCAACAAGGCACTTTACGTTAGAATGTTTATAGTGCGCGCGTATATATGTATTGAACGCGCATTTCGGAGAAAAAGGGACGTCAGTTCACGGAATCTCGAATGTGAAGTCAAGGTGGTTGTCTGTGTTTGTTACAAGTGTAATTTTATGCTACGCAGGTCATAATATTGACAATTGCGGAAAAAACGGTACAAGTCTTTCTGAGATGTTTCTGGGGTGGCATAATCCTGGTACAACCTTGTCTTCTAAATACGGCCAATGCCTATATAGCTACAAAAAGCGTACGCTCTGGTTTGATCCCTACTCAGCACTGATCGGTAGACGAACACCGTGGTCTCGGCCTTGGCCAAGGAAACGTTTATTCTTTCGCATTAAAGGGACCATGAAACGATTTTGAAATCGAATTTCATTCACCGCACGTCGTAGAAGGTGTAAAAAGAAAACCAAAACACACAAAAAAGCCCCACCCCCCCAAAAAAAAAAAAAAAAAAAAAAATTCGGCATTGAATTTTTAAAAGCAAAGCGGACACTTTTAAATCTTCTTTCCTTCGAAGGCTCTCTTTCTTTTCACTGCGATGCATCCGCAATGCCGAAGCACGTCAGCCAGATCCACGTCGTCTATTAAATAAGAGCCTACCTCACCAGCACCGCGATCATAAACAACAAATAACCGGCGAATGTTTCGTAAAAGTTTTATTAAAAAAATGTGATCCACATTTTGTAGCATAATTAGCGATGTGACGGAAATTACTGAATCGTGTGGTAAACGAAGCAAAGGGGGGGGGGGGGTCGCGGTTCCTGCGTAACGTTTGTTCCTGCTGTCTGCTGAAAAACATGGCGTCGGTGGTGATCGTCGACGTGGTCGGCGTGGTGGAAGCTCATCGTTCCGCGTAGACCGCTATCCTTGAATGAATTCTCGTCGTATGTCGTTATGATAACCTAGCACGTCCTAGGAGGGAACATCCATGTACTCGTGCGGCGATGTTGTGGCAGCCCCCTCAAGACAGCAGAAACGCTCGTGCATGCCGTCGTCGTTGCTTACTTCGACTACAGTAGTGCTTTCTTAGCATTTGTGTCCTTGAGCATCGCCCGGATTTCTTATTAGTTATTTTGCGCATTCCATGCGTGTGCTCAAGTTCAAGGTATTACTGGTGCATACTATATTTAAAGGCGTGTATGAAAGATGCGAATATTGACGCGTTTTCATCGCCCGAGGAAGGTGATTAGTGTAAGCATTCTTGAACTCCCGCCACGTCTATGTGATCACGAAATCATATTTTTACGTTGCTATATCACTGCTAAGATTGTATCGTCTTTTGCAATCGTACAAAAGGTGTGTGGCGAGATTTCTCCTATCGGCAAAGTCGTGTGTTAAAGGCGTGATCGTCCAAGGCGGAGTACTGCATCGTTTCTTTTTTCATCCACTCTGCCCTGCGAGCCTATCCTGACAAAACAAAAATTAATAAAGCTTGAGCCCATAGAAACCTCTGTGCGTTTTCTGCAACGCCAGTGAGTGGCAGCGCGTCCCCTTCTTTCTTAGAGATACCGCGGAAATAGCTGACGGCAACTGAGAAGCGGCCGTCGTGCTGACGACCTGCTGCGCTTGTTGCAGTGGTTGAAGGAGTGTGTGTATACGCACGGCGCAGAGGGGTTGTTCCAGTCGCTCCGGTCACAACGGACGCAGTCGTATAGCTAACGCGCTTGTTGCAAGTGTTCGAATTGCAGTTTGTGCAGCCGCCACTCCTTGTCGTCCGATTCCGACGAGGAACTGGAGTCTTCGACGGAAGAATCGCCGCACTTTCCAACAGGCGTACCGGCGATGGGACCAGTCCCATGCTGTCGCTGTAGCGCAACATATCTAGTTGAATTTCGCTCAGCTGCGATGTGTCCATGGCTATCGCGGTGATGAGAGGCGCCAATTCAGAATATATGTCGGCGGCATCGGCGCCATCAGCGCAGTAAAACCCTGTGGTAACCGTAAAACCTACCGGCACACCGCCAGCTCGTCGCTAACAATCCTGTTCTTCTGTATTCTATGGTGCCTGAAACGTGTCTCCGACTGGTGTGCTTTACCACGTCCAAAAAAGTGGTCCCTCGATTTCCACCTGATGACGTCATAAATGTATCATGCAGTCGCCAGTCGCGATCCTGGTGGCATCCCAATAGCTGTGATGTATGTGGCAGACGCCTGTTCTGCTGCAGGTCGCTCTCCAGAGTGGCAGTCCACGGAAGCTCCGCCAGCCAGAAGTTGGGACGCCGTGACGACAGCGACACTAGCGTTCGGTTGTGTTACTCGCAGCTTCTCGTTAGCATTTCTAAGACCGACCTGCCAGGATCGCGACATGCAACAGCCTGACACTCCGGCTTCTGTGACGTCATTTGTTTCTACTTCGGGACCACTTTTGATGTATGTGCAGCATGGGAGGCTAAACACACCAGTCGGAGACGTGCTCCAGGCACCATACTCCTATTGCCGAGAGAACCTCCGGTTCCGGCCAACGTTGGTTCCGGTACCAGAGTACGTCACGACCGTCAAAATTACGCTGCGGCTTGTTTTGCGGTGGGTTGGAGAAAAAGAAAAACTCAATATTTCATTAATTTTTTCGTGTATAAGTTAATAAACCGAAAACGGGTGTCTGTTCGGCGTTCAGTGAACATTAAAGGTTTAATGTAAAAGTTATTTGCCTAAAATAAAAAGGTCATTTCATGGTCCCTTTAATGTAAAACACTCAAATGCCAAGCGTAAAATCTTAATCGAGTAGTATTAGTCTCCGTTATATCTGAATCCACACCGGAGCTTTGAATCAAACACTCTATTGGTTTCTCTCGTGTATCAGCAGTTCTGCTATACACTCTAAGAAATGCCTGCGCGTCTGCTTACCCGGAAAGCACTCGAAGAGGCAATTTCTGCGATCTATGAAATCAGCTCAGCGAATGATGAGGCGGAACACCTGTTTAGACCTCAAAATTAAGTCTGCGCTGTGGCATTACGCAATACAAGCATGACGCTTTGCATTGCGCAATGCGACAGCGCAGACTTTGATTTTAGGTTTACACGGATGTTCCGCCTCATCATTCGCTGAGCTGATTTCGTAGATCGCAGAGATTACCTCTTGAAGTGTTTTGCGGGAAAGTAGACGCGCAGGCATTTCTTAGAGTGTAGTCACTGGCAGCTAATAATAATAATTATAAGAATAATAATAGTAATAAAAGCACCCCCCCCCCACCCAAACAAAATAAAAAATACTGATGCGTTTTTGATTTTTTTTTTAGTTTTTCAGTTTGGTAGTTCGGATACATTATCGTCACTGACAGCTTACGAAATGCAGGGCGTGGCGAGTCTTGTCATTATCCCACCGCAACCAATCAGGTTGCGGCGTCAGCGGATAAGCATACCGAAGAACCAATCCCGAAGCAAGAACATCAACCCCTGCCTTTCTTATTGATTATTGTTTAAGTTATCTTTATTCATCTTTGTTTGTCAGTAACAGTCAACTTTCCGAGGGAGGGGGCCGGTCAGGATGGTGACGACCGATGATGGTGTTCGCCCGATGGAAGTCCCCCGGGAAGTCGAATAAGAAAAAAAAAAACTAAAAGTTGTTCGATCCCGCTGGACATATTACGACGTTGGTTGGTTTACAATGGCCAGTGTGGCCACGTTTGTTTCAAATCAAAACGACAACAAGTCAACAGTAATTTACAATACAAAACTCTCAAAATTAAAACCCGTACTTTAGTCCCCAGTCTCAAGAGCCGAATCCCCCTGATCTCAAAAGCCGAATCCCCGATAATCCTCTCGGCTCCCCTTTTCTAGACTCGTAGGGGCCTCATTTCCCTCAAGAAACGGACCAATCCTTCAAATTTGTCCATTGTCATGTGGTACACTCTTACCCAATGATCAGCGAGCTGTCAACGTGACCCCCCCTCCGACACCTCAACGGTCAAACCCAAATTCCTTGTAGAGTCACTACATGCTTCCTCGCCGCCTGGCTGGTGCCACCCAGTTAAGTTATTGCGTCGATTAAAAGCGAAGTTTCTACACTAAACGGTTAAATACACCGGACACAAGCACACCCGCTTAAGGGGTGTCCAAACAGGACACTACAAAACGCACGACTCCGACAAATCGTGAAAATTGAAGCGGACGCCTCACGCTTAAATTTTCACGATTTGTCGGAGTCGTGCGTTTTGTAGTGTCCTGTTTGGACACCCCTTTAAAGGGGTCATGAAACGATTTTCCTACTTCTTCCTCCTTAGCTTTAATCCTCAACTCAAATGCAAATTGTGAAATCACGTCGTCGGGAAATTTTTCGGCACCGGTGCGATGACTCCTAGCTTCCACCGTGCTTTTTATGCACACCATAGAAGTTGTCATTCCCCAGTGACGATAAGTTCCGTCAGGGCACTCATTGGCCACGAACGCGAATCCGAATATTCGTCGACGGATTTATTGTTGACGAGCGCACTACGTCCGAGTGACGCAGTTCTCGTGTCCAATGCGTGAGCTGGGCTCGGCTGACGTCAGGTTGGCACCGCTGACGCGCTTTTGGAACCGCGGATGTATCGTAGTGAAAAGGCGGAGAGTTTTCGAAGGAAAGAAGGTACAAAATAGTCCGCTATATTTTCAAATGTTCGTACCGAAAAGCTGGCTTTTGACTTTCTACCCTCTTTCTTTTGGGCAACTAAACGATATGCGATTAGTAAAGTCCCAATTTAAAATCATTTATCCCAGCCCAAAATTCGCTTCTTACAAGCCGCAAGTGCGGACAGAAGTACCTCTGCCCGAGACACGGGTGTTCCGGCGCCCCAAACTGAAACCCAATCCGTTTGTTAACGACCGGGGTCCGACTCGTCTTTGACGATCCCCGCGGCTGCTCGAAGTCGAAGCCCCCCGCGCGGGGGGGGGGGGGGGGGGGGGGGGGGGGGGGGGAAGACGACTTTTCGTTCATGCTCCCCCGCGAGCGTACAGCAAACGCCCAAAAATGCCGACACAAACGTAGGCAGATAAAAAAAAAATGCCGACGCAACTATAGAAAGATAAACTTTTCTAAAACAAATCTTACTTATTACAAACAAAATACTTCG
The DNA here is from genome assembly GCA_013358835.2 of Ixodes persulcatus. Lineage (NCBI taxonomy): Eukaryota > Metazoa > Arthropoda > Arachnida > Ixodida > Ixodidae > Ixodes > Ixodes persulcatus. The sequence goes on along the minus strand of JABSTQ010010876.1, from coordinate 42,793 downwards.
TTACTTAACAGTAACTATGGCCGAATTGTATTCTACCTCGACACATTTTCCTGGTTAACCATTGGCTTCTTGTGGTAGACCCATCTTCTGCTTTTTCTATCGAAAAAATATATAAATAAAAAGAAAACGACATGAGGTTATTTTTTGGATAACGTCCCAGTTTGCGATATAGACAATGGCAGATTTCTTCGAAAACAACTCTAGTTGTTTGCTAGGTTCTAAACTGACTTCAGCAAAAATAGTTTTCTACAAGAAACAGAAAAATCTTGATCGTGTGAGCGCTCTCTGAAATTTATCCAATGATGCCGATCTAGGTATAAATTTGAAAAAAAAAATCTCCGAAAAATCTACCTGATTAAAATAGGATACTATCTCAATTCTTCTTAAATACTCCACTGAGTTAGTTATTTCGTTTCATGCCAAAATGCATATTATTGAGAAAAAAAAAGTGTTCGTATTACTGGAATAAACAAACACGAAACGAGACATGTTCAGCATTTAAAACGGAAGGCACTGTTGACCTCGAATATATTTTTAAAAGTTACCTGGCCCGGACTGTTGCTATCCTTTACGCTGAAAGGTATCTGAGAACAATAAAGCGAACTGGTTTTTCAAAAATAAATATATTTGCCCAAAACTTCATTCTTCTGAAGATTCAGACCCAAATTAAGCATCAAGGCCCTAATGATAAAAAATATGCGGGACGGCTCATTCGGTGCATAAACTTATTACATTGTAGCTAAGCAAAGTTCAAGGAAATACATATTGTTTTAAGCGAGAATTATGTTTTTATTATTTTATTTCGAGCACCGGCGTAATTGGTTTGCGTGGTATCGTAGTGTGCCTTCACTGCACAACACGCACTCGTCACAGAAAAATTCCAGCCATGTAGCGTGACTTCGGGCCCCAATCGTATGGAGTTTGAGCCCTGTACCGCATATCGTACCTTGAACTGCGTTGTTGTGGAGCAAGTGGTTGCAAAACAAGGCATGTAGCTTGTCTCGAAATAACAGCAATGCGTGCGTGTTGTGCAGTGAAGGCACAATAGAGTACCAGACAAGCCAATTACGCCAGTTCTCAACTTCAAACATTTTTTTCCAGCTTAAAACAAAATTTGTCTATTGTTTTATATAAAATTCGTCGGGTTACAGAGTAAGACGCTGATCTACCTAATGAGCCATTCCGCATATTTTTACCTGAAGAGCCTCAATCATTATTGTGGGTTTCAATCTTAAGCAAAATTCAGCTTTCGGGCAAATATGAAGTTTATTTTTCGGAAACCTGTTTGCCTTATCGTTCCCAAACAATTTTTAGCGTTTACTATAACAACAGTACAGATGTTTCTGAGATATTTGGTGTATACCTCATTCGGCTTCACTGCAGAAATTTTAAAACGCGCCCTCGTACTCATGACTTTTTTTATATATGTATTTTGGCTAAAGTTCATTAACTATCTAGCGAACAACTACAATATTTTCTTTTTAAGAAGTCTGCGATGGTCGGTATCACCGTCTGCGACGTTTGGCATGGAATGACCGCATATTTAAAGGCAAACAGAATCACGCTATGCGTACAAACGCCTCCACAACGGAGTTGCGATTTTTTAGTTTCCGGCTTCCGTTCACGTTTATTCGGTGAACTCGATTCGCCGGTTTTGGCGGATGTACCATTCGCCAAAACTAATGATTCGAGTTCACCGAATAAAGGTGAACGAAAGCTGAAAAATAAAAATAACTTTTCTCACGCTTTTAAATTGAAAAGCGATTATGTACTATCACCACAGTTCTTTTTTTTTTTTTCTTTTTTCTTTTTGATTTGAGCAGTCGAAGAGGCGGCCATAAAATGTTAAGATCACAGTGGAAAACTGAATAAAAGTTGATTAATTATGACCCTGAGACTAGGGAGAAAGACGACAATCAAGGAGAGGAAGAACAGGAGTCTCAAACACAGTTTCTTGGTTCTTGTCAAGGCGCACCCAAGCGTAACTGCTGGGGAGACCACGACTATGAATGGGTGTCTCACTGGATCGTCGAGAATAAAATACGGCAGCGCCAATTCTCCACCGTAACCCAAGAGGATTTCGAATCATTTGCGCGCGGAAAGGCTTCCAAGAATGTTTGCCAGGCGCCGGAACGACGGCTTGGATAGCGGCCAAGGAGTGTACATTACCAGACCCAACCAGACTGCTCTTTACGACCGCCCGGTTGCCTTTAGGATAACGCACAACGAATGTGTTATAGTTGCTTTGAATTTCCTGATTTGCGAAACGTCCAGGAAAAGTTATATGTCACATTGAAGCTGCAGGCGTCAGGAAATTGTGAAAAGATTTTTGTGGATGCTAAGCCCACACGCGTCTGCCTGCCGTGCATAAGAGATACCTTGCATGGAGAAAAATGTATTACCATTTCAACGGATTTAAATAAGTTTTAATCAGGTTACAAAGAGCGCGTTTAAGAGTTGATGCATCCCACTGACCACTCTAAAATCAGGTGTGTTTTTGTTTGTTTTGTTTTTTCAATAGATTCTGTGGAGTGAAATTGAAAACCAAGCATTGTTGGCTGATACTTTTAAATGTTTAAACCTTATCATGCCATTGCCAAGCTTACAAGGGCCTCTAAAATTAATTGCCATTCCGAGGACTGGCAATTATTTTAATTAGTTTCCTTTTTTTTAACCAACAATCGCGATTTACGTTATTCTTTGCTTTGTCCGATTTAGCTTCTTTCGGATTTCAGACAGCTCAGTCGGTCAAGCGAAGCCATGAGTAATTTATTTCGGACAATTTGAGAGAAAAAAATAAAAGTATTTTGAACATTTATACGCGTCACAGATATATCAATATCAAGCAAGTGGGGACATAAATTGCTATGTTCAATATATTGGAGTAAAAGAGAGGGAAGTTGCTTGAGACGGACTTTAAAGGGGCCATTAAATAACTTTAAACTTTTCCTCCTTAGCTTTAATCCTCAACTCAAAAGCGAATTGGTGCGATGACTCCAAGCTTCCACCGTGCTTTCTAGCACACCGTAGAACTTGGAATTCGCAAGTGATGATAAGTTCCGTCAGTGCACGCGTAGAAAACGAACGCAAATCCAAATATTCGTCGACGGATTTATTGTTGACGAGCGCATACGTCCGAGTGACGCAGTTCTCGTGTCCAATGCGTGAGCTGGGCTCGGCTGACGCGATTTTGGGTTCCGCTGACATGCTTTGGGTACCGCGGACGTATCATAGTGAAGAGGCGGAGAGTTTTCGAAAGAAAGGAGGTACGAAATAGTAAAATGATCGTACGAAAAGCTGGCTTTTGACTTTCTATCCTCATTCTTTTGGCCCACTAAACGATATGTGATTAGTAAAGTTCCAATCTAAAATTATTTATTCCTGCCCAAAATTCATTTTATGGCCCCTTTTATGTAAAGTTAAAATAAAAAAAACAACTCAAAAACCAATTTTTGCAGATTTTTTTTTGCGCATAATTTTTCACATGAATGACGTATTCATGCTGTTCTTCTCAAATGCAAGGCAAAATTAGAGTATTTCAGGTAAACTTGTAGAATGCTATGGGGCAGGCGCGCACGTATCCAGCGGGGGGGGGGGGCCCCTGGGGCCCCCCCCCCCCGAAATCTTCCATTTTGCTGGGACCTCCTTTCCCCCCCCCCCCATACAGCATTTTGTCATGGGCGGCCCCCCCCCCCCCCCCCCCCCCGAAACAAAATCCTGGCTACGTGCCTGCTATGGGGTCTCTTTGTGACCTATTCGAACAAATTATTGAAAAATTTTCGCGACATTATATCTAGACGATTAATTAATTTTAGCAACAGCTAGTCTATACAGCCACCTACACAGCCAGTTACAGACGTCCAGACGTCGGAATAGATCATTTACTTCATCTGGGCAATCGCCAGTTACGTTAAAGAGCTGACTGAAAAAGAAAAGCTAGTAAACTTCTTATTTTATTCAAATGATTAGCTAAGTCTACCGCTAACGCGTAACTCCGGCGTGGCACCAAAGTCTTCGCTGCTAAGAGAACATGTGGCTTTAAGGGTATCATATATCTCTTATCTGGATTTGTTTAACGTTCGGCTGCATCAGACAGTTCAAATACTCTTCAAGGTTTCCTCTTCTGACTTCCCGTCAGATTAAAAACTGCCGCCCGATAAAAAGCTAAAGCAGAAGAGACACCAAATAGATTTTATTTCTCATGAGAACCTGCGCTTGTTCAACGCTATAATCATTGACACCCAAACAAACGCGTTGAGTTCTTTAAATAGCTCGTGGCTCGAGTCGATTGTAGCCGTAAAAACCATTTCTTGTTGTGCTTCTGCTGCGGCACTCGCTAGGCGGTGTCCTCGGCACCAAACCCACCCTGAGATCTAGTCGTCGCGCGTCAAGAACGACTGACTGCCTTCTACAGTCGGGTTTCGGAAACAATGAGAACGACGTTGACGCAGAATCAGTAGCCCTGCACACTGGAACTCGGGCATGCGTGCAGTGACGTCCACGTAGTTCGCAGCTTGACATCGAAGATGACAGGGACCTGGTCGGTCGAGTCTGCCTGACTGACAGGCATCGCACGCTGCCACTCAGCCTGACAACACACGTTGCCCGACGCGCCAATACGAGTTATCGTCCCTTGCGGGTCTCTGGCTGGCAGTCCGCGAGGATGCCAAGACTATGATGCCACGTCAAGCGCTCATAACAATTGGTAAGGCCAAGCTTGGCTGACGACGTATGACGTTTCGCTGCGCTTGCCTTCACTGAATTGCGTTTTTTCACCTCAAACTCGAATCCCGGTGACTTTTGTTTTCTTGTTTTGTTTCTTTCGTTGTCGTCTCTTTCCACAACTGTGATTGCCGTCTTCGCTGGCCTCGAAGGTAGTACACTTTCCGCGGAGGCAGGCATGCGTGAGGCAGCTGGTAAAAGCAACACTTGAATGCAGGCATGTAGTATAGACCTTTGTATCGCTTATCACCCGGGCGAAAAATGCTGAGTCACTGAGATGTGGACGCATGCGCAGCGTCTGATACACAGCAAAACGGAGCTACATGCGCATACTCAGAAGGCGTTCGACAGCCCAGCAAAAAAAGCTGGCAGCGCGGAGAAGGCGATTTTCGCAAAGGTCTATGGAATTCAAGTTTACACGAAGACCGCTCTGCAGGGTGAACTCATACTATTATTTAAGGAATAACCCGTATCACTGAAAGCAGAGGTGTGAAACCCGAGTTTGTGTTGACTTATGTACGGGACTGAAAACAAAAATTATTTTAAGCCTGAAGGGCACAGAGTCTAAATGTACACCGTACAAATGAAAAAAAAAAAAAAAAAAAAAAAAACCTAAACAAAAAACTGTGCGTCCCTGCTACCGCCGTCAAACTGTCAGATTATGAAACCCGATGTTTGTGTGGACGCTCTTCGTGATCCGCAGCTACTATAACTAGACATTAGACTTTGCTCGTTGTTCCTTTCTGCAGTAATGATTCTAAATGCGTAGTATAACAAAATCACCACCCGAACGTTTTTTTTTGTTTTTTTTTTCCCTTGTGAAAATATGTTTGTATACGCTGAACAGCTACTTTTATATGTATTCTGATTTCGCTCCCTGAAACATGATGTCCATTCGTGCGTTTAGTATCATAAGTAAGTTGTCTGAAGTTAAAGCAGGATTAATGTAAGTTGAATTCCCCCTTCCTTCCTCGGGTTTGCTATCGTGGACACAGCTGTCTATAACACACGAGTGGTAGCCGCTCCTTAATCCCAGCTTCACATGCCCTACGAGCGGAATACGACTTTGTGATCACCCTTGAAGATTGATTGTTTTTCCAGTTTGTGATCATATCCCCACTTAGCCGTCGGCTATGCGCGAAGCAGACGACGCCACAGCGCCTGCCGATGTTATAGCCAGATGTGCCCACGATAGTACGTGTCCAAGTGTTCAGAAAATTACGAGGTACGGAAAGATGCAGTTTACGAAAGAATAAGAAGAAAAAGTGTCGCTGATAGCGACGTACAATCTTCTAGAAGGCAGACATAGTTCAGATGGCTTAAAATTAAAAAGGATGTAGCAACTGTGATAGGCGAATACTCGGGAACAGAGTTGCACTGTCTCAAAAACTAGGTACAAACAAGAAAAAAAGAAAAGCCTCACGTGTTTGTGAAGTGAAGCTTAAATGAAGGCTGAGACCTTTTGTAAGCCACTTTAGTGGCGGATTGAGGCGAAGGGTGTAACACACTGATTGCGAAGGGATAATGAAACTATCGCAGCTATGCTATGAATGATAAGGACCTTTGGTGCTGAGTAAGTGCTGAGTAGACTAGGAAGACGTGCAATATAAAAACAAGAAAAATAGTTGCAAAAAAACGTCTTACTATTGTGACCAGTGCAGTGTTCTAGGAGGAAATGGCGCGAGCGCTTCTTTAGAATTTGCTTTCTTTGCGCGAGTTCTCGAGCAAACAAATTATATCGCACCAAAGCCAAGCTCGCGCCCTTGTGCCTTTGTAGCCGTATACAGAATTTGTAAGATGAAGCCTAAAATCGTTTTATGCTTAAAACTGCGATATGATCCCTCCTCTTGGGGATCGTGTCAACAGCACGGGGGCTAGCTTTTCGGATCATCAAACACAGTCAATGGAAGATCGACAGGCCCCAAGACTTACGTACAACCGGAGGGCGCTCATTAGACACACGAAAATAGAATTTCTCATTGAGTGCATGGGCGTTCTCGAAGACCGAACCTGCACTAGACGCCGACAGACGGCGGCGGGAAGACGCTATTTCGGGACTGTCACGCGACAGCCGCTGATTCTGTCATACTCTGGAAAAGTAAATTTCCCTCCAAGGAGTCACATTTTCCTCCGGAACGGGGCCGGCGTTTCGAAAGTTCAGCTGCTGTCACACAGTGAAGTAGGATAGGCGGCTCACGAGAGAGGACCTGGTTCCTCCTCACGAAGTAAATATATAGAAGAGGCGCGGCCTGGTGCGTGTTTGCGAAGCCCTCGAATCTATCGCTGGTCGACATGCCTTCCAGCCGCCGTCGCCCCGCCGCCACCAGGAGAATGTGTACCAAGATTGATAAGAGAAAGCGGGAGCTCCCCTCCTCGTTAGACGAAGCTCTTTCCTGCCGCTCCCGACCCTCGCGATACTTTCGTCTAGCTGTTGAGCACAGTCAACGCGTCTGGAGCACTACACTGAACGAAAATAATCCTAAAAAGTTATCGCTCCGGAATTTGTTGCAGCCCCTCCACAACATGTTTAGGGGTCTCTGAAGTATGCGACGTTGTATTTGGGCCTTTTTCGCTTAGAATGGTATATTGTGCTCACGAGAAGTCATCAGAAGGAATCTGAAGTAAATAGTTTGCTCCTCACTATCCTTCTCCTCGAGAAGAGCGGGAGGAGGTCATCAGACGATCGGGGTGGTGGCGCAGCAGCGCAGGTGGAATGGGCAGGCAGACTCCTGTTGTGCTGCAGGTCGCTCTTTCTTCAGCTTGACAGTCCACGGGAGCTTAAGCTGGAACGCCGCGACGACTGCGACATTCGCGTCCTCTCGCGCTTTTTGCCGTAACTTGAACATATACGACCGACCGCCAAGATCGCGACATGAAACAACATGACACACCGCCTCCTGTGACGTCGTTCGTGGCATTTCAGGACCAGTTTTGATGTATAGACTAGACGGTATAGAAGGCTAGACATATTAGTCGAAGACGCGTTTTAGGCTTCATAGTTTCGCTAAGAGACTTAGCCCTCAAGAACCTACGTCTTTAAGCGGAGAGTTGTGCCACTTTGTGGTTTTCGGGGGACTTTTCTTTGCAGGGCATCCATGCAGAAGGTGAGAAAAGGGTGGACGTTTTAATGCGTCTGCTAGAAGATAAGGAAGCGGTCTCTCATTGTTAAGACAAATGAATTGATCGACGTAGTTGTGTAATTCTACATATTTTGTAGGGCTGGGCAATTGTTCAATAAATCTACCGATTAATCGATTAATGCTTTAGTCACGACTAATTTTTTTAACCGGTTAATCGGTAAACTTTGACCAACCAAAACAAAAATTAAAACTTAAATGCTTTCCCCACGCAGACATGGACGAGTACACCAACCTATATGAAGGGCAATTTAGGTGACATGTTAATCTAAAGTAAACTGTAAGGGTGAGACTTGTAAATCCAGACCAGTGCAGAATGTGGCACGTGTCCCGGTCACTACGACGCCGTGCGAGTGTCCGTTTAGTGCCGCAGAGACTGTTGTGAACAATCAAAGGAGGTCGCTCTTGCCGAAGAATATCAACGAACCTCTTTGCCTCGTGCAGCTGAAGAAATAATATGTGACTGTGAGTGTCTTTGAAATGTTCTCAACTACGTAGCGAAGTCGATTTTTAATCAAAATTGTGTTTTGCACAGTATCACATATTCAATAAAGGCAAAATAAGAAACATTGTGAGATTTTGACTTAAAAAATAACATGCATCGATCTCGTGCATGTAATAACATGCCCGAGACCGATTAATTAATCGATTAAATGGTGACGATTAATCGGGTTAAAATGTTTAATCGAAGTAGTATTATAAAGTCAGTCACCGACGTCTTATACCCCTGTCAGACGGCGTTTTAAATGTCATTTTCACTAAGCTCCTTTATAAAATCGGCGAACAAGCGCACGCCGTAGAGCACGTGCGTGCGCCGTAGAGCACGTGCGCACTCCACATCGCGAGCTGATTGGCCGATTTTTTTAAAGGAGCTTAGTGAAAAGGATCTTTAGAACGCCGTCTGACAGGGGTATTATATAGCTGGTTTTCGCTTTTTCTACTGTTTGTCTCGGTCACCTTGGCACCTTGGCTGCTGCAACGCTACCCCACAGAGCGATATCTTTGGAACCTTTTCCTTCGATACACCGAGTCGCAATGTTTCCGAACGCACGCGCATCCGCACGAAAATGCCCCTAGTGAGGCCAGGCCTCTGGGTAAACAGGCTCCCGACCGGCGACCCTCTCCACGAGAAGCTAACGACTAGAATACTCCTTATCGTAAAAGTCAAAACCCAAAAAAGAGAAAAAAACAAAAGAGAGTCCTGATTCGGTCGCGACAAAAAGGACGAAGAACTGCCAAGCTCGTCATTAAGAACCTTCGTTAATGTCAACAGATACGCTTAATGTATTCCTTGCAGAGATTTTTCGAAGTTTTATTAATGTCTTCCATCAGACAGATACATTGTACAAAGCCTATATATTATTCACGAAACACGATCGACAGAATTGCTGAAACTTAGTGAACAGCGTTTGTGTCGAAAAACAGGGTCTCTGGTTAAAAGCAGACTAAAATGCGGGGCGCTCGCAGACGCGGTCAGATTGGCGCAGCTGTATTTTAGGAATGGTTATCCCCGAGTCTACATGCTCGTCTGGTGTCTTGATGGATGGCTCTTCTGCGAGCATGGTCACGGCCCACGCCAGAAGAGAATGTCCCCTCTTGGGGCCACTCGAGGGGAGGGAAGAAGCAGTCACGCATCTAACAAGAAAAAACAGAGGGGGTCTTTCTCGCGGCGGTTAGCCCCTGGCCCCTCCTGCTGCTAAGGGTCTCCGCGAGTCTGGTCACGTAGCACTGGCATGAGACGTGCCGTGAAACCCGGCGGAAATCTATCAGGGGGGAGATGCTGGGAAAAATGAAAGCCATTACACGGAAAAAGAAAGCGTTTTGTTGGCTTACAAAATTTCGAGACGGGAAAGCGGAGCCTCCTCCGTCGACCGGTTGTGTCGGATATTTGCAGGTTTGCCGTCTATAGTAGCTCAATCCGTGCTACGATCTGAGGTTTGTGCAATGAAGAACTGCACTCTCCTCCGGGGTCTAAAACCCACGAATACTTGTCCGCGTTAACCAGAGGTAGGAGCGGAAATTTTGCTTAATTATAGTCGGCGAAAGAAAAAAAAGAAATCTCGGTTTTGTTTTAAAGGAATGCGGCACAAGGCGAGAGTTATTTTGCTTTGCCATTGGGAGTTCTTAGCGCAATTGACGTTTGAATAGATATGTATTCCGCATCAGGGGCGTAGCCAGGGGATGGGGGGGGGGGGGGCTTATGGGGCTTTAGCCCCCCCCCCCCCCCCGAAATCCAACCGACCCTATAATATACACATGCATTTGACCCCCCCCCCTCCCCCTCTCGCACCCTAAGTCATGGACTTCCCAGCCACCTCAGCCCCCCCCCCCCCCCCCCGAATAATATTCCTGGCTACGCCACTGCTCCGCAAGTAATACTCTAAAGCCGCAGTCACATCGCTAAAACATCGCACAAAACACAATCTGCAGACACTCTCTGAGACGTGATTCTTCCTTGCATGGCGGTCCTGTCACATTGATCCCGCAAAAAACTGTCGGCAGACATGTTTTCGAAGCATAGTTATGTATAAAGCCAACACGCTTATAGCATGCGTATGGCGTTTGTCCGCAGAAAATTTTGTCATATTTCTGAAGACAGTGCGGACCATCGATGAAATCTGACAGAGTCGGAGAGATCTTCAGGAACCGGACGAACGAACGGAAGCGCGAACGCAACATTAACGATACTTCGCATCTTGCTCGTGAAACGTGTTGCATACCAAATGTTACCACATATATCTTGGAGTATAATCCTACATTTCAAGGATCCAGCCTTTTAACGGTGCAACAAGAAGCGATCGAAAAATAAAAGCTAGCGATTGCCTATTCGGTTGGTTGTGTATGGCCCTATATGTCGCGTAATACAGAGGACATTCCAGAGTGTAATATATAAGAAGTTTCGCTTTATGTCACGCTTCTGTCGACTACGGCTCATAGTGTGCATGCAGAGTATGGTGTCTCAAACATGGAGTTCGGCTTCATTTATTACTTCTACCACGCCATCAGAATGTCGAATTGTCCGGTTGTGACAGAACCAGCATATCTTACAACAAGAGCGCAAATTACTGAGGACTGGCGAGTACGGATCGCGACATGCGATAAATAGAGTACACACTTAGAGTTTGCAAAGAAGACATATGATTGACCGCGAACGTTTGGTCCAGCTTAACTCAGCTGTAGATCGAAATCCCTACTGATAGTCGGACGAAGCAGTGTCGGCTGTTCGAGATATAGCTGCGTGCGCGTTGGGATATTTCGTACACTATACATGGGTGTAGGCGGCGAATGCCCAACATTAGCACCTTGTACTTGCACGGTGAATCCAATGGAAATGTGTTTCGTGCGCAGGGACATTTTATTCCAATGATAGCGGGCCAGCGTTCGGTTTTAACAAACGTTTTGATTCCTGCAAAAAAAAAAAAAAAATAGAATACGTTTTATTAAATAGAAAACGCCGATATTTTACGTAGCTGAAAATGTCTCGAAAGCTGTTTGTCCCTGTCGAAGGCTGGTGGAATTCGTAGATAGCGAGGATAGTCTATCAATAAGGCGAGAGCAGGATAACAACAGTGGTGGCACCGACGCCAGGGGGACATGTATATTTACCCGCAGCTGTAGCGCGAAGAAACGTTTAGCCAAACATACGATGATTCGCATCCGTGACAAGCAAAAAAAAGTGAAAGCCGTTTACAACTCCCTGTAACGCCGAATTAGAGCGCAGCTCTTGAGGAGGAGGAGGGAAGGGTACTGGGGGGGTTTGTCAAGTGACCTCGGGGGGGGGGGGGGGGGGGTCACGTGACGATGACGATGAGGTCATCAGTGACGATGACGATGCGGATGCCGATGACGTCACCAGTGACGTCATTGATGACGTCATCAGTGACTATGACGATGGTGATGACGTCATCAGTGACGTCGCGCGTCCCATAATGCACCGCGCGGTTACGCCGACGGCGACGGCGACGCCGACGCCGACGGCGACGCCGCTCAAGCCGGAAACGGGCGCCTAAGAGCTGCGCTCTAAAAAATGTGCGCCAAATAATTGACCACCGCATAAAATGTGGTGGCGAGCGATACGACAGGTGCATTCGTTCATTGCGCCATCGAATACACCAGTGACCGGTGCATCACCTGCGCCGCCTTTTCAGTTACCAAGAGCTGTAACCCTCAACCCCAGCGACGTAAAGTCAGAGTAACCGATCGCCGTTTTACATGTACATGTTTTTTATTCGTTTTATTTATTAATTTATTTTTTATTGTTCGCTGCCACCGCTAACGGATTACAGTGTTTTAGAGTAACGTATCCAAAGGCTTTGTTTTTACACCACCTAAAGATAGCGAGGGTTTTGAACTATATTTTGTATCTACGTGGATCGAGCGCGAGGCACAGATTGGTTTCATGTGCTGCGTCAACGTTAGGCTGGGACTCGTCTTCAATCAGAAAAGCACCGATTGAAAACAATAAGTCCCAGCCAATCTTTCTGACGCACCGCTAGTTCCCAATCTGTGCACCGCGCTCCATCGAGGTAGATGACATAAACGATCCATGGCGTACGCAGGCTTTGGGGCAATCCCCGTTCAGCAAATATTGGTACCCTCGTCCAACGGCGAAACATGGGCCCTCTCGCAGGCGACCCGCCAAAGAACCTCACTCTCTGCAAAAAGTTCCGAAAATGAGTTGATCGCGAGATTTATAGCATCTCCTGTCCAGTCAACGGGTCGCGTATTCCGAAAAGCCTCTGGGGTAAGTCAACAAGCCAATTTGTGCACCGTGATTGTCGTTTTTTTTTTTTTTTTTTTTTTTTTAATGGACTTCTCATCGCCTGGTTTCCGGAGGAAGAAAGAGGAGGCGGGTCCCGAGGCTTAGGGCTATAGCCTTTAGCCAGATCCCAGATTTTCTTACGTGCGTATCGGGTAAGCAAGTCTGCGCACCCGGCGACGTGCAAAGTGATCAAAATATTAATTGTGTTGCGTGTTTGTTTAGACGGCGGGAAGTTAGCCGTCCTCAATGAGCGTCTAACGACTCCGCTGAAGATGAGAAATTATAACCACGGCAGTGCCACCGCTAGCCCTGGGTCTTTGATATGCACCACGCTGTAGTGATTAGGCGATCGCACTCCGGTACGATGCTCATCCAGATCGAAACAGGCGGGGAATTGAACGATTGAACCAGGATACCTGGGTTCTGGAACGCGAGGTTTCGCTCCACGTGCTCCGAGCTGCGCTGCGTCAACATACTCGGCCACCGAACGGTGGTCATTGTATGCGTGAAAGAAATCGAAGCGAAAAAGGAACAGGCGACTCATAGACGGGGCACTCGCGAGAAATTTCCGACACCTGCTCCCAGACTGCCAATCAAAACCCTCTTTCGACGACGTACAAAAACGCAGGCTCCGTGGGCGAATAGCCAAATTGCAGAGCAAAGCTGACTGATTGTGCTTTGGGAGCCAAAACAAAAATTCGCACGCAGATCATACTACGGCCGGAGAATAGAAGTACAGTGTATCTTGGTGAGCGTGAAGTGAAACGAGTGCCTTGACCTGGCTGAAAACACGAAACGCTTTTGTGAGACCCTGGTACACGCAACGTGAAGAACAATTTGCTGAATTTTCTATTGCTTTTTTTCTTTAGGCTGAAAGGACAGCATGCTTGTTTTTAATCGAGTCGTCGCTCTCCGGTGGATTTCTCGTAGGTCTACGCATGAGGCTACAAAGGTAGGTCATTGCGTTTTTTGATGGACCGTCAGAAGGCTTGAAACCGACTTCTATGCCCGAGTGCTTTTTGTTCATTTCCTTGTTTGTTTGATTTTTTTCTGTGTGTGTGTCTCTGTGTTGGCCTCTGCGTTTAGTAGAACACGCTCGTGGCGCGTCGCTCGTCTGAGAGCGATCACTAGCCGCAGAGACGCAGACATTTTTAAAATTACGTTCAGTGCAACGTATAGCGGCACGTGTAAGTAGTATTTTGTATTGAACAAGGCTACTGGAAGGGTACCCCTTCCAAGAACACGACGTTACTTCCATTGTCGAAAGCAGCCGGCGCATGACAAGTTCATTCTTGCTCGTAAATGACATTCAATCAAGTCTCACCAGCAGTCGATTGGGTTTTGATTTTTCAGCCGATGGACCGGGGTGGTCTAAGATAGACCAGTCTAGATAGGATTAATAACTGTATTAGTGTGTAAGCGACCCGAGTAGTTGAGGAAGACATGGAATGTTGGCCTCATTAATTCACATTTTCAAAGCCAGTGACTGAAAATAAAACATGATTCCTGCACCCTGATTAATAGGGTCAAACAAATCATGGTATAAGATCGCTTCCATTAAAATTTCGAAAGCTATAGTTCAGAAATTTATAGGGGAGCACGTACTCAGTATCTGTCTAGCGTCCGGTTAGAGGACAGAAAGGTTGCATTCTGAATGCGCGTCTCCCTAAACATGAAAAACGGAAGAATTGTCATCCTCGTGGCTCTTCTATGGCAGTGAAACTTGTTTGATTGATAACAGACAAAACTCAGTTCTATTGTAACATTTGTGTCGAAGGGGGAGGTCTGTTTGTTATCTAATCAGCAGCTAGGTCATCATGACTGCTCTTAGTCACTTTGCCAACCAGACTTGTGCTGAGGGTCCAGTTGTATTCATTCTAGAGTAACTGGTATATAATCGCGGCGTGCAATCTACAATTTGAAGTTAAATTTTAGAAGCACTACAAGAACTTGGACGCTTTTATGGAATACCTCAATGGGTGCCAATGTGCCTCACGATAAGATTTCATTAGACAGCTTCGCAGTAATCCTGTAACACTGATGTCCATCTGTGTGATCACAAATTTGTCTCAACTCCACTCGATGGAAAGGTGATTGAACAGCTCAAACACTCAGTAACGGAAGCGGCATTTGACCTTTTGTAGCAGGTTCTGTAGCAGGCAAAACATTGGCTTGGAGCAGACGCTGATCCTTTTGAAGCAGATGTTAACATGTGGTAGCACATCACTTGAAAATGAAAAGGTGATTGCATCGCTGAGTTGATCTTTGATAATGACTGAGGGTTCCTCTTTGATACTGGAGCATATTACTTATTATATTTTGTGATAAGAATAGATAGGGAACCAAAATAACACAGAGCGTTCCTTTTAGAAATAAGGCTCTAGTCAGAGAAGGTTTTACTTACAATAGGCGCTAAAAAAATGATGAAAATGAATGATAGCACAACACTTCAGTTGGGATAAATCCTCTCTCCCTTCGCATTTTTACACCAGGTAATTTATATCACATGTATATATAAGTTCTGTAAAATGCCCGCAAAAACTAGCTCGTCTATCAACAAAAATGCATCCCCCGAGTACTATGAACCTCCCAAAATCAAGACTTTAATATTATGAACTGCCAAAGCAACCACCCCCAAATATTATGAAAACCTACACTTGTGCAAGTGACACTGCTCCATTGTGGCGTTGGCACCAGGATGAAGTCAAAGTTCGCTGTTCTTTCGATTGACAGCTGCACGGGAACAACCTTTACTCAAATATAAACCCGCAGTTCTTTGTTCCTTTTATGACAGATTTTTAAATTTAAAGATCAACCTACCACCAAGAAAAAAAAAAGTAGACGTGGAATAGTACTGAGCATAATGACTGAATCTATCGCGCTAACCCAGGCGCTCACCCATGTCAGCCGCTGCACCTAGCACTCTGGTGCAAAGCGGTGAAGCTTGACACGTGCGCGCTGGTGAGTGACGGCACGGAGGCATTCGGCAGACAGGATAATTAAGTGATCTCATCAGGAGTACAAGACCCTGGTTTTGTCTTATCGCAGCCGCCATCGTATCATTTGGCAATGTTTTCTCGCGACTTTTAGCTCTCGACACCGCCGACATCGTCTGGAAATATAGACGATGTCGGCGATCAATCCGCCAGCGCATCAACCAACCAGCGCGGTTGACGCGAGCAATCTCAATACTCCGTTTCACCTGAATATAAAGCGCAGCCGCCGCTACGAGCCAATGGGACCATCCAGCGTCAGAGTGCAACATCATGGCATTCGTCCATCTTCCTGTGCGTAGTCTTTCATCGACTAAACGAATGAAATGCAGCGAATGTCCCGTGACTGGCGCTTTCAATACGTGTGCGATCCTTCGACTGTACTCTGAACTAAGATAAAACAAACTATACGGTGAGTAGAGACGGTAGAATACAAATTTGTACCATTTTTATTTCCTCCTACTTCTCTAAAAGATTACGACGAATAAGTATATATATATATATATATATATATATATATATATATATATATATATATATATATATATATATATATATATATATATATATATATATATATATATATATGGCTTGGCATCGATTCAAGATTTTAACCCAATTAATCGCCACCCTTTAATCGATTAATCGGTTGCGTTGATTTTTATAATGTATTAAAAATAATGCAACAACTCGTCTTGCCTTTGAAGACTTATTTTACGCTCTGGTACACGGCACAAAGAACGTTTACAATTGATGATACATATAGTTCAACCTAGAGCGACTAAATGAGCTGCGCTTAGAGTATCGGCACTCCGTTCCCCGACATTCTTGTGGGCGCCGCCATTTTGACTCGTATGCAGAGCAGACGCAAGTGCCGATCGTCATGATTCGAAAGTGTGACCTCCTCAGCATTAGATTCGGTGTTAGGAAGCTCATGTGATATTGCTTTGCTCTGTCTCGAACTGTTTCAACATTTGTGGAGGACGGAAAAGCGTTTCCTGTGATTTCAGATAAAGCTTCACATAACTGGCAACCATGATTTTCAGACACAATATGGCTAAGTGTCGTTACTCTAAAGCATAGCTTATTTAGTGGCACTAGTTCAACCATTCAAATACTCACATATTTTTGCTCCAGCTCCGAAGACAAGGAAGTTTGTCCACATTATCCGGCAGGAGCAAGTTTCTTTGTTTGTTCACGATCATGCCTACGGCACTGAAGAGACGCTCACAGGGCGTTGAGGTAGCTGGGACGCACATCACCCTCTTAACGACTGGCACTAGCTCGGGAAGGAGAGAGCCCTGCGCTCGCCACCGCTGCAACGGGTCCAGGTCATCGTCTGTTACTTCTGGCAGCGAACAATAAAGTGATGCTTGGCAGGAGACTGAAGGTTCTTCACCTTCCTCCGAGAAGGCGTATTTTCTCTTTTTTTGTGTGTGTGTGTGTGTGTTGTGGCGATGAGTGTCCGGCGACATTCGTGCCAGCTAGGAAAGCCCTTGCCACACGTGTTCTCGGCGATCTCTGTCGATGCAAGCGAGGCTCTTGAACCGAGGGTCGAGACACGTCGCCATCTCGTAATCGTTGTTGTGCGGCCACGCGCTTAGTCTCTCATCGATTGAATCCACCAGCTCGAGAAAGCTCTTTATCATTGTGTAGCTGCTATTCCATCGCGTGGCGATATCTTGCTTAAGTTTTTTTTTTTTTTCTTGGCGCTCCAAGATCAAATGCGTGCTTTGAAAGGGCGGCCTGGTGGTTCGAACTGTGCTTGAAATGAGCCACAGTATACGGCGACAGGCGGCCAGTAGTCGTTCCACTCCTGTCACGCTTAGCGCCTTGTGAATGCACAGCTGCAACGTATGTGCTGCGCACTTCAGGCTCTGGAAGCTCGCTCTCTCTACCTCAAGACAAATGTCGGTGCACACGGCTTCCACCTTCTGATCAATTTCCCACGCCACAGCAGCCTCCAAAACCTTACGGGCACATTGTTCTGCTGTGTGGCGTTCCTGTACGTGTCTCACTTGCAGCGTTGCGGATCGGAGCACCCAGTCGTCGTCAATCCAATGCGCCGTTACGCCAAGGTAGGCATCATTGGCAATTGAGGTCCAGAAGTCTTAAGCTGATGAAGCTGGTTGCCGAAAGTTCTGCTTGAAGACATTCTCTTTTAGTGTTGTACAGGCTGTCCACCCTGACACTCACTGCGCGACGCGAAGGCAGCTGGTATGTCGGAGAGCTTAGGGCTATCTGAAGCACATTCTTCAGTACTGGGTCTTCAACAATGTTCAGTGGCCGGCTTGCAGAAACAAGCCAAGAAGTAAGGGCTTGGGCGATGCTTTCTTCTTTTTTTTAGAGACAGGGGCAGAGAAAGGGGCCTCGATGAGAAGGCGTGAATTGTTGTCTGCGTTTTTGCGGATGATCCTTGCTGCAGCGGCGTACTTGGGTAATTCGCCCGTAGGTGATACTGAAGCGAACTAACACTTCCACTGTACGAAAACGCCTTTTTGCAGATGAGGCAGTGGACTTCCTTCCCGTTAGAGTTTACCTTCAACCCAAACTTTCCGGCGAGATTGCCTGTTATACTCGCGAACTTGTCGCATGTTTACGAGCCGAATACTGGAACAAGTAACCATTGTGTTGTTAGCTTTCCAGCTTGTTTGTCTTACCTGGGCAGGATGTGTAATAGATCCTCAACACGAGACGTTTGCGGTCACGCGGGGATCAATTGAGGACGCGGCTTGTTTGTCTGGCCTCGGCAGAACTGTAATGTATCCCCTCGAACACGTGACGCTTCGCGAGCGCGAGGATTGAACTTTGCCCATAGCACCTGGGCTTGAACGGAAAACCACTCGGGACAGAACGACCGGATGCATGCAACGCAGCCTTTTCCTGGGGGAGGGGGGGGGGGGGGGGGAGGGCATGATTTACTCCTAGTTTGGGCAGGTCGTCCAGGATAGAGTCGTGCGTGCGTCCAATCGACCTCTTTTTGGGTACGGATTAAAAAAGCGATTGACCGGTTAAACAAATTTATCGCGATTAAAGCCTTAATCGATTTATCGGAAAATTAATCGATCAACTGCCCAGCCCTAATATATCTATAAAATTTACGCGCAGGTGTGGCACAATTTTTAGCAAAAATGGCACTTTGGCGCAAGATGTAGCAGACTTTTGTTCATGGCGCAATTTCGCGGAAATGGCGCAGCACTTCCATCACTGAACACTGCATGCTCAGGAAGCACCTGTAAGTGGGACATTGCATAACCTGTGAAAAAAACGCATCACATATTGCACATCCCCTCATTAATTCGTCTTTCTACTCAAGGAGGTTGCCCCGTCGTGAGCATCGGCACCATTTTAGGCAGAGCCGTTTAGGTTGGGAAAGTATGCGTCTTTTTTGAGGATGCCGGCTGTCGATAGTAACCATGGCTGGGGAGTTCGGCTACAATGGAACCAGACAGCCCGCCTGCCGTTTTGTATTTTCAACGCTGAAGCCTCGACGCCTCTCAGTGCGATAGCGCACTGAGGTTCCGCCAGTTTGTGCTATCTCAAAATCTCTTACGTCAACCTGCGGGAGTCCACTCACTTGCCAGCATTACTGAGTGACAGCTTCGACCACGTGACAAAATGCTGCAAATGAGGGTGCTTACCCTGGTTAACAAAGGGAGAGTATGAATGGGGCTTTGTTGGGTGTCAATTGAATTACTGCATAAATACTATGCTCCCCACCCTCTTGTTGACTGCTGTACTTTAGTTACAGTCATTAATTAAGATAATCCAATTTTATGAATTCTCGAGTGATTTTGCAGCTGCCACTAATCACTTTTCTCCAAAAGTGCTAAGTCTAATTTAACTGCAGGGTGTCCGCCAAAGACAACTTTTGTTTCAACACAGGAATAAACTATGCATCGCCGAACAACGTTCAGTCTTCGCCACAGTGCAGCGCGAGCGGTCCTGATGCCAAAGCAAACTCTTTCAACGAGGAAATGAAGCCCGTTCCCGGTAGCCGACGTCATTTACTTCCATGCATTCGTGCGTTTCTTCAGCCATCATTTCCTTATTCCAAATTTCCGAATGTCGCTTGTAACTTTAGAACCAGAAAGGAAAAAAATATTTTGACGTCTGCTCTAGACCACTACATTCAGGCGAGGATCGAGCGTTCGGCAATTAGTTTATTTCTGCGGTGAAATAAAATTTAAAAAAAAATGTTTCGCGGACACTTGCACTTTTGGCATCAGTATTGAAAAATGTTCATTAAAATCACACGTGCTTTGGCGATGATTTTGTGAAGCTGGAGCTCATTATTTAGTCACTGAGAGTGAGCTAAGAGTGTTTGCCTCATTTGACCGTCTGCCGGGTGTGTGGAGACTGGCTTTGACTGAATTTCACCTTAACTCTGGACTTCCGTTATACAAAAAAAAAAGACTAACAATCAAAGATGTGACGAAATAAAGCAACCGACTTCAATGACACTCCAAGAATCAGCTCTTGGTTGTACAATCAATAAACTTGGTAAAACTAGCACCAAAAGTGAAAAAAAAACTGGTGCTCAAGCTTACTTTCTAAAGCTGATGCTTATTATGATTAATTACGTCTTGTTCACTGGTAACTGTAATTCACTTACGTGTGGAGCTAGAAAGCTGCAGCTGTAATTGAATTAAATAACTACACTAATTTACCTAAGCATGCATAGAAAACAAAGGCTCGAAAATACCGAGTGACTAAAGAGCCGGGAGTGTAATCAACCTTCAGAAATGGCAAAAGGTAAAATAGGTGAAATATTCGTAATAGGAAAACATAATCTGATTATCAATGATATATGATGTATACTCATATATATGACTAGTATCTGTATTTGATATTTCAGCAGTGAATTGGACTTATATAGTGTGTGTTGCGAGCTACAAGCTCAAACGAGTTAATCATTGCATCATAAAGATAATGGAAAATCTAGCAAACAGTTTATTGCTTAGAAAAAGAAGCATGTCAGTATGATGACAAAGTATGTGCTTCTAAGAACATACACTCCATTCATCTATGCACCAAGGGGAACAGCATCACATGTTCCATAATGTAACCAAAAGATCCAATACAAGCCAATTGTAGTCTTTAGAAAAAATAATTGTAGTCATTAGAAAAACAAATCCCCTCACAGACAAACAAACAAAATGTACAAACATTTTCACTTCTCCATAAAGAATTATGTAATGTGCAATTCTATTACCTATATACTGCTCCCTGGCAGAACACAGAGATGTTTGATCGATACTACCAACATCACAAGTAGGCACCAGTGAAGATGATCAGAATAAAGTACATGTTAGTATCAAAAGTCATCATGACACCCACTAAAAGCCCTCGGCAGAGTTGTAAGTCCATACAAAAAGCAGTAAAAGCTGGAGTACAAACGCTCAGAATGATATGTCTTAAATTCAAGACCCTAAGTGCTGAGTAAAAGAGCACTTGGAAGACATGGTACACTGTTATCATTGCTTTCAGAAACGGTTAAAAAGCGTAACATACAATTAAAATACTTAAAAAAGGTTAAATAGTTTGTTCAGTAAACATTGGAGCAGATGATGCAGTGAATATTAATAAATAGAAGAAAAGTAAACATCCAGAAATGCTTAAAAATATGAATGCAGTCAACAAACAAATGGGTTTATGAGAGATACATCCTTTGACATCTCTCGTTCCATGGTTTTGCACATGTACAATCAGCCAGGACTCGGGAGACCAAGCATCTTAAGGCCCGTTCACACTCTTGCGACCGAGTAAGACCGAGAGAGACCAGACCGGTTTTTAAGCCTCTTGCGATTTCTTAGGACCAGCTCCGCTGCAGCGCATCCGGTCCTAAAAAGTCGCAAAAGGCTTAAAAATCGGTCTGGTCTCTCTCGGTCTTACTCGGTCGCAAGTGTGTGAACCGCGCTTTATGCCTATGCTAAAACATTCGAGCACTTTGAGTAAAAGCTACAGCTGACTACAAATTGTAAACTAGTAGAGGTGAATAAAACATACACAAACATTACTGCAGGTAGAAGAGACAGGCGATAAGAGCACATCAATATAAAATTGCATGCTTGAACATTGACTGTAAAAAGTGGACCTGCACTCCTTCCTAGAAATGCCCATACCACCACATAATAAGAGCATGAAACATTGTTGACCCCCTTTTGTGTTATTTCTTTATGGCTAAATACACTGTAAACTAAGAACTTGAGAGTACGTTATGCCGTAAAATTGAAAAGTACCCTGTATCGGCTAGGCTTTGGAAATAGCAGGGCAGAAAAGATTATAGTTTAAAATAAATATATATCGTACACTGTTGACACACCGTTGATAAAGAGCATTTCGATATGTAATGAAGATGGCTTACAAACTTACAGTGTTCAAAGCACAGCCAGAAGACAAGGTCTATATTTAAGTTTTTCTCCTTGATAGTGGCCGTTTACCCCAATTAAGGACGTGCATATTCGACAACCCCAAGAGGAGCTGCATAAGCACACATATCTAAACCCCCTACAGGTTTACATTACAAGTACGTTGATATGCAGTCATTCACCGCGCTTTATTTTAATAATGATGGCAGAGAGACTTTAGATCACCAAGTGTTGCTTTCTCTTTCGTAGGGATTTACATAAACTTTCGTGGAAAATAGTGGTCAGTAAATTTTTGTAGTAGTATTCTGGCAGTATAGGCATTTAGAGTTCAATACAGGAAATTTTAATCCAATCTTTAGGTACTATTTATAACATCCAACGATGGCACAAGCTATGTTGGCTCTGCACAACAGACTACAATGGACGTATAGGGATTATTTCCTCTTAGCTGGGCAAATGGCTTCGGCCTGAATTTTCATATAGTTGGTATCCACAGCCTTGACAAGTATATATGCTTGCAGAAAATTGTTTCCTATTCAAAGAGCACTAACCTTTCAACTTGCAGTGATCAGATCACAAACTACAGGCAAAATGTAACATTTAATTATAATAAAAAATTAGAGAGGGTTCGAACATTCATAATGGGCAACTGCCAAACAGCACTACTAAACTCCTTCACACCTCAATGCATCCAGACATATAATGGTCAAGGCTTGTGGATGTGAGCAACATCAGGAATGTTCAACATGCAAAAATGTTTCTTTCAGAACACTGAAACCGTATACAAATGTTTATACATGTAACATTGAATACTAGTACAAGGAATGCCAGTCCTGCTTAAAAATGCACCTACATTGTTATCAAAAGTGGTCCTTGCTTATTGCTTCTGTACACATGGCATGTTAAACATACGAAATTATGCATCCTTGCACACCTAGCAGTATAAAATGCCATTCCAAAATTCTTCAAAAATAAGGCATAGCTGAATGAAATATGATATTACACGTACAGATGATGACAATATATGATAGAAGTTGCCTCCACACAAATAGTCAGAGCACTTCCTATCTAACATGACTGACTCCAAATGGCATGGCAGTGAAACGCGCTAGATAGTGCAACAAGAATAAGTGTAGACGCTTGACATAACATCAGCGTCCTACACAAGAATGAAACTGCTGGGATTGTCATAATCCCTGGTCACCTTCACCATTATAATTGCAGTGCTGCGCTTAACCAAGGTTTGAATCCCTATTTCTTGCACGTCTTGAGTAGATAACCAATCATCGAGGTCTTGAAGCTCCGATAAAATAAAAGAAGTAACACTCTAAGTGGCACTAACCTCAAAGTGCACTCAAGTGTCTAAAAACTGAGAAAAGACAGGACGCCTCGAAATTTTATATGTGCTCATTTTAGATTTGTTTCAGTCTACTGAAAACAAATAAGAACTAAACTAAAAAAACGCCACCAATTTCGTTATGTTCCCGGACGCAAGAGCTCAAGATTAGCGACGAGTACGATGTGCGCCAATGTGTGACTTAATAATTCGCGGAAGGTCGTAGTCCAGTCTCTCTCCCGAAAGTTGCGTCATCCCACCGCGTGGCGCAGTTTCCGCGAAGCAGCTACGGCGTCCTTCGAGAAGCGGCGACGAGCGAAAAGAGATCGCAATCTCGAACTCTTTTGTTAGCCCGGAAACAGAAACTGAATACCGATATATATTCACTCGCTCGGACAGTACGTTGCATTGCCGCATCCTGTATCGTGTGACATTACGCGACACGCGTTTCGAACCAGGTGGGGGAACGCGTTTTCCATTTATTCATTTTAGTCGGTTGCGCTCCCTCTCCAATGTGATTCAGAACGTGTTGGTCGTAGGGAGAAAAAGAAAAGATGCCTGAAAGCTGTTCGTTCAACGTTGCCATTGGACGGTGGGAACCCCCAAGGCCAGCCCGGCTCACGAGTACAAAAGGCCGGGCTGCACAAAAATGGCCTTTGTTGTCTGCTGGCGGCTTTTGGCAAGGAGCAACGACTGGTAAATCATGCGCCCGTTTGCTTTTCATACGACGTGGGAGGCTGGTTAAAAAAAAAAAAAGAAAAGATAAATCCCGCGTAAAAAAACACCACCAACAGAGAAGAGCGGTTTCCTCTCCTATCGGGATGACGACACAGAAATAGTGGTTTGCATTACTGTTTGGGCTGCCTGTTCTTACAAACACTACCAGTAACATTTTTTTCTCAAAGTTATAATAGGGTTTTAACTTGTTCTTGTTTTCGTCCAAAATTACAGAAAGCAGAGCAACCAAATGTGGAGCCAAAGAAACATGTCACGCAATTTAGCGATTTGTACTGGGTTTTGAATGCAAGCCGAATCCAGTATATAATTTTTGCGTCAAGCGCCAGAAGAGTGGCCGGAATTTGTTCGTCACACAACTCCTTCTATGAACTTGTAAATGGGCACCCATCTGCAAGCATAGCACAACCTTTGTTCCAACTTTCGTTACAAAATTACTCGTAATTGTCTTCTCCGACATCATTGCTAAAAAGGTCGGCGGCGCGCGTGACCGAGTTGTCCCACTCTCAGCGGCATTTCCTGGACGAAATGGCTCCCGCGCGGAGAGTGAACACGGGACGGAGCTATGGAAATCCAACCTCTGCAAATCGATCTGCACCCTCCCGTCGCCAGGTGAGCGCAATGGCGTCATTGTACCGCGGCGCCAACACAGGAAGCGACGAAGGCAGTGGAGCAACGCGTCATTCACTTTCTCATGGGACGCAGCGACGTAGCTAACACCACGCTCCCGCATTTGTTTGCCATCTTTGTAAGGACGAGAGGATCCTGCCTCCCAACTAAGCTACGATGAAAATAAAAAGGCACTGGTTGGGTGAAACGGATGGGGGAAAATGTAGATGACAGCTGAAGGGCGTTCGATCTAGGCTACCTCAAAACAAGAAGAGTGACGGAATGAGGTTGCTCATTGATAGCTAGATCGCGGCAGTCTGTGCATGAAGGGCACGTTTGCACAACGGCAAGGATGAAGATTGGCAACGCGTCAACCTGGTAAGCCTTGCGACAACTCCCAGGGATAGCCGCACGCCAACGATAAAGAGGTGGGCTTTCAATAAATGACACGAACCTAAAACGAGATTAAATGATAAGCGTGTCGGCGGTGTATCAGACCAGCTCGAGGCTCTTGCCTTCCAGGTGCTTTTCCAGGTCGGAGATAAGGTCCCTGTAGTGGACGGGGTCCAGATTCTTGGCCAGCAGATCGAGGAGGAACCATTCACCGACCTTACACCGGTCCAGCACTCTCTCCAGGTAGGTGATGTTGGCAAGACGCGCCCTGGACTTGAGCACATGGAACCTCGCCGGGGGCCATAGCAGGAGCACGGCCCGGTACACGATGACCACTCCGGATAACACGGCCAGGATCACGAACCAGAACCAGAGGAAGACGTAGATCTTCTCGTTGATGATGTTGATGGGCAGGATGCACATAGCGTCGTGCTTCATCACGTCTCCAGAGGAGCCGTACATGTGGAAGGTACACTTGGTTAGCCTGGGAAATACCTTGATCATGGGGTCGAAGCGGACGGACCAGTCCCAGTCCGTGAACTCCAGGACCTTGGTGCCATACGTGGAGAACTCGCCTCCTAGAAAGTCGTCCATGAGGTAGATCTGGCCGATGACGTTGACGAAGTTGAGGATCTCGCAGATAAAGTAGTAGAAGGTGTACATCTTGTGATGACCGATGTTGTTCATGAAGTACTCCACCAGAAGCTTCCTGCTGCACTTGCGCTTGTCGTCGCACAACACGGGCGAGTTGAGGTCGAGCACGAGCGTGCTGATCTTGTTGCCCTCGCACGCGAGCCACAGGTACCTCGGGATGTAGAACAGTACCGCCTGGAAGAAGAGCACGAAGCACACCCACTGATAGTAGCCGTGGTACACCCGCTCTTCACCAGGCGTGTACTTATCCACACCCGGGTACGGCACCTGGATGCCAACCTTCTTGTTCCACGCATCCTTGACGCTGAACGTGGAGTGTATCCAACAGAAGGTGTCCAACACTCTCGAAGGCACGCTGTCTTTAGATATGCAGTCGATGGGGTCGCCGATGTACTGACGACTCGTGACCAAAATGCTGAAGGCAATCAGCACCGCGCACGTCACCTTGTAGTGCAGTCGGAAGACGTGGTTGTCGATGACGATCGCGTCGATCTTGATGAGATTCTTCAGTCCTCCGAGTAACTTATCCATGGTCGAGCTCGGGCGCTGGGTCTACCTTGAACTTGTCGAGAACTCGCGAGCCCCAGGGACACCAGCAGCGCTCGTTAAAAACGCGCGCGTTTCGTGGGTAACAACGAGGACCGATCGCTGCAGCGCGGCTAGACGACGCCGCACGTGTGTGCGCAGCTGTCAGTGGGCGAACAACCGTGCCCGACCGCCGCCGAAGAGCGACGCGCTCCGCCATCCGGAAAAGGAGGCACGTGACGCCCGCCCGCCAATCCGACGCCGACGAAGAAAAGCCGCTTTATACGAATTCGTGTACGCTCTCCGAGCACGCAAAACGCTCTTTCTTCGGATCCTCCTCACACTCGTGCCCCTCCTCTCAGCGTAGTCCACCGTCCCACCCTCCGACGTAGTAATGGATGGAACCTTCTGGTAGGGGGGCTTTCCTTCCCCTAGGCCTTCGACTGGTTACCCGTTAAAAGTGGCTGGGTTGGGTCGGTGGGAGAGTGCGCTCTCGGTGTGTAGTCCCGAGGGAGAGAGGCGCTCAAACTGGGGGTTAGGAAGACAATCTGGCGCCCCGGGAAATGGCTTTGGTAAGGACCATGGGGAGGACAACCAGGGACCGTATACCAAAGTTATACGGCGTGGCCTGGCGTGGCTGCGCTGGGCCTGGCCGGCCTAGCTTGCAGCCATGCCAAAAAGCGGGTCGATGTGTCGTCACTTTTGAGGCTGCGTGAATTCTAATCGTCTGCCGTCTTACTTTTAGGCGACAGCGGCAGATCGCCTCTGAGAGATTGTGTCGGAGCGTGAACGTTTAGATACGGAGATTCGTAAATTGTTAACGCAGCATCTGGTGGTAAATTTGAATCCGAGTCTTCTGGTAACTTGTAACGAGCGCCGTGCAAGTTTCCGGAAAGAGCCTTAAATTGCAAACGACGTGGTGATCCAAGTACCTAATCCAGCTGGATGCAAGGGGTGTGTGTGTGTGTGTGTGTGTGGGGGGGGGGGATTTAAATAACAAGACGCGTTGTTGGTTGTCAACAATTTATTATATATTGTCCCTGTCTTCAGCTTGCCGTAAAAAACAACAAATGTGGCCTTTTCATTTTTTTTATTTTTTTTATTTTTACATGTTTATTAGACGTGGCAGTTGGCAGTGCTCACTTAGAGTGGCAAATTTAAATCTGTTCAAAGGAATGCAGCCTAAAACGAAGAATATGGAAGCATTTTGTAGGCGGCTGAGGGAGCTTTCCGTTGAACAAGCGAATACCCTTCCGGCAGAATCTTTGTCGGCTATGTTACTGATGTAGTATTTGCAAGCACTGCTACTGTACGTATTACCCAAAATCTAATGAAGTCTTGCGCCCATGGTTTGCCACTCTTCCGCTGAACGACTCCGTATACGGAGGGACTTTAGGGTGACGTTCCAGCCTTTTATTTATTATTTTTTTTATTTATTTATCTATCCATTCATTAAATTATAGTGGCTTGCAGCTACCTCGTGCGAGATTGACATAACGTTATCAGCTGAGTTTTTTTTTTTTTTTTTTTACTGCACGACTTTTAAGAAAAAAAAATTACTGAATATAGCGCTTTTCCTAGCCTCTTTCCACTTTAGTATAGAGAGAACGCTGAAAAGGAGGTCACCTCCTCTCCAGCGTTTGCTCTGCTAAAGTGGAGAGAGGTAGGAGGTGCTTACCCTGAATTCTTTATCTCTCACCGACTATAGTTGCATAATTATAGAAAAAGAACCACAGGCAGATATTCTTTCCCCAGTGTGTCGGTCTCCGTACTTAACCGAACCCTGGAACCGCATAATTTCCGTTAAATGAATATCTCATGAAATCATCATCCTGGAGATTCCACAGTATCAATTGATATCCTGGTTCGTCATACATCTCGATGACTTCTTGTCTCGGCAAGTCTCGTATACAAGAGTGTACGCTGTCTAAGTGCAGCTCTGGAAAAAAGTTGCAATCACCAGATGAAAATCAGTTTTGAACGACAATCAAAAAGGTTGACAGACGCGGGGTACCCCCCTAACCTAATCACTAGTTGTTGTGAGAGCCTTCTTCAAAAGCTAAAAAGAAGAAAAAAAGGCAGCGAGGCAAGTAAAGAAAGAAAACGAGTGCAAGTCATTCCATACATGCATACAGTGTCTCACAATCTAAAAAAGGTAGATACGACATTAACGTGGTTTTTTCGGCACCGTGTAAACTTGCCAGGATATGTCCGATGTTGACAAGGCAGAAAAAAGCACCGTGCTCCAAGAAACACGCTGTGCAATATACTGCGTGCGTCACCAACGTGGTGTACGAGATTCCGTTTAGTTGTGGCAGAGTCCACATTGGGCAGACTGGGCGCTGCTTCAATGATAGAGCACGAGAACATAATTTGTGTGTGCGCAACAACGCGGGGGGCCATCTCGCTGACCATTGTAGGCGATGTGGGTGTAAACCTGACCTGACTGCCACAAAGTTTCTAAGAAAGGCAAAGCAAAAAACGGAAAGAGAAATTATAGAGGCATTCTACATAAAAAAGAAAGAAAACAATTGCGTCAGCGCTCCGTCTTTGTATTTGCTTCAGAGTGAGATGGTGTTTCTGGAGGGTTGGCTCTGATTGTGGCGATTGAATTTGATGTGGTTTGGGCAATGTGTATATATAGGTGACAATGGTCTTAATAAAAACCAGTTGAGAGTGAAGCGCCTGTCCTGTCGTCCGTGTTTCTTTTTGTCCTCGTTTGTTCGCGCTTTTTAACCTTTTATTCAGTAATGGACCAACTAGCCGAAACCCAAGTTTTAATGCTCGTATACAAAGTCGAGAGAGGCCGTCCCGTGGCGGCTCTGTTGACTGACCGATAGTTGCACTTTTATTTTGCCCTCAGAGATGCTGGCAAGTGCAGAAAAACCGAAGGTCCATGGCAGAGGTCTTCGACCTAGCGGTGTTTTCGCAGGCTAATCTGCCTTCGTTACCGGCACACACTCTAAGACATTTCGAATCAGCGTGTTCGCCTTCGTCAAATTCGTTACGACGATCCAGGTGACGTGGCATGACAGCACAGGTCGCATTCATTACAACTCTTACAACTCTATACTTCGGTGATTCAAGTAGTGCTGGAATCGGACCTGGGGACCTGCAGTCTTGCAAGCTCATATACAGTACGAATGTAGACGCAAAATAAATTTATTCGGCATTATACTCACCCTCACGTTTCCTAAGTAAATAATTTGCACAGTTTTATGTGCAAGCGGTATGTGCGAGTCGTGCCACGTGGCGACCGACAGTGGTTATCGACTAGGGATGTCGCGAACCACCCTAGGTTCGATTTCGAAAGGTTTCGATATTTGCGAAGCGAACTGAGGTTCGATTTCGATAAATTTCGATATTTTCGTACCGACCGAGGTTCGAATTCGAAAAATTCGCAACTTTCGATCACAGTAGAGTTTCGATTTCGAAAAGTTCGAAGCTTTCACGGTTTCTAAAATTTCGGGTTCGAATATTTCGAATATTTTTTACTTGAGGTTCGATAAATTCGAAGATTTCGAACTTTCCTAACTTGACATTCGAGATATTCGAAAAATCTGAATTTCTTAAGATCTGAAGTTCGAAAAGTTCGAAGATTTCGAAATTCTTTGGAAATAAAATTCAAAAACTTCGAACGTTTCGAATTTTTATCGACATGAAGTTCGAACAATTCCAATATTTCGAATTTATTTCTGCATAAAGTTCGAAAAGTTCGAAAGTTTGGATTCTCTTTTAACGCTGAATTCGAAAAAAAAAAAAAAACTTCGAAGATTTTGAATTTTTTTTAAGTCCAAGTTTCCAAAGTTCGAAGTCCAGTTTTCAAGTTCCTCCACAGTTTCAGTTTCAAATAACGTTTTCACGACTCAGTGGTTTTCACGAAATCAAGTTTAGAAAAGTTAGGGTGTGATACCTATACTTCGTTTCACTTTATCTGCGAGCGAAGCCAAAGCTTGAAGCGCGAGACCAGCGCTTTTTGCGTTTCTCCCCAGCTCGCGCGCTCGAGCAAAGCCTGAACGCACGGAGCTTTCGTGCTCGCGCTTCCAGCTTTGCCTTCGCTCGCATATAAGGTGAAACGAAGTATAGGCTCCGCGAAGTTGGTCAGGCAATTAAATGAGACGACAAGTGTCTCGGATGTGCTGGAATATTTGCCAGTGCAGAGTGACGTGTGACCATAGATCAGTGATTGTGACCGCCAGCCCGGGGGGGGGGGGGGGGGGGGGGGTTTAACGTGCATCACGCAGTAGTGATCACACGAACACACATTTTTACGATACTCATCCAGTTCGAAATGGCCAGGGGCGGGCAGAGCGACCTGGCAAACTACCTCCCCACCCCTTGCACGCTGGTAGTAATCCGATCGAACGCCGCCCGAGTGACGCTGGCATATAGTAAGTTAAGTTTGTAATTGTCCTGGAGGTTTATTTTCTGGGACGGAGGAATCGCCTCGCAAAAAGCACAGAAGCCGACACAACTCGAGGTCGAGGAGCGTTCTACAATACAAGTGGCGTCGGAAGATGAAAAACGGGGGAGGGAAGAGGGGAGGGGGCCCCCCTTCCCCCCTTCCAGATATTTCGGACTGTTGAAGAAAACAATACGGGGAAAGAGGGCGTGGTCGAGCTTATTTTAATCTGAAATTATTTATGCCTATGTATAGCTACTGTCGCTGTTCACTGCATAAAAGATCGCGTAGATGGTCATTGTTAGAAACTCGTTGTCAGAAGGCACTACTCGTCACATGCTCGGTGGTTTGGAAGTTCCAAGCTATGTCTTTACGACCTAAATAACTGTGCCAATGGTAAAAAAAAAAAAATAAATAAATGCGGGGATAAAAAGCTGGAGAAAGAAAAAAACTATCAAGAACTCGCCGGATGTGTGGTATTCTTGCATATTCAGAGGTTCAGAACTTTGAAACAACTTTCTCCTACCAAAATGTGTACAGGCTAAAAGAAACACGTCCCAGGAACGTGAAGCGAAAAAAAAAAGTTTTCTTTTAATGACGTGCTGAACTTGAACAATAATAGAAATCTTCTCCCATGAGTTAATTTATTCTTCAACGTGAAAAAACAATAAATACATTATTTCGTATTCTGCAGATGGCAATGATATGTACTGTCTGTGGTGTTAATTTAAATGCGATACCTCAAACAACTTAGACGAAAATAAATACCAAGTTTAGGGCATAATTGCATGTAGATACATGTTTGGACATTTCTTCGAAACTCACCTTGAATAACAATAGTCATATCTTAAGACGACACTTATCTAGGCTATACATAGATCATTCTTAAAAAGTTTACATCTCTAGCATAAATAGCTTCGGCTACATCGCGCTTCAAATCTGGCATAAACGATAACTAAGCATGCCAGAACATTGAATTAAACGGCATTGTCTTTCGTAAAGAACGGAACACCGCATGTAAAAGTTCGAGAAAAAAAAAATTACGAATGTACCTCACTACTTGAATTCAAATGAAACCGTCCGCCGGTCTTTCGAAGTTCGACGAACGTCGAACTTTTACCCTAAAAGTTCGAAGTTCGTCGAACTTCTGACTTTACAGGATTCGAAGGTTCGAAACTTTTCGAATTCTATTGATAAATAAGGTCGAAAGTTCGAAAATTATCGATTTTCTTAGCATAGAAAATTCGAAAGTTCGAACAGCTTCGAACTTTTTAGTGCAAGAAATTCGAAAGTTCGAAAATCATCGAATTTTTTGGTCAGTCAAGTTCGGAAGTTCGACAAGCATCGAATTTTGCGGTGTGATAAGTTCGAAAGTTCGAAAAGGATCGAATTTTCTAGCGTAATAAGTTCGACGGTTCGAAAAGCGTCGAACTTCTTAGCTTAACAAGTTCGAAAATTCGACTTCCGTCGAATTTTACGATATAGAAAATTCGAAAATGCGAAATCTTTCGAACCTTCCGAATCGCTTGATTTGATCATCGAAACTTCGAATCGAAAAAAGTTCGCGGCATCCCTAGTATCGACCCGTTGGACGTTCCACTGGCCCGTGCCTTCTTGCCGCTCCCCGTCGAAGTGGAAGTGAACCCAGTTCTCGTCTCAATCTTGCTGCTGTCTGGGGGAAAATAAACTTGGTCCTGTCTTCAGCTGTTCCAAATTTCGTTTGAAGGCTGTTCTTTACGTCAAGCGTCAGGGATCGTGGTTAGAGGCTTTTCACATGGCGTTCTGTTCTTCGTTTGCGTTAACTCTCTACACCTAACCTGCTTGTTTCAGTAGGCTTACCTGGGTGCCCAAGCTCCTGTAAACGTACTCACGTATGCGTTCAAAAATATCCTTCGTCTTTTGTGGCACCTTGGTGATGGAACGGGGCGCAGATACTAAACTTCTATCTGAATGCTGAGGTAATGTTCCCTCGTGTAAGTACGTATATAAACCGGGGAGGAGCTTTTGAAATGTTAGCAGGGTGGTTTAGTCGCATCGCGTGCCGACGCTGCGGAATTTATCCC
Source organism: Ixodes persulcatus (assembly GCA_013358835.2). NCBI lineage: Eukaryota > Metazoa > Arthropoda > Arachnida > Ixodida > Ixodidae > Ixodes > Ixodes persulcatus. Next base: position 10,091 of record JABSTQ010010876.1, on the reverse strand, counting down.
TCGAGATATCGCTTGACATATTCCTAGCCACGGCGGCCTGAACTCAGCCAGCTTCCGCGCCAATTCTTACCCAAGAGCGGAGGCTTCAAGGCTGACCTCTTTTTCCGCCAACATGCCGCTGGTTGCGCCTACACGATTTTCGAAAATGCATAATCTAGCCTATTCGTACTTCTCTCGCACGCACGGCGACATGCCCACACAACGTTTATCCGTGGGGATGTTTTTTGTATTTTTACTTTTGGATAATGAACTAGTATTATTCGACAATCAACGGCGACGTCCTGAATGTTTAACCCCGGTTCAGACGGAGTGAGATATAAGTTCAAGCACAACGTTCAATTTTGACCCGGTTGTTAAAAAAAAAAAAAAAAAAAAAACGAAAATGATGTAATGCATTTTTTTATTGTTTGTATTGGATGAAGTCAAAAATTACCCAATTTAATTCGATGTGCTCTGATATTTTGACGTTCAAAGAAAGACTACGAATAGAGCATCAGTGAAATAAATTAGGAAGAAGAGGCGATTGGTTATTTCCTAAACTTATAAAGTCGACTTCCTGTGCCGGTGACAGCCAGAAACGTCAACAGCATCTGCTTCATTATCCACTCTACGTTGGCGATTTAAGCCATGTTACGACAGACAAGCTTTTCGCTGGAGGAGCTTGGATACGCTGCATATGACTTTTTGCTAACTTTGGGGAACGAAAATTATTTTCTGGACGCCGACGGCTATTTGTGCTCGCCAACTGTAGTTGGACTAACTCTGCTAGCATCAATATGACCGACAGCCACCAGGAACTAAGCTCTTCTTTCTCCCCGGCAAACGCCAAGGAACGTTGTACGCGCTAGATGGAAACCTCCAGTGGCTCACACTTTACCAGCAGCATCTCTCCTACGTGGGCACGTTTCTGCCAAACCAACGAGCAAAGCATTGAGGGCCGACCCTGATCTGTCAGCGTCTTTCTTTATGTCCATGTGTGGTGCTTCCAATGTTCGCCGTTGTTCGCGTAAATTAAATGTGGATTACATAAATATTTACAGAGACGCCCGCTCGTATGCGTGCCCCGATAAACATGGCCTGGTCAAGACCACGAGACGAACCTATCTTCGGAAAAGCAAAAACACTTCGAAGAAGACATCGATAGCCTCAATCCGTTCCTCGAGCTGAGCATTGGAAAGCAAACAAAGAGCTACAGCGGAAAGACGGAAAGCGTCTGGCTGAAAACAGATACACTAAGGGGGCAAGTGAACTCGGAGAGGACACGTGAACATCAGGCCGCGGAGGCCGCTGAACTCTCTCCAAGGTCGCGTCTGTACAGCTGCGTCGCAAAGACGTTGTCCTCCCTCACTTATGCTTCACTTCTCACGCTGTAGCAGTTTCGAGAGGTTCGTTACTCAGAGACGCGCCGCACATCGACGGAGAGGGTGTGCGGGGGCAGTCGACTCGCCGTCCTTCGGCTATTCACACATGCCTTCACGATGGCCGCCTGGCGCTGCTGACGCGCTTCACGGACGCGAGGCGCCGAAAGTGGTCCAAGGCTCGACTCCTCCGCCTACTTCATTCTTTCCGCAGTCACGAGAGGCGGGTCTCGCCGCCACGCAGGTGGAGAGCTCCATTCCAAAGCACACGATTCCAGAATCGCTTCGTTCTGACCGTCTTTACCATATCCACTTTTGCTTGTTTCTGCGTTTGACGTCATTCTTAAGGACGAGGCCTGTTCACGCATACACCACAGCGTCACCTCAGCGCTGGAAATAGCGCTGACCTTGACGACGCAGAGCCCACTTCGCTTTATATTAAGCCGCGCTTCACCTCCTCGCTTCTTTTGATCGGTGACGTCAAAAATCAGGAAATTTAGAAGCTTTGTAGGTGACATTTCTATAACATTTAATAACGGCAATCGTAAAACATGTTTTTTAACGCAATTGCGAGCGCACTACGGCCCCTCTTTCTGAAATACCAGAAATCAGAGTTCGGTGTGATGTTGCTTCCTAGATTTGTACCCTCCCTCGGAAAACTTGGCTCGGTCGTCGGCGAGCAACATGGCGAGTGGGGAAAGAAACCGGTTCTTTCCCGCGCCGGCGTGATATCACCTCCATCTCGCTTGGGGTTGCCGCGGCAACGGCGGAGGTCTTAAAAAAAGTCAAGTCGCAGGAGAGCGCAAAATGTGACTCACTGTACTGGCGCTGATAGCGCGGGAACTTCAAATTCGGCATTTGGAAATTGTTTTTTTAATTCACAAATACTGAATTTTCAAGTTTCGAATTTTGAGGGTAATGTCCCGGCATCGTTTTCAATCGTTTCGGATAATAAAAAAAAATATGATTTTGACGTGTCAGTGCCCCTTTAAAGGGAAGCTGAAGCGGTTTTAAATATGAATAAAAACACCTAAGCCTAGTTAATGAGGCCTCAGCCATCACGAATAGCGTATTCGTTTGGTCATTTTCTGCGCGGATTAACCGGAAAAGCGCCTTCAAAGTAGCGCCGAAGCCACGCCTCTCCGAAGCAGAGGGAAAGGGGAGAGAGGAGGAAGCCCGTCAGCCGGCGTCACAAAAGGACCGACTGGGGGACCCCGCCGCGGCTGGCCGCGCTTTCCTCGTAGGCTGCTCTAGTGTCTTTTCGAGCCGTCGTCGTTCTGCCGCTGCATAGCCCTTGCTTTGATCCGTTGACCGGTCATGCTATTCACTCAATCGCATGACGTGTTGATTGTTCTCCTGTTTGTTCACGTGTTTGCAGAATTCTCGTGGCACCGAACCAACTGACTAGTGCTGTTGCAGGATGCCGTACTCATGTGTAGCCGCCAGCTTTCACGAACAGCGCTCGTCGCAGTTGTTCTTCCCGCTTACCGTCTTTTCCACTTCGTCACCGAGATTTTAAAGGGGTGGGTGGGTTTGAGCAGTACACCGTTTATTGTTCGAAACGTGTTTCGGACGGCGCATATGAAAACTATATACGTATGGGTTTGGGTCTGAAGAAGTCTCGCCTGAACCCGACGCTCTGTCGACCATCTTTGAAGGTAAGAGGGCAATTCAGCGCATTAAAAGTCACAAGCAAAGGGGGAAACGTAACTAGGTAGGAGTTGTATGTCGACTGTTCTAGAAAAAAGCTATTGCGTTATTAGAATTGTGCAGTGTGCTAGAAAAGCCGCGATCATTTAGCCGAGTAGCGGGTTTCTACTGGCTCTCTAGTGTCAACCGCCTTATATTAGTGTTTTGGAGTTGGTTTCTTATATTGTTTAAGTGACCATATTTTCCGGACCGACTCCGGTCCGGGAAATCTAGGAAACAAAAAGAAAACAATCTTGGGTAGCCCAAGATTTTTTTTCTTTTGCCTTTAATCTACTCGGCTACCCAGTCACTTGGGGGAGGAGGGCTTGCTCTAATAAGAGGTCATGCAATTCATAATGCGACTTTCACGGTGCAACTTGTTTTAGCATAAACATTTTTTTTTTACAGTTGCTGACATTATTTTGAGGTCACATATTTTTTAAACGTAAACATAAATTTTGTTAAATTTTCCTTCCAAAGGTTCATATTCTCTTCAGGAGAGCTTTTTGGAAATACAAAGCACGTGACCTTCTCTTCTGAATAGAGTTCTTTTTTTACAAGTTACGCAGTGTTTTTCGTATAAAGATTGTGTTATGCAATTATTCTTTGTGCCATAGAAATGCGATCGGACGATGATAATGCTTGGTGGTGGTGTGATGCAGTCAACAAATCTTGGTAGAATTATGCGAATATAGAGGCCCAGGAAGCTTTCACGATTTTGACATCAAATTAAGGGATGCCGGGCACACATCTCCGATTTTTCTAAAGCTATAATGGCGTAATAGTTTGTGGCAAACAAACTAAACGCAGCGGAGGGTACCGCTATCACAGGGATGGACCTTCTGCGCAGTTATTCGCATAGTGCGCAAGGACATGGCGGTGGCAGAACCGCGACCCTGTCTTATCACCCGTCTCATCTCAGGGGAAGCTCTCCCGTCGCCCGAAGCCGATTATACTATCCCTTCAAAGTTGAAACCACTTCAGAACAATGCAGCCTGCACGCTTACGCGTCCAGCAGCTGGCAAGCACGAAGGCCGATGTGTGCAGAATTCTTGTCCTCGGACGACCGTTTTGGGGAGGGTCACGCTAATCCGGCTTGAGGCGTCCCGTCAAAAGCACTCCGTTTATTGTCAACGTTTTAGGTTACAATAAGTAGCAGTCAGTACGTTCCTGATGGTATGAAGCCGGCTATGTCGGCGCCCGCGCAAGCGGTTCTCGTGTCTGCGTTTATTACTGCGGGGGGTCATTTCCTACTTTGCCAACGGCTGGAACGCGTACTTTGTCACGTCTAGGGTCGTTTGGACACATTCCTCTTTCGGATCCACCGAAAGATTTCGAAAAATCAGAAGCCGAACCCGATATACAAGAGCAGAAGACCCGGCGCCCAGCTACTTCCGCAAGCGACGGAGCAAGCGAGAATCGAGATGGTCCTTTATGACGTAGTGGCGCGTCACGCGTCACTAGCCAATGGCGTGCCGCTGCGGCGATCGCTTCTGATTTCTTCGCTTTTTTCGCGTTTAGGGATTATTTTGGGTCAAACGGTTGTGATATTTGGACTCAGCAGGCACAAACACGTCAGAATCAACCATTAACTCATTTTTTTCAAAAAGCTCTTCAGCTTCCCTTTAAGGACGAGGCCTGTTCACGCATACACCACAGCGTCACCTCAGCGCTGGAAATAGCGCTGACCTTGACGACGCAGAGCCCACTTCGCTTTATATTAAGCCGCCGTCACACTGCATAATACAAAAGGCAGTCTGCATATGACACTGTCCGAGGCGTTGTTCTTCTATTGTATTAGGGTCACATTGCTCGTAAAACAAAATGTCTGCAGACATGTTAGAACCATGTATGAAAGCAAACGTGCTTCGAGCGTCTGTCAGGCGTGCCCGAACATAATTATGTCATCATGTCTGCTGCGACTTTTGTATGATGTATGAGCCGTGTGACCCCGGCCCTAGTAATAATACAGCGCTGCATATGTTCAAGTAAGCGCTGCATCAGCGCGCTGTTCCTACTCATTATTTCGCTCTGCGATGTGCCTGTAAACCATCTTTTACAATTGTATTGTTTTACATATAAAGACTCATGCGAATAGCGCTATCCAGAAAATGTTTGGCGAGAAAAAAAAAAATATTTCAAGCGCAAAAAACACGAGTGTCGCACTGTAAGGCTTCGAAGTTACGTAAGTACTGCTCGCGCGTAATGAAAGCTAAAAACGAAAAACAGCAACAAAAAAAAAAGAAAGAAAACAATAACAAGCGCGTTTTACGACCGCGTGCACACGCCCACAAAGAAGACGGTTGTTAAAAAAAGTCACAATGCGCCACTTCTTCCGAAGTCATGTGATATCGTTGTGTCTGGAATCAAGCGCCACGCCTCTCCAAGTATGAGAGCGGGAAGCGCTGTCCATCATTTGATCGACTAAGGCACTTCCTGCTCTCGTATACACCTCGGGCACGCGCGTCCGCTTCTCCTCAATGAAATACTCAACGTGGTGGAGATCGAGGAGGCTTTCGAAACGAGAAAGTAAGAACCTTGAGAAGAACCGGCCTCAGGTTTCTACGACCTCAATTTGTTTCTCGTTTTATTTTCCTGCGTCGAAGTGCGGCTGGCGTACCGATGACCGTGAAGTGCCTAATGAAACGGCGAGCACGCTCAGTGCGGAAGCGGGAACACCCGATGTGCGGCTTGAAGGCTTATGAGTCAGGGTAAAGATTCTCGAAAGGGGAAAAAAAAAAAAAATGTACCGTTGCTGTTCGTTCTTCAGCGATGATGATCACGGCGGATTTCTAGAGAATTTCGACGGTGCTGATTCAGAATCGTCCGTGGGCGTCGTCATTGCGGACACAAACGCCCGCGGTGTATAACCGGGAGTCAGACGGAAGATTCCTTGCTCGCTTGCGTTGCACTCTGCGAGGAACATGAATGTCTCGCGTGAATAAGGCCTACCTTGTCGCGTAAACACATGATTCCCGCATGAATACGGTTTACCTTGTGGCCTAAACACATGAAGTTACAAGAAGCCGGTATTTCTGGGAAGAATGAAGGGAATACCAAAGTACTCAAAATTGTAAAAGAAGTGAACATTAAACACTACGACATACTTGTTGCCTCCTTTAATGTCTCGTTGTTTCATTCTTTCTTGTTTTAACTAATACAGATGGTTTAAATGAGCAGCTACAATTAGTAGGTGCTGTGATTTAAGCGATCCATCTCCGTCAAAGTAATCAATAATCAAACAAAGAAACAATACACATGTGCCCATACATAACATGCAGGAGAACACATGCTCATGTGTTTATGAAGGTACATTAGACAGAAAAACTCACGTTTCTTGCTTATGTTTTTTTGTTTACAGTTGTAGCTTACAACCCATGCTCTTTCCACTTCCAACCCGCTGTTATTCTTCTAGGTACAATTTTTTTCTTTTGTGCTCACAGTTATGTGATTACTTCACTCAAACACTCTTGCTTTAAGAACAATACAATTACATGGTCAGCAGGGGGGCGTTCCCAAACACTCATTTCATTAGGTGCCGAAATAAAGATGCTCTATACAGAACACAAAGGCTATTGTTTAACTCATGTCTCTCTGAATGGCATAGTGCGAGAATAATCGCCAGTCGATAAAGTACTTTTTATTTTCTTTTTGGTGCGTTGACAGTGGGCTCCCGATCCGCGATTCAGCCTACTGTAATAGGGATCAGTGGAGGTGAGGTGTCTCTGGAGCACTTGGGGAATTTCGTCGGTGCAGTACCCCTGCTAGACAGGTGTCTTTAACCCTCCTCACGCAGTAGTGATTACACGACAGCACGCCGGTCCGATGCTCATCCAGATCTAAGCGGGCGCCATGAAAAAGTGGGGTATGAAACCAAGCGGGATCCCTGGGTTTTGCAGCGCCCACTTTCGCTCCATGTGCTCCGAGCTGCGGTGCATTAACTTAAAGGGATTATCCGGTGAAATTTTGTCTTTCAGAAACAACTAAATTATATTGTAATTGCTTTTAGGAATATAATCCACAGAATATCCGAATTTTTAATCTTCCCCCGCACAAGTAATTCAATTTTAAACAGAGCCCGACTGCTCAAATTGCACCTCCAAAACACAACTTGCGCTTTCGTTGGCAACGGCGGAAGCTCTGACGTAACATCAGGCAAAGAGAGACACTTAAGCTTTTGAGTGTAGTCTCAGTAAAATAACTTTGTTCTCAGGAAGACAAGACTTACGGTATTGAATGAAGCGCAATTCTTCGACGATGCTCTTTGTGAGCACCATCAACCATGGTGATCAAAACCGGGGATAAGTCAACGCCCGCGACTCTGACGTTACCATTCCTGATGTGACGTCACGACACGACCAGCCATGCATACTTGCGAAATTATGCGTGAAGTTTCGTATTGATGTTCATAACTGATTTAACGAATATTGGGGCGACTTTTAATGAAAAAATATCACATACGACCTAGGCACGTAGCCAGGATTTTAATTGGGGAGGGGCGGGGGGGGGGCGCCCATGACAAAATGCTGTATGAGGAGGAGGGGGGAGAGGAGGCCCCAGCAAAATGGAAGATTTCGGGGGGGTGGGGTGCACCCCCCCCCCCCCCCCCCCCTGGCTGCGTGCCTGATTCATGACTATATTTGGGCCCTCTCTACGTGGTGATTTTCAAAAACTTATTAACTTCCAAATATCACCGGACAATCCCTTTAACACACTCGTCCACCGATTCCATAGAAAGTTTTAGAATAAAAGACCCCAGCGCGTTGGGGACCCCTTCTCTAAAACGCTCTAACGACACGAAGATGTCAAGACACGAAGATCCAGTCTAGAAAGCTGCACCATAAGACTGCCTTTCAAACCTCGCCATCGAATTGAGGGGCCGTGGTCTGGTGGACACTGGACACGAACATCCCTCGAAAGGAGACGGTAACGCACGCTATCGCCCGTAAATGTTTGCAGGTACACGAGCTAGCGACTAATTAATTCTCCCGTCCGGAAAGTGAAAAGCCGAACACGTATTTTAAAGCTGCGGCACAATGATGACGCGCAGCGGCCTTGTGTAGCGTCACTGTCGATGATGCAACTCCGAGAATGCGAAACACGCAGAAGGAAGCGAGCCCGCTCGTTCCCGAAACCAAGTGTGTCCTTGTCCTTTCACACCCCGTTTCGACGTAACTTGGCAAGCGGCGAAAGCTAGGGTCCCCGGCCAACCAATCAGAAAAACAGAGTAAGGCACGTGACAGAGTACCAGCGGCATTCCCCTCGCCGCTTGGAGAACTATCACGTGCTTCGCTCCGTCTCTTTGACTTGCTCACGGGGACCTTTCGGCCTTTTCCAAGTTATGCAGACACGGAGCATAGAAAAAGATGACGCCGTTGCCATTCACGAAGCTACGCGCCTGCCAGACTACAGACAGACGGGTTTCCCGTGCGGGTCGTGTGTAGGAATCTGAGGGCGAGGCGCTTGTGTCGTCACACATGACGTCATCGCAGCTGCGACTCCTTTCCGTTGGCACACCGCCCGAGGTCATCCATAACCTACGCAGTACGAACCATGTGACCACGGCGTCATACGTCCACTTTCCGGTGGAGCGCCATCTGTCGGCACGCTGGAGAGAAAGGTCGAACGCGCAGGCGTAAATGCTACTGTTGCTACTTTCCTTCGTTTTTTCTTCTTTTTTTTTGTGGGTTTGGGGGGGGGGGGGGGGGGGTATGAAACCGATGAAATTGAGGTACAGGAAAGACAAAATATACAATATATTTTTGTTGTAAGCAATTCCTCGTTACATAGTTGTACCTACGGAAATCGAATTGTGAAACTCGTGTATATAGCTTTCTGACAATTGTCTATGCTGCGGAGATCGAGAAAAGAGTTACTTCTAGATAGCTTACACGTAGTTAGGAATCTTTTTCGGCCTTTTAGTAGTTGGGAAAGTGCACAATGTGAGAATAAGACAGCTTTCTGTAATCGAAAGGCACAAATATATTATCCTATTTTGTGTTCAAGGCAGTGCATTTTTTACTTGATAGTTAGGTTTTTAATGCCTGCATATTTTAACTATATTTGTGTGCATATTTGCGAGCATTTGTATACGTGTACTTCTCACTTTCCTGCAATAATTCCCTTCTGGCGCTGCAGGTTAAATTAAATAAGTAAAAAAAAAAAATAACTAAATCAAAAGTCCTCCGAACCTGCCTCAGCCTATATAGAGTTTGCCGCTCATCTATCCGTATGCTATATGATAGATAAAAGGTTGACTTAGAATTAAAGAAAAATTATTTGGTCAATTTGAAGTAGCGATCGACAATGAATAAACGGGCATTGCCTTCGAGGTGCTATGCAATGCAGGGTTCAATGCTGTTTTCCTCGCTTGATCTGATGTGTACTTTGACTCGCCACTTGTATAGAAATGTACGCATAAAGTAAACTCCACATGGTGACTCAAGGGGCACGCAAGCGCTACAGACTGAATATGAGCGTAAAATTGCATCTGTTCCGCAATCGTAGGCAGTCAACCGTTTGATCAAAATCATTGAAAGGACGCCGGCGACCCAAACTTCGTGTTCCTCTGTTCGGCTTCGTCGCCAATCCCAAGGTTTGTGAACTATTTGCCTGGGACTGGATGCTCTCGTGCAAGATGCATGTCACGTTAGTGAGCGTAAGCGTTATTTCGTCATTTTCTTTCACTATGAATCTACGTTTTATCGTGTATTAGACATAATGGGTATTGGGCTAGGGCTTCTTGATAAATAGTCCACAAAAATGTAACGGAAGCATGCAACGAAAGTTTGTGACGGAAATGTGCAACGGGAGTATATATATCTAACTGAAGTGCAATAGGTCTAACGCAACTTTCTCGCTAAATTTTAGTGAGGAACTTGCGTTCTACCTATACGTATACGACAATTGCTCAGCTCCGCTCAGCAAAACACGCTATACATTTTGTGTCTCCGGGGTCCAGACTTAGTAATCCCTAGGATTAAGGAAATACATCATTTTTCCGACTTTCTACCTGCCTCAGTATTTTTACTTGTGACTGGGCTG